>CM076578.1:663869067-664379344 GCA_034641835.2 Pinus albicaulis | reverse complement strand
TTATGTCCAAAAGAGTGAAATTGAACGTATGATTACAGAAATGTTAGAGGCTAGTATAATTCAACCTAGTCAAATTTCTTTCTCTACTCCTGTAGTATTGGTACACAAGAAGGATGGATCATGGCACATGTGACTCGATTATAGGGAGCTCAATAAGCTCACTGTTAAAGATAGATTTCCCATTCCTGTGATTGATGAATTATTGGATGAATTACATGAAGCAATTTATTTTACCAAGTTGGATTTTCATTCAGGATATCATCAAATTAGAATGAAGACTGAAGATATTCCAAAAACAACATTTCGAACTCATGAGGGTTATTATGAATTTTTGGTCATGCCTTTTGGCCTTACCAATGCACCTTCTACATTTCAAGGGTTGATGAATTCCATTTTCAAACCCTTCCTTAGAAAATTTGTGCTAGTATTTTTTGATGATATACTAATCTACAGTAGGTCTTGGAAGGATCATGTTCAACATGTTGACAAGGTGCTCAAACTATTGCAGGAGAAAAAATTATATGAAAAAACATCCAAATGTTTCTTTGGAGTACAAGAGATGGAATATCTGGGTCATATTGTATCTCACGAGGGTGTTAAGGTAGACCCTAACAAAATTAAAGTCATTAAGGAATGGAAATTCCCCATAACCATAAAGCAGTTGTGAGGATTTCTTGGGTTAACAGGGTATTATCGCAAGTTTGTTAAGAATTATGGGAGAATAGCAGCACCTCTTACAACATTATTGAAGAAAGATGCATTTTCATGGACTCCTGAAGAAATTAAGGCCTTTGAACATCTTAAAGAGGCAATGTGCCTAGCACCGGTCTTAGCTATGCCAAACTTCACAAAAACCTTTATTGTTGAATATGATGCCTCAGGAAATGGAATTGGTGTTGTTTTAATGCAAGAAGGAAGACCCATTGCTTTTGAAAGTCATCCAATCAAAGGAAAGTATTTACAGAAACCTATTTATGAGAAGGAAATGTTAGCAATATTGCATGCACTAAAGAAATGGAGAACTTACCTAATGGGAAGACACTTCAAGGTAAAAACTGATCATGATAGTTTTAAACACTTTTTGGAACAAAGAATATCTTCAGAAAAGCAGAAAAAATGGGTCACAAAGATGTTGGGTTATGACTTTGAAATAATCTAAAAAAAAGGGAAGCTAAATGTTGTTGCGGATGCACTCTCAAGAAAGAATGAAGAGGTGGAAGCATTGCTTTGTGTCATTTCTATTATCCAACCAGATTGGATAACCGAAGCAAGAGATGAATGGAAGAAGGACAAAGAAGTGTGGACACTCATTCAAAATTTGCAGCAAGATCCTAGTATATTTGATACATTTAGTTGGAAAAATGATTCCTTATGGTATAAAGATTGCTTATATCTTTGTAAGAATTCCCAAATAAAACAAAAGATTCTTTTGGAATTGCACACTTCTCCTTTAGGAGGACACTCAGGATTTTTAAAAACTTACCAGAGGGTGAAGAAAAAAAAATTTTGGGATGGCCTTAAATCTGATATTCAAAAGTTTGTGGTGGAATGTTTGGTTTGCAAGCAGAATAAAGTTGAGACAATTAAGACGCCAGGTCTTCTACAACCTTTATCCATTCCAAGTCAACGTTGGGAGGATATTTTAATGGATTTTATCACAGGTTTACCTAAGTCCGAAGGAAAGAGTGTCATCATGGTGGTAGTTGATAGACTTACCAAGTATGCACACTTTTGTGCATTATCTCATCCATTTAAAGCAAGTACAGTTGCTACTACATTTATGGACACAATTCAAAAGCTACATGGAAAACCAAGGGTTATTGTGAATGAAAAATATCCCATTTTTACTGGAAATTTTTGGACGGAGTTATTTTCTTGTTTGGGTACTCAATTAGCTCATAGCTCATCTTATCATCCTCAATCCGATGGTCAAACTAAGATAATAAATAAATGTTTGGAAAGATATCTTTGTTGTTTTGTATTTGATAAACAAACACAATGGGTCAAGTGGTTACCTCTCGCTAAATGGTGGTATAACACTTCCTTCCATACTGCAGCAAAAATGACCCCATTTATGGCACTTTATGGATATCATCCACCATCCATCACATCATCTTTAAGAGAAAATTCGAAGGTTCAAGCAGTGGAAAATCACATCGAGCATCAACAAGAATTTCTCCAAGTCTTAAAGGACAACTTGAATTTGGCACAAAATCAAATGAAACAATAGGCAGATCAACATCGTAGCGAGAGAAGTTTTGATGTAAGAGACTGAGTATCTTTACGGCTACAACCATACAAACAAATGTCTCTCAAGCAAGCTAAGAAGGATAATAAATTATCACCAAAGTACTATGGTCCTTACAAGGTGTTGCAAAAGATTGGTACTATGGCATACAAATTGGAGCTTCCTGCTTATTCACGAGTGCATCCAATTTTCCATGTTTCATGCTTAAAAAAGGTTATAGGTGAAAATCTTCTAGTTCAAACAATATTTCCAGAACTTGATGAGGAAGGAAAAATCATATTGGAACTTGAAGCGGTCACGGAAACCAGAACTCGACATCTATGAAATCGATTATTTTCTGAGTATCTCATCAAGTAGAAGAACTTACCCATTGAAGATTCTACATGGGAGGATGAGAATTTTATACAGAAGCACCCAGAGCTACTCAAGCATTGAGGACAACATTTTTTTGAAGGAGAGGGGCATGTTAGGTCCCTATATTACTATTATAGTCTCTTATTGTTGTTATTGTAACCCCATTATTGTTATTATTGTACCCTTGTAACCCCCATATTGTTATTATTGTGCCCTTAAATTATTATTGTTAGGTTGGCTAGGATTACATTGTGGCCCCACTAGGATTACATTGTGGCCCCACTAGGTTTTGTAATTTGTATCATCCAAGAATGGTTCATTCATGTAATGTATTGGAGGTTGCCCCCTCGAAGTGGCTTATTTCTAAGGCGTTGACATCTCTTTTCTTCTATTTTTGGAGTTGGTTTCACAACAAAATTTACTTTTATTGTTACATATTCATGAACTTAAATATGTAAAACCTTTAAGCATCAAGCCATGCATCATGTAAATTGTAACATGTTTTATAATGCAATTTTATAGAATGTTTTCATGAAAAAATTTATATACTAGCATTTGCGCATTAGGGTGCAAAGGAACACTCACAATGTTAAATGGACCACATAGAGCTACAAAGTTAAACAAAGAGCAGGAGCGGTGCCACGTGGAGGAGATATTACTCAAACAAGTCAGTTTGTGTATCTGTTCTGATGCATACATGTCATTATTTATCATAAACATTATTGCTGATTGCAGGAAACAACGACTGAGCATTAAAATTCACATATATTCAAACAAAACAGAGTAACCATATTTCTCTGCACGTAGAGCACCTACCAACCTAGAACCTTTCACGGCAAAGCACATGTCAACCTAAAAACAATTTACTTTTCAAATAGTTGCAAGTTGCCTAGGCTACTAGACTTCTTTTATTTTGAGGTCATACTAGAGAAGAAACTCCATCTTCGTTAAAATAAAATGCAATCAAGTGTTCTTTTGAAAAAATGAATGCAATCGACCTCCTTTTTAGTGAAAAAGCAGTCGTTTGCCTCTTCACCAAGACATACACTCGAAATTTGAGTTTCAACAGAGCTCTTGATTTGGGATTGAAGCCTCACTTCTTTATATACAACAATTGCACTATCTCGAAGAAGAATTCTCTCAACCAACTTCATCAATATCAATATATATATATATATATATATATATATATATATATATATATATATATATATATATATATATATATATATATATATAATTGCTATATTTAATCGATCTAATAATTCCACAACCTTTGCATTGATGCCAATCATAACTTATAACTTGCTGAATATATATTTACATCACAGAAACAGGGATTCCATTCCTAAATAAGGTACTTAATTATTAATTTGTTGTGGAGTGGTTCTCACCACTCCAGAATATTTAACAAGTATGTAAAGAAGCTCGTTGAGCATTCCATATATAAACTTGAATGCTCTAAATGCTCTAAAATTAAGAATTTGTTGTGATTGCATCACTGGGTGATATTGGTATTCATGGTATTAATTACACATTTCCTTAATCGCTTCTACCATTAAATATGTTGCAACCTCTGTAGATGCCGTGAGGGGATGCATATTAGTAAAAACTTTCATTATAACGAAAGTTTAACTACAATCACAGTTTTGTTCAACCAATTCTTTTATGAATTTTCTTGTCTTATGAATGGATTCCAAATTATAGAAATAAAAAACTAGTAAATCGATCATAACTCCTAAATTATGTTTTACAAAGATCGGACATAAATGACAAGTAAAGTTGCTTGAGATAAAATTATCAAACCATTTGCACATACGCTGACTCTGACTTGTAATTCATTTCAATACGCCGATCAAACCAATTCCCCAGATGCTAACTCCGATTATAATTCATTTCAATATTTTATTAAAAAATTTCAGATAGCTGAGTTTCAAGAATATTTGGAAAAATGGAGTGTTAGTAACATGAAAATGGAGCATTGAATCAAAATATTTTCAGAATCTACCATTAATATGAAAATAACCTGAATAACATGCAATTAGATATTTTCAAAATCTACAATTACCATGAAAACAACCTGGGTAGAGAATGGATCGACAGTTCGATGATGTTGGGATACGAACAAACAATCAATTTGGTGCTAAGTGTTGAGAAATTGTCACTAATTCATATAATTTTTAAAGGTACGAGATATGACCAAAGTATATCAAAAGATTATGAGTGCATATGAATATCGAATAAATTTATGCACGATTACATCCAAAGCATGAGATATATGTCTTGTGATTACATCAAAGGGCTGAAATATATGTCTTATGAATTGCAATTGTCTTGATAATTAATTGAAGGTGTGGATCATGAGATTAAGGTTTTGTGCATTTACTCGAGTGGAGATTAATGGGTCATAGTGTATTCACAATACCATCACCATCATCATCAGACATCACCATCATCCGCAGGAGGAGGAGGTTATGGAAGCGCAGGATTGACATGGGCGATTCCTAATGAGCAGCCATGGAAGATATGTTGTGTGGATTTCTCTAACATTCGGTGTTGGTTATTCCTAGAAGGCTTCTTTTGATAAATATGCAAGTCTATAAAATAAGGATTTTGTGAAAGACAGTGCAAAAGAATGGTAGACAGTAGAGAGCACAGTCAAAATCCTGGCTCAGATGAGGTATATGATGAAAGTGGGCTTGCAATGATCTTGTGCCTCTCTTGTGGGGGTCTATAAGCAAACCAAAGGGTAAGGATGGTACAAAAGAGATTAATACAGAGCAAGGAGGTGGTGAAAAAGCGAAAAATGGAAAAATGAGTATTGGAGATACATCTATGAAGCAATTCCTCTAGGGAAGTGTTACATAACAAGATACTGAGATTAATTAATCAAATGATATGATTCCTCAATCACAACAAAAATTTTGGACAAACCTAGGAAAGAATTTTACAAAGGAACTTGAGAATTCCATGGAAATTCATATCAATCAGATGCTATTTCCGGGATTCAGAGAGTCATGGTTCGTAGGGGAGAATTCTACCAAGGTTCAAGACATGTCCTTAAACATGGAAAAAGTGAATATGGACCAACAAAAAAGACAGACAATATTGAACCAGCAATGGGAAGTATTGGAACAAAAACATACAAGAGAGATAGATGATAAAAAATGGCAAGAGGCCATAAATAAATGTCTAAAAATTGTTGAGGAACAAAATTAGTAGACTAAAGATGAGATGGAATATGATAGGGCTGCCCAAACTGGTAGGCCTTCTTCAACGATTCCATCCCAATTTAAAAATGCTCCCATTTCTGTAGCCACACAAGATGTTTCATCATCTGATAATGAAGATAATGAAGACTTTGAAGTAAAGGATTCATCATCTAGGATGGTGTCTCATATTGTAAAATATTATGTGAAGCAGTCCATGTCTACAGGAACTGATGTCTTAGAGAAAAAGGAAAATCAAATTCTTGTTTTAAGAACCACTACAATTGGAAATGAATCTATTTCAGAGCATTGCAATGCAATTTTTATGAATCTTGGGACACCACAAATAGAACACCACCGTACTCTCTTAAGTCATGTCCTATCGGGCATCTACCTTATACTCATTCCATTCAAGTGTCGAACTCTCCTGGTCTTCTAGTTCCAATTGGGTTCTCTCAAATACAATATGTTCCACGTGTCAAATTTTTATTAGAAAAAGGATACAGAGAATAACCGTGTGTGATTGGTGTACTTTGGTGAAACACGTTTTCCAGATTTTGTCAGTGATGACGAATCTGAACAATGTCTTCACAAAGAACCTCACCATAGAAAAACACCTTCGACATAATTAAAATTTAGCCATCAAGGTCTACATCCATAATATCCCTTCTATACAAGATAATGATATATTCATGAATGAAAAATGTATACCATATTTTATAATGCAATTTTAAGTTATGATTGTTTTAGACATCTACACCATTACAACATTCATTCAAATGCAAAATGTATTATGTTTTGTAATTTTCAATTTTACTATTCATTAAATAACTTGAGAAAACAACTTTGAACAAAACCTAAGAATCATCTACTAACATTATAATAATGACCATGCAAAATGTACCAACTGAATGAAAATTTACTTTCATTGCTTAATATTCATGAAATTAAATATGTAAAACCTTTAAGCATCAAACCATGCAACATGCAAATTGTACCATGTTTTATAACACACAATTATAAGAATCATCATGCAAAATGTACATAAACTCCAAAATTAGCATGTATTAAATCATAATAAAGAGTTCTATTTAAAAATGTCCAAAATTTATATCATTATAAAAGTAAATATATAATAAAAAGTTGTGAAATAAAAATATGCGTCAAAGAGATCAATTAGTATTAAATATTTTTGCTTTAAATATGTCCAAATTTTATATCATGATAAAAGTAAATATAATATAAAAACAATGTCAAATAAAAGTTGCATCAAAGAGAATCTGGCTAAAATATACGATTTGTCAACATCTTCGTGCTATCATTAGAACCATGGGTGCCCTGCACAACATGTCCAATTGCATATATATACATAAAATTAAATGAGAGTGTAATCATCGAAACAAAATTATAAAATTTTTCAAATTCCATGCAATACCTCATAGTGTTCCCCCTCCATTACACCCTCGTGGCATTCACCATGCATTGCGCCCTCATGGATAACCTATACAATACATGTACATGTATATATATTAAAAATTTAAAATTGCACATGAAAATGTATAAACTCACCATATTAAAAAAATAAAGTATCAACTTCTTCAAATTTTCTAAACGATTCAATCCCTGTAACCAACTCAAGTTTCAAACTCCATGCAATTCCTCATGGTGTTCCCCCTACATTTCACCCTCATAGATGCCATGTATAATACATGTACATGTATATATTAAAAATTTAAAATTTCACACGAAAATTCATAAACTTGTAATATTAAAAAAATTGTTAAACAACTTTTTCAAATTCTTTAGACGATCCTATCCCCATTGTTGACTCCATCGCTAAAGTCCCCGAAGAACGCAAACTGTCTCCACAAACCTAACATTCGAAAATTTTAAAATTGTATGATAGAGATCTATTTTTTTAATGAAACTTGCTTCAATTTATAACAAAAAAAAAGGTGAAGTATTCAATACTTGTGACAAGAGAATATTTGACACATCTCCTAATTGGGAGGAAGATGGTGGTGCTATGTCGAAAACGTCAGACGAAATCAAAATTTGTTAAAATTTAATTATATATGTAATTATTTATTTTGAAAATAGTCCTCACGATACAAATATAATAAAAGTAGAATAATAGTATCAACATGAACTCTTCAAAAAAAGCTAACATCTATCAACATATCTCGATTGGAACCTGAACTTGGGACCGTGATATTATCAAAAAAATCCGTTCAACAAATGAGTTAACTCCAATGATGAACTTATGATACATTTTTGTTAGATTATATCTTAAAATATTAACAAAATGTATGTGAATCGACATTAACACATACATTACATTACATTAAAATATCCACCCTAACCATTAACACTTAGTGATCCCACACACTCTTCCTCGTGATCAATTAGGTATTTCCAAGCATCATAAAAACCCTTTTCATATAATTTAACCTCCTCAATATTCATATTGTCTATCTCCTCATTTATTTTATATACAAAATTAGCATGTGCAACAACTCATTCTCTTTGTCGATTTAGACCGACATCAATTCCAGTCAATGAAGTCTGGATGTTGTCTATAATGTCATCCCTTGCTTCTTGACCAATTTGAGAAGTGGAATCCATCTCCAACCGTAAAGTTACTAGACGAGGAGGTCGAGGTACCAAAGGTGGTGGAGGGATAGGAAATTCAATATCCCTTAATGCACCCTTACGTTCATATATCTGACCTCTCCTAGTACCATAAAATTTAGATGGAAGGTCAGTGTAATCCGAAGTCTCATACCCAAAAATAATTCCACATAAAATAATTTTGAATAATAATGTGCAACCTCATCAGTCGATGGTAGCTTTCCATACCCTCCAAGGAACTTATCGTACAAATGGCTAGCTATTTCAAGGTGCTTGAAATATTGCACCTTGAGCATCTTTCTTTTCAACCTTTATTTGAAATTAAACCTAGATTTTGCATGTGATTTGGGAAGCATTTTAATTACCTCATCCCATTTATCGAGACCCATTACCGCTTCCTTTATATGCCTCATCATATCTTTAAAGAAATTACTGGTTGGCCCAAGCTTCTTGTAAATATCAAGAAATGAGCTTATAGAGTGCACAACTATTTCTAAGCTTTGTCAACTCTCTGCAGGGAGCTCCAAACTCACAAGATCTTTCTTCAATTTTGAATAATGACCTATGCACCTATGTAACGTACATCGTTGGATGTTTGTTTCCCAAGGAGGCTCATCAAGAATATCAGATGGATATGTGGCAGTTGGCATATGATCTTCTTCTTTAATTTCCCTACTTCGTTTACGTTTACTTTGATCAAAATTTATACACATTCAAGATAGACATGTACGTTTATATGTACATACAATTCATTTACATGTACAAATTTGTTTTAACATAATTTTTTTATTATTATATAATTTACCAAAATGATAAGGATCATGATGATCCGATTGAGATTGATGACCACCTAGAGATGGTTGAGAACCATCATGACCACATGGAGATGGTTGAGAACCATCATGCCCAAGTACATGAGTTTATTGAGCTTTTTGACCACTCTTGCACGAAGACATAGTGAGAGAAGCTTCTAAAAAAATAGAAATTATAATAAATTAATTAAAAGTTAAATTGATAAAAATCAGTTCAATATATGTATGTACATATGATTATACCTATTTATCATTTAAGTAAATTCACATAAACATATATATAGCATACCACGATGATGTGAACAATGGCTCTGCATTTCTTGAGTAAATATTCTCTTCGACCTAGTGAGAGATGATCCTAAAAAAGATGAAATTTATTATAAATTAATAAAGCTAAATTGAAAAAAAATCAATTTCATATATATGTACATATTATTATATTCAAATATCATTTAAAAACTTGCACATAAACATATATATGCCACTGTCATGATGTAAAGAATGATGGACCTCCCCCAATTCATTTGATAATCTCCTCGATCCATGATCTCCCCCTCTAGTCGATGCCTGAGACTCAATTGATGCTCGCCTCGAAGAATAAAGATGACCCAAGCTCTCAATCCATGAAATATATATATATATATATATATATATATATATATATATATATATATATACCCTTGAAGTTACCTCATGCATGTAAAAATGTTAAATTTTGTATTTAAAAAGATCAAGAATTCAAAAAAATAGTGCAACTATCTGAGGGTTTCTTCAAAATTATTTGGTGTAAATTCTTCATTTAAAATATACTCAAGACTAAAAACACAAATTTTGAAGTGCATATTTTGAAAATTAAATACAAAATTTTCTAAAACATATTAGGTTCACCAAGTTGTGCTTACATAGTGGGGGCACACTTAGTCTAGAATTGAAAAAAACACATGGTCATTAAAAACAACACATCTATAACTAAAAAACACACACATATCAAAGATATTTTACAATGTCCATCAATAATTTTAATGGAGAGCTTATTAACACCAATTCATCTTTCACACACAAATCTTGAATATGCGTTGCCCCATATAATAGATCACTAGACATCCTATTAACATTTGCACAATGTCTTATGATAAATGATTGAAATTGACTATCAATATTTTTTTCTTCTTCATGCAGTTGTTTTAATCTCTCCTTTTTGACTTGGTACATACCTTTCATTTGGTTGCACACACGTTCAGAATTGGTGAAGACTGCAATTCCATTAGATCCATACTCCATAGCTATTCCTAAGCCTTCTATCAATGCAATATAATATGCTTCATTGTTTGTTGTCCTTTCAGGTACATTCCTTTTCTTTTAGAGGACTTTGTTTGTCATAATATTTCATAGCACATAAGTAATCACTGCTTTCCCTAGATTGGGATAACAAGAAACGTTTATGTATAATTTCCATTTTTCCTTTCATGTTTAATGGGTTTTATGATCTCTGTAAAAAAACAAATTCAATAAAATGAAAAGTATATTTATTTATTGCAAATTCCTTAGTTTATGGGAGATTGATGAAAAATAAATATATATTGTGATCGAATGCTGGAATAGTACAAGAAGGATTTAGCCTAGAATTTTATATCTGACACTTGGATATGATAATTAACACCAACAAAGGAATGTATGATGAGGTAAAAACATGATGACGAAGAAATCATTATATAAAATTATGTGGGTGCATAGAGTTTGGTTTGCAAAATGGATCGTTAGGACTTCTTTCCCAAGGTTTCCTTAGATGCATATCATATTCTAATGTGTATATGTTAAGTCATATTTGATTTTCTAGCTGCGCCGAAAGGCATCTCTTCTTGAAAATGGTCATGCCAACCTTCGTCTACCCTTTTTTCATTGAACTGCCATCTATCCCATGCTCTGACAACGACATTTGTCCTCTATTAGCATCATCACCACATAATCCCTCTAAAGTGAGGAATTAATGAAATTTATTCTTTTAACATCCCAGACCAAGATGAGGGGAACAATTATAGGAAATGACAAAGGGGAATACAATTATAGTCAATTAGAGCTGTAGATGCCATGGCATCTATCCTTTTTGGTTTGGAGGCAAAAACACAGGGATAAGGGAATGGTTTAACCAGTTTGCCAATTATATTATGAGGAAGGATAAAGTGAATGGTTTCAACCCATGCTTGAATAAATATCACATTTATAAAGAATGACTCACTTCCTAATGAGAAGTTTAATTGATGGAAAAATACATATTGAAAAATGAATGAGAAAGCTATCAATTGAACAAAATGGAATTTTATGATTCATGAGAGTTTTTAAATATGAAGATTGGATATTTCAAGACTGATACTAAAAAATTATATGCCATTAGTTTGACACTCTATTTCCATGTTATTACAAAATGGTAATTGTTAATCCCAGTGAGAGAACTTAACTAGATTGTTTTTATGATGACTCAAATGAAAATATATTGGACTTATTTTTGTGTTATTTTTTATCTAATTTGTTAAGATATTTTATAAATGAATAGGAAAATATTTTCTCTACCAAAAAATGGATTGAATGAGATTCCCCTCACTTTATGCTATTTTGTAATTAAAGGAACAATAATTAGTGGAAAGTAGTGTCCTATGAAGGCATATTGCACATCACTATTTATGTGTAAAGTCACCATGACAATATGTTTCCATTAGCCCTTAATTGGGAGTTGTGTTGAGGTATTCTTTAAAATTTTATTATATCGTAATACTATACATAACAATGTCCATGGCTATAGAAATATATATTGATGTTTTCCAATGAAATGTACACATGTAAAACTATAATGATAAACATCATGTAAGAAGCAAATTGAAAAATAATATGTATATTAGATATAACATCAATAAAATTAGCATGACAATATTTTCCCAACACAAGAAACACTAGTAATAAATATTTATCCAATGTAAATAATTTAATTAGAAAATTTCACCTAATGAATTTTTTCAATAGGAAATTATGTATAGAGTTGTTATACTTTTCTATGGAAAAAATTAATGATTCACCTACCTTATTTAGACATTGAATATGATATTCATCTCTCTTTATAAACTCTATAAATATCATATACTTAATTTTTTCCTTATAAATCACCATGAATTGTTTATCCCAAACAATAAACATCAAAAATAATGTTTTCAAAAATACTATAAATAGAAGTTTTGAGGTTTTTCATTATATCATATCAAACAAATCATACTACTCTATATCATTCCCAAAAAAGCTAAATTCAAATATTTTATAATGAGGTGGAGCTTGTCAAAATATCCTAGAAATTAGATATACATAAAAACACTTTTATTTAAATAATATTATCACATACATCCTTGTTACCGTACTCATATTCTTCTTTTAACCTTTCAACCATAATAGATAATTGAAATCATATGATGAGACTTGATAAAATAAATTAACATATAATATATGTATACTTGCTAATTATACAATAGTGATGGCATGAGTACTAAAAAAAAATTACTTATTATTCCCAATTGCATACTAAAGTGATGACATGAGTCAACTATTAAATTTGTTTGGATGTCTATGATGACATGCCTTGAGTGCACATTTTTTAATGAAAAAACTTAATATCCCACAGTTCTAAACACTGTTTTCAGAAAAGGAAATCTGCAATCATCTAACAAGACACTACAAAAAATAGAAAACATAATTAAGAAATGCATCATACTGTCACTCTTTTTTTTATGTCTTATTATAGGAAAACAATCAACATAATTAAGAAATGCATCATACAGTCACTCTTTTTTTAATGTCTTATTATAGTAAAACAATCAACAATATAACATTTTTTGATGTAATCTAAAAGGATGTAAGTTTTGTCTAGTATTTATATGCACTTAACCGTGCCAACATTATTCAAGTTTAGAAGAATTAATTATAGGTCTCAGACAGGGCACAAAGAATGTAAGATTTGCAGAAATGATGTGCAGTCATATTAGTCCTTCTAGCAGTAAAATGTACTCTTTTTTATTCAGATGAATAAAAAAAAAAAATCAGTTGAAAAAAAAGAGAAAATGTAATAACATAGTCACAAATGGAATATTGATAGATATAAAATAGGTTTATGTAAATCTGTGGACCTGACCGAGAAAGTTACAAGGTCAAATTTTTCTAAACACAATTCCCAAAACTCAAGCAATATGGCTCCTCGCTAAGGTTGTATGGGCCCGATTTTCTTTCTCAAGTCGATGTCGAACAACAATGAACAATTCCAATAGCGTGTATATAAGACAAGGGGGAGGTCGAGCGTCTCTACAACTACTCCACCCACACCCCCCTAGACTGCCCAACCTTCATATGATGCTTCTTGCGGCCTATAGGAACTCAAGTTTAGGTTGGTTCTATCATAAGGAAGAAGTAACGTTTTTTATGTTAATATGAAGAAGTAGCCTATTCCTCCTTCCTGGTGTGCTTATTAACCATTGCATGAAGAAGACAGGAACACAAGCAGGCATACCCATAGAGAGGCCATCCAAAAACGTATCCTTACAGTTTGAGACTAGCACCTTTCTAATACATAAATTTAACTAAAAAAAGTCAATGTGGTTCCTCCATTATATATATATATATATATATATATATATATATATTCTACCATATTTCAGAGACGAAAGTGCAAAAATTAAGTTCGATAATTATAAATTCTTTGATATTCGATTTCAAAATGACATATGCCCATAACAACATTGTCGTTTGTCAAGTGATTATATTATTATATGTTAACACATTTGCATGGATTTGGCATACTTTTCCACAGGAAGAAAAGGATAACTTTTTTTTTTCAGAAGAAAAAAACGCTGTGATATATTAAATATAAAACAGTACATAGTCCAATACATCTCAAGCATGTATAAAAATACAACGAGATACCAACCAAAGGCAGCCAAAAGATGACTACAACAACATAGAACGAACCCGTCCATAAACAAAATGCTCAGCTATAAAAGCGAGCAGGAAGAGGATGATGGTGCAGAATGTACAGATTACCACCAGAGAATAAACCTATGATCTAGTAGATAAGAAAATGAAAATGCACCATTATGGACCACAAGATTAGATAAAAACAAATCACAATAAGGTCGCATAAATGATGACTTGAAATGTATATGTCTGTCCCGAGACAAAGATGAAAGAGTGAGTCATCGGTGCAACATGATAACAGCTTAATGTGCCAGGCCAATAAATATCCCGCTCGCTTGAAGAGGTGCACGCTCGCCTGATAAGATTCAACGCTCGCTTGAAGGAGTACGTACACATCTGGAGACAACCACCAATAAGCCTCCCAAGCATGCAAAAACATGAGAGACCAGGCATAAGCCGAGTCATCTCGCCACAGAAAAACCAACGCTCGCCTGAAGATGACATTTCGTGTGCAAAAATAAACCACAGGAAAATAACAATACAAATGTGCACGCTCGCCTGTGTTAAGTCCTAAGATAAATATCAAAACCCTGCAAAAAATAAAGCTGCCGGATATAGAGAAGAGAAGACCAAAAAGAATTAGACTGTGCCGAATTATGGAATATCAATATCAGTCTCCCAGAAGATGAGACCATCTCGGAAAAGCTGAACCTGCATAGTGCCAAAATCTGTGTTTAGTCCCATCTTTGAGAGGCTATCTGCCCTCGTATTATTCTCCCTGTAAATATGACATATGGCAGGCCTATTGAGCTGTATCCACAAACGTCGAACCCGAGATACCCAACCAAGTAGTTCAGAAGGAACAGAAGCCTGAGAGTCAGATATCCAACCAATAGCAATCCTGGAATCACCATAAACATGAATATTCATTAACTGCAAGTATATGGCAAAGCGGAGACCACCCCAAAGAGCGATGACTTCCGCTTTGTTGTTGGATCCCTTGCCAGCATTAAAGTGAATATGCACTCTCTCTCTTTGAGAGATCTTTATCCAAGTACCGCATCCCATGTTACCATTCATACACACTCCATCAAAATAAACTGCAGGAAGATTGAC
Organism: Pinus albicaulis; assembly: GCA_034641835.2. Lineage (NCBI taxonomy): Eukaryota > Viridiplantae > Streptophyta > Pinopsida > Pinales > Pinaceae > Pinus > Pinus albicaulis. The sequence goes on along the minus strand of CM076578.1, from coordinate 664,364,030 downwards.
CGCATGTGGTCGAAGTCGAACCGATAAATCCTGGATAGGCGAAACTGTAATGGGTCGTTCATCCATCCATTTTGCGATTGCAGAGAATATATTTGGAATCTGAAAGGGGATATTTTCAAAAATCACCCTATTTCTTCCAAGCCAGACTTCCCAAATGAAGAAGAAAGGAAGAGATCTGAACCTCCCTTTTAAATTATCCCAGGCCGATACAGCATTCATGAAGTCAATCGGACACCAAGTGATTCCAAAGAAATGAATAGAGTACAGACGCCATATTTTTAAGATGACCGGACATTTGAAAAAGAGATGTTCTGTCGATTCATAATCCTTAAGGCATATATGGCATCTGAAAGGGCCGAGGAAACCCCTCTTCATTAAATTACAACCAGTCAATATCTTATCTTTCCAGACTAACCATCCAAATAGCAGTATCTTAGTAGGGATTTTCCGATACCAGAACTTGTAAAACAGCCTGCTGGGAGGTTCCGTGTATGAAGCCTTGTTGATATGTCTATATATATCCCTAACCATCGGAATCCCATCCTTCGTAGGTCCATCCCATTCAATCCTATCACCCCCCTCATCCCAGCATAATCCCAAAGCCTGAATGTTATCCCTTATGATATCCCATTCTTCACATTCCGGTTCCCTTAAATTTAATTGTGCCGCTGTTTTTAGAATAGGGGCGCCAACAGACCACAGATGAATGGTCTGAGATAGAAAAAAAACTCCACGATGAGAAAGTCTGTGAATAAGCTGGTGAGAAGGGCCGAGCTCAGAGCACCATCCAATCAGCTTCATATGCGCCAGAGGAATGCGTCTACCATCTGCAAAAGACCAAGCCACCCTAGCAGCCATATGCCCGAAAATCTTTTTGAAACTTCCCCATATAGCAGATATACTACGTGAAAATGCGACATGTTTATTAAGAATCTGATGAAGTATATCCCCCACAATATACTTGCATTTGATCACCTTGTTCCATGTACCTTCACTGTCCAAAGCTCTCCAGAAAGATTTAATGAGCAGAGCGGCATTAAAGCTTCTTGTATCCAGGATTCCCCATCAATCATTGTCCTTTGGTCTGCAAAGTTTTTGAAGTTTACAAAGGTGGATTTTAGAATGCAGCTGCGCCCCTCCCCATAAGAATTTGGCAATGATAGAATTTATGAGTCTAATAATTCCATCAGGAAGATAATAAAGGTGACCCCAGTACACCAACAATTGAGCCAACACAGCTTGAATCATGATGAGTCGACCACCGCTAGACAACCACCTGTGCTTCCAGCAGAACATCTTCCTCCTAAATTTGTCTATAAGCCACATCCAATCTCGAATCTTATAACCACATGGTTTTATATGGAAACCTAGATACTTGAAACCCTCCATCGCTTCTCTTAATTCCATTCCAAGTAGACCAGCAATGTATTCCAGGTCCCCAATATCACCATATTCATAAATAATAAAGGATTTATGTTTGTTTATGGCCAACCCAGTGGCGGATTCAAATCTACTAAAAATGTAGTGGATGTAGAGCCAATGTACTCTATGAATATGCCCAAATAATAACAAGTCATCAACAAACAGAGAATGCGTGCATACCAGAGTGTTTGAGAAAGAGAAACCCAATATGTGTCCCTGTAAATCTGCCTCCCGGAGAAGACAGCTGATGCCATCCATGATCAATATGAAGATAAGCGGAGAAAGAGCACAGCCTTGTCTGAGACCCCTCCCAGCAGCAAAGAAAGTAGTCGGAACTCCATTTATGATGATGGCATAGTTAACAGAAGAGATACAGGCCATAATCCACCTAATAATGCGAATAGGCAGGCCTACCTTCATGAGAACAACCCTGATATATGCCCAATCAATCGTATCATACGCTTTAAATATGGCCTCCCTTTTCTCCACGTGCATGGTATGCAAAATTTCCTGTGCAATGGCAGTGGCATCATGTATGGATCTACCCTTGAGAAATCCATACTGTTCCTTAGAAATATGTCTAGACAGTGTTTCCTTCATAAGCTCTGCAATAATTTTTGAAATAATCTTATAGAGTACATTGCATAGGGCAATAGGACGGAAGTCCGCAAATGATTGGGGAGCATCCACCTTTGGAATTAGAGCAATAAACGTTGAGTTGAGATTGGGATATATATAGCCCCGGATACGAATCTGCTCAATCACCTTGGTCAGATCCTCACCCAGCAGATCAAAGAAATGAATATAAAATTCCGCGGGCCAGCCATCTGGCCCCGGACTTTTATCACAAGCAAATGATTTAAGGACCAATTTAACTTCATTCCCAGTGACCATCTTATCCAGAAGTGCAATATCAGAATCCTCAAAAAAACGAGGAATGTGTACAAGCATCCACCTTTGGTCAGCCAAATTGATATCATCCTGCTTGGCATAAAACTCTGCGAAATGTCGAAGGGCCTCGTTTTGAATCTCATGAGAGGAATATATGGTGGAACCATCCGCAGAATTAATGCTCCATATAGCATTTTTACTTCTCCTCTCATTGGCACTTCTGTGAAAGAACTTTGTATTTCGATCCCCCTCTGCAAGCCAGAGTTCTCTGCTCTTTAACCTCCATGTGAACTCTTCAATCCGTAATATTTCTCTTTTCCTAGTGCCCAAGCATTTCAGGCAGTCGAGAGTGTATTCATCTGGATATATATGAAGAAAGGATTCAATAATATCCTCCATTTCAGCCTGAATCCGTCTAAACTCAGCCCTGAGTTTTCCTTTCTTCTCCCGCTCCCAATTTTTAGTCATCTTCTTAGTTTTCTGGAGTTTGAGATGAAAAGAGTCCCATATATCTGAAAGCAAAGGCTCAGGTTCTTGTTTCCATATATCCTCAACCAAAGAAGTGTACTCCGGATCTTCCAACCATATCCTATTAAACTTGAATGGATATCCCATGCGCACGGGGAAATTATTGCAGGAAAGAGATATAGGATAATGATCAGATACGTCAGAAGCAATGACATGAGATTTTGGACACCCTAAAATGTCAAATATAGAATTTTTGACCACCACCCTATCCAATCTTTTCCCAATGTAAAAATCTCCCGCCCTTCTATTGGTCCACGTAGGCGCCAGTGGGTGCGGCCTAATGTCCATCAGCCCATGAGATAGAAAAATGTCATTTAAATGACCCGCCAAAGGATCCAGACGGGCCCTGTTTCCCCATGCTTCATCAGCGTTAAAAATAGAATTGAAATCACCCATGATAATAAGATTTGGAAGAGTAAATACACCAGACGACACCATCCTGTCCCAGAAAGACCTTCTATTCACATATGGCGCATAAAGATTAATAAAATTGAAAGTGTGATCCATACCTCTGAGACGTCCATGCAACAAAATACCTCCAAAAAAACTGAAGGATTTAAAAGAAGCGTGAAAAGGGTTCCACATAACCAAACAGCCTCCCGAACGTCCACTTGAGCTTGTTGCAGCAACAAGCCAATTTCTCTTGATTCTTAAAAACAAATTTATAGCCTTAGATCTCTCAGACATAGTCTCCTGTGCAAAGAAAATGAACGGGTTCTTAGAAAACAGTAGCTCCCTCAGGCAATGATATTTAGGGTCATCACCTAAACCCCTTATATTTAAAGAGATGACTTGATTCATGGTGAACCCACGGAAGGGTTACACGCTCTAAGTGCCCTGGAATTGTTGGTAGTTCCCCCAATGTTGCGAAATTGATCTTCAATATGGCCGGCTTCGACATCCATGAACAAAGAAATAGGCTTAATTTTTTCCTTCTTCCTACCGCATGCTTCTTTTGCCTTCTTTTTGATGGATTTTAAAGCATCGGATAAAGTAGGAGAATGCTTAGCTTTAGTGGGAATAGGTTTGTCAAATACCGTCAATGCTGCCAAGTCCATGTTGGAATTTCTCAAAAGAAAGTCAAGATCACTACCTATGGAGTTCCTAGAGGAGTCAGAAAGATTTATTGACTTATTAAAACCCGGAGTGCCATGTGGCGACCCAGAAAGATTCCCATCCTCCTCGCTATCATCAAGCAGACTTCGAACATGATATAAAGGACCCTCAACCCCCATATATCCAGGTTCCTGTTCATCATAATCATCTATAATTCTACCACATTGAATATTAGAAGGACGCCTCCCATCAGAGCCAGATGGTTTGAATAAAGGGGGGTCAATAGACGAGGAAAACTTCCTCTCTGGACGAATAGGAACCATAGAGCTGCATTGACCCACTTCATGATGACTCAAAGGCCGCTTCTCAGGGTTACGTGCAGTACCTTTGGAGGAAAGGGAGATGGCATTTTTAGCTGGAAAAGATGGGGCAAGTGGAGCAAAGGAAGGGCATGTAACCGGACCATCAAAGTCAATTTGAATAGAACGGGAGGAATCAACATCACGCTGTAACGCAGGCTGAAGTACCCTATAAATATTCTTAGAGACAGAAGGATGACTAGCTATATTAGCCGGAATAAACGAATCAGGGACAGGCATATCATTTTGACCCTCCGCCGTATTGAAAGCTTCTTCTTCAGAGGAAGAGTTAACATTGTTACCTGTATGTAAGCCAGTCATCGGAGCTTGTGCATTTGAATGACGACGAACCCCATCAGAAGCATTCCTAGGCTGGTCCGCTCTTGCAATACGTAATCTCATCGGGCAATGGTCTCTGAGATGGCCCGTTTTGTGGCAGATCAAGCACCTGAAAGGAATCCCCCAGAAGTCGATACGTTGTCGATGCCTTCTGTCACTCCAGATGAGATCAATGTCCCCCGGAAGGCCACCCATGTAATCTACTTCCACCAAAAGCCATGCAATCCTCTTGTCCACTGCACCCATGATACTGGGATCAATATATTTTGTGGAACCTATGGAATCATCAATCGTACGCAAGACCTTAATGGTCCAAAATTCCAGAGGCAAACCCGGCAATTTAACCCATACCACTTTGTTACGTGGTGCTTCCAAAACGGGATTGAACACAATGTACCATGGAATAATTTGCATGAAGCTCCTTCCACGTACCCAGGTTCGTCCCATAATTTTGAAAACATCAGCCTGGTTCATGAAATGTATGCTAAACCACCCGTTCATCAACTTGCTAACCTTTGGTGTATATCCGATAATGGTATTCCATTTCTGATGGATCCATGATGCAGTATCAAAGTCATCCCTGTCGGGGAAAACCCACCTCCCAACAACAGCGCGCCTCTGCAAGCTCGCCACCCTAGTGCATAAATCCTCATAATCCAGGTTAACCTCCTTAATGTCCATCCTATGTTTAAGGATGTTCTTTTTCCCCCTACGAGCACCACAACCAGTACTCCTAGCTCTTTGCCTCCTTTGTCTCAGAATACAATTTGCCTCAGACTCATCTACAGCTCGTAAACCCTGTTGAATAATAGCCACATCAGTTTCAAAGTCGACGTTATGCACAGCGGCAGAATAAGTCGGAGAATCCTCCCGCGCATTCGATTCTCTGGAAGCCTCCATGCAGAAAGGAGGACACGTATACATCCAAGGACACCACTTGCTGGACGTATGTGTGCCACCACCCAAAATCCTGACAACCGATCCAGAGGCCAATTAGGAAAAGAAATCTTGCACGTATATCCGCCGTCACCTCATTTAGCAAGAAATGAAATAAACCACTATGGAATCATGGAGAGAAGCTCCGAAAGAGGATATTTAGCATCCCAAGGCAGAATGATGATGTAAGTGGCATATGTAAGATGATCCAAGATATTTGTCCGATCACCAATAAAATATACCTCACCACCCCAATCCAGCTCAGTCGAAAGCTGTAAACGTTCACTGAACAAACTAAAGCCTTGAACGAACGCCCTGCTAAAGAGTTATTTTACACTTACCGTGCAAATTGCAAATCGATTTCTCTAGCACACGCACCGATAGGCCAACCAACAACGAACACAACAAACCAACAATTGCAGAAAAGTATGCAACAGACTCACCGCCGCCATATATATATAAGAATTTTTCGGCTGAAATTTTTTAAATGCTGAATATGTTTTTCGACCAAATATTTTTTTCGACTGAATTCTTTTTTTAGTCGAAAATATTTTTCAGCTAAACTATCTTATTGCATGTTTCTTCCCCTTCCGAAATAATACGTCGGTGGACTTTAATCGAAACGAACGATTTTTGACCGAACGTTGCAAAAAAGTTCGGCCGAAAAATCTTAAAATATTCGGTTGAAAATTTGTTTAATTATGCCGAAAAATTACGATTATGATTTTTTCGTGAGAATTTTCATGAAAGTGTAATCTATCTTCATATTTTCACTCTAATAGATATTTTGGTTTTTTTTTTTTTTGTATTTTTTCTAGTAAATTTTGTGATAAATTTAATAGAGAACATTTTAAAATAATAGTGAATACTTTAGAATAGTAAGTTTAAGTTGTGGAAGCTTTTCTCCTTAATAATAGGTGGCATGTCCACATGAAACATTAGACATTTCAAAAACTCTACTCACAATGTTTTCCAAAAAACTATTCTTTAATATGACAAATTATGAAAAACTACATATTAAAATAATCTACAAAATTCTAGTTCCTTAAGAGTTTTTGAGGGACATGAATACATTTACACATTCAAAAACACATTTTAAATAACTAGAAATCATAATATCCCCCAAAAAGACCAAAATATTTATTAGTTAGACTACACATTTTACATATTGAGTTGTCAATAAATTAAATAATTTTTTAAAGAACTTGTGTTTGTTCGAATATAAACTTGATCATACATATATTCCATGAAAATAGGGTTCTAGTAAATTATGAATCTCATTTGTATTATAAATGAAATATAGTTATAGGAATATCATGAATAATAAATCTCATTTATATAATTATCGAAATATAGTTATAAGAAGAAAATAATATTTAGTTTAATATAATTTTCCAATATTCAAAATAGTTGGAAGTTATAACCAAAACCTCATCCATTTCAAAATTGAGTATGCATATCCCATTAATCTTTCCTTTCATTAATCTATACAATTCTTCTTAAATTGTTTCATTCAATTTTTTTGTAATAGTTCTTTATTTAATGGAAGTTCATTTTCTTTCTTGTTCTTACAGTGTGTATTCAAGAACCTTGAATATCCCCCTATAAAAGAAGTGTGTAATTCGAACGAGACTTTTTGTTTGAGTTGAGAATTATTACATAAGATAAGTGAATGAGACCTTTTGTTTGAGTTGATAATTCTTACATAAGATAAGTGATCTTGATACCACAACACATATTTTTTCCACAAATTTTTCTATTGCATTAGGGTCTGTAGTATCTATTTTCTAATCCTCGAGTTTTGTAATTGAAATTAAAGAATGATAATATTGAAGAGCTCACATAAATATCTTGCTAAACCTGTTTGATGTAAATATCCTGTTAATTAAATTATAACTTGTTGAAGCTAAAGAGAAGGGATAACATATACAAATCTTGATGTCTAAAAGGACAACTTGCTTGAGGAAGCATGTAAGGGGGATTAGGAATTTTCCTATCTTTCTTAAAATTAATGTTCTAACCCTTGATGTTTTAGTTGAAATACCTAATTTCTAATTAATTATGAGAGAGATGGAGGACGAAGCATCAGACTTCCCCAACCATGGGCCACATACCATATGGTAGGTCCAAGTTGACTATGTAGCTCGAGGAGGGACCCCGTAAATATCATAGAGGAGGAAACAATCACGAGAGAGGTGGGAAGAGAGTCTAGCCATGTTAGAAATGGAGATAAGAAAATAGTATGTGGAAAATTACCATCTATGGGGGAAGACTATGTGAATGTGAGCCCAAAACCCATTGTGTGCAGGGTGACTTGAGAACCCATTTTGGAAATTGGACTGTGGGGATATAAGAGAGTGACTCAGATAGAGATAGATAGAATAATCCCCTAAGTCATGGAAGAATTATGAGGGTATCCATGCTTAAATGGTGTTGGTTGAGTAAATTAGTCAGAAGCCTTATGATTGAGTTAGGTAAACCAAGAGGAACTCAACTATTTGGTCATATCATGCACTAGATACACTGAAGAGATGGAGAATCATTGAAGGAAAGTAGAAAACAATGAAGGGATTTCCTTTTGTGTTATGGAGGCCTACAATGGCCATACTTTGTTGTGTGATCAACCCACACTCAGTGCTTGAGATGTAGCATTCTTAGTTCTTGGAAGTGAAGGAGAATGACCTTCATACTCTATACCCTAGGTTAAATCCTTGTTGAATTACATGAGTGAATCATCCTTTAGATATCAGAATTGGCTCAGGGGTGGCTAGCTATAAGAAAGAAATAGTGTCATTATGCCTACAATTGGATGGAGAGTGGTTGTCCCTTCTTTAGTTTCCAACAAGTTTATCTAAATCAGATAAGTGTGATTCTATCTTTTTATTAATGAAATGCAATTACTTCTCACAAATATTAGTTAGTGATATGTTATATTTATGTGTGTAAATTTAATGATAAGCTTAAACCTATTTATATATATGGAATATGTATGAGTGGTGAGCTAACTAGCATGTCTTGCTTGAATGTTGATTAATGTTCCTTTAATGAATACATTTTTGTATGCAAGGGAACCCTTCTCATTGATTGTATGTGGTCATAATGTGTTAAAAATGCATGAAGTATGGGAGAAACCTTGGATGTAAGGACTGAGTGTGATTTTAGTAGCTTACGAGCTATCTTACCAGACATTGTTGATGATGGAATAATGACGGGAAACTTGTGTGTTGGAATGAGATTAAGGCTCCTTATGCCTCCAGAGATAAGCCTAGAACAAGTGGGCTTCTCTCTCTCATGTAAGTGATGGAGGTGAGAAGACTTGAAATTTATTGGTTCAAAGGAAATGACTATATTTCTTCAATGAAAGAGATTCGGACTTGAAAAGTTCTTGGGTAGGATTGTTGAACTAAAAATCCATTTTTAGTCCTCTAAAGGCAGTTTAGGACTTGGAGGATTTGGCAAGAAATTCATGGATTTACTCCTTGAAATTTGGAGTTTGGAAGTCTTATCCTCAGCCCCTAGTCACATGGCCCGAAGGGAGCCATGACTAAGAGCCAGTGAGAAGGGGACTTATTAGAATATCGAAAAACTAAACTTTTAGTTAAGTGCACTTTTAAATGTTGAGAAATATTTAAGTAAAAGTCACATCAGAAACAATTTGTCGACGCATTTCAAACCATCTAGTGTGGTTCGTCGTCACAACAAGATGAAGAATTAGATATTGGCATCAAATTAAATAGATGTAGAGAACCTTTTTTTATTACCGTAAGAATATAACAATTAGTTTTGGATAAATAAATATTATTTATTAATAAATAATATCTTAATATAAAGAAAGTAGCTATAACTATTAATATTGAATCAAGAAAGATATTTAACCAGAAGGAAAATTCTAATGTAATAAATTATAAACCAATAATGAAATAGAAATATCTAAAATTAAATAAAAATAATAATGTTGAGAATGCAACAAGATGATGAGCTTAGTGAAAAGAGTCGCCTTCACTAAGTGGGCCCGCAAGCTATTTTTGGCGCAAGTCTATTTTTAGACATGTCGATCATATTCTATGAGTTGCAGGATGCTATTTGTGGATGGTTGGTCAAGTTGGAAAAATATATGGACTTCTAATTTTAAACATATTGGGCAGAATATATTTTTAGATTGCCAGTCTAAAAATAGATATGTCGAATATTATTAGCTCTTAATAAGATTTGGACTATAAACATTATCTTATTCTCTTGGAGCACTTCAGTTAAGTGCATAGATGTGGCACAGGAGATGACAGAAGGAATTACGCTATTCCTAAGGGTTAACTAGAGCTATTGCAGGGAGGACTTCGGTTAGAACTCATGTGACAGAGTTTGGTGGAGTTATTGAGGTAGTTGGTGGAGTTGTGTTCAATTTAACTCAGTTAGACACAGTTGAGCTAGTTGTATCTAGTCTAACTGATTGATACACTAGTGAGAGTGGTGTGAATTAATTAATAATTAATTCACTAAATATTAACTCATTAATCAACTGAAGAATACATCAGTTAACTACAGTGCATGGACAGTTCAATGGAGACCAGTGGAGAGATAGGTGAAAGGGCAAGATAGACTATCAGTTGTGACTATAGTGTTGCATGAGTTTGCACCACACATTGATGGAGATGCCAATGAGGATTGCGCAATGCAAGCCAGGTGTATTTGAGTTCATTCAGAGCCATTCTTTAGCAGGGATTACGCAGTAGAGGCAGGCTAGCAGGTGGCAGAGATCGGCGCATGGATTTGCTAGATCAGGACCTGATTAGTGTGTAGTGATCAGATTGTACTGAGAGCTTGTGATAAGCTTTGTATGATGATTGTTACATGATCTCTATGACATATATTATACAAATAGTTGAAGGTTTTCAACTTTAAGCTTTCCCATAAATCACTGTGTTAATGTGTGTGAATTTTTATGGTTTCATGTGTGAATTGTAATTGTCTTTATTTCCGCATGTGATGATCAACGGTGGAATAAATTCTGTATTGTGCATGAAGTTAAAATAGTGTGTGATCAGGAGAATCTTGGATGTATAACGCATTATTTATATAATTTCTACATGGTATCGGAGCGTTGATCATTGGAGAAATTGCAAATATTGAAACAGTTGAGTTTTGTGATGGTGGAATTCAAATTTGCAGCAGAGTTTTCTTGGTGTCGAAGTTGAGATTCCATTGAAATGTCTTTCAATGGATTGCGATTGGAGTATGCCCTTAAGGGCAGCTCGAATTATATTGCATGGAAGGACAGGATGGAGGCGGTGCTGGAGGATAATGGGTTGAAGGAGTTCATAGATGCAGAAATTCCAAAACCTGCTTCTAGTGATGCAGCCTCGCTTGATGCATGGAAAAGGAAGACAACAAAGTGTCGAAGAATTCTGTTGGAAGGTGTGAAGGATCACATAGTGTCCAGCCTTCATGGTAAATCTTCTCCATTCTTGATGTGGAAAGCGTTGACAGACTTGTTCCAAAGCAAGAGCGACCAGAGGAAGTTGGCGCTCAAAGATAAACTCAGGAAAATAAAAATGGAGAAAGGTGACAGTATACCCAAGTACCTTATGAAGTTTGTCCAGTGCAGGGATGAGCTGGGAAGTGTGGGGGTTACTATAGATGAAGAGGAATTGGTGAGCTTGGCTCTCCTTGGGCTTCCGAAGAGTTGGCATTCCTATGAAGACTCAGTCAATGGTCGAGAGAAACTGCCAGGATGGGAGCGACTTTGGTCGGATCTTATGCAGGAGGAGATAAGGCAGAGTACTAGGTATGGATCTTCATCAAAGAATGAAGATGAAGAAATTTACGCTTTGGCTGCTAAAGAAAGGAAGGGGAAGGGCAAGAAAAATGCTTCTCAATCCGGTGCGAAAGGCAAGAAGCAGGACATGTCCAAGGTCAAGTGCTTTCACTGTCACCAACATGGACATTATGCCACTAATTGTCCACAGAAGAAGAAAAATAAGCAGACTGCTAGATCTGCAGCTGGAGAGGCCTTAGCCTCACAGTTTGAGCAGGATTTTTCACTGATCGCATGCTTGGTTTCAAGTGTGATGGAATCAGTGTGGTTTCTTGACAGTGGTGCGTCTTTCCATATGACCGAAGACAAAGATTTGTTTACTGATCTGGATGAGAAAGATCTTGGAGTGCACATCGAGATGGGCGATGATGGTAGATACAGTGCAACTAGTATCGGGACCATTTCCTTTGAGAGGGATTCTGGAAAACCTTTCATCTTGAAGGATGTCATGCATGTTCCAGGATTGAAGAAGAATCTTATCTCTGTGGGGATGTTGGAAAACAAGGGATATGATGTTGTCTTTAGCGAGGGAAAGGCTTTCCTACGTAGTAAGGCAACTGGTGAAACCCGGAGGATAGGGGTTCGAGTTAAGAACCTTTATCAATTGCAGGTAGATGGCTGCGTAGCAATGGCAGGCAAGGCAGAAGGAGTGGTGAGCCGGGATGAGGGCGAGCTATGGCACAGGAGATTGGGCCATCTTCACCATGGTGCTTTGAAAATTTTGCAGCAGATTTCTACTGGGCTTCCCAAGGGTACACTTGCACAGTCAGATCAGTGCAAGGGATGTACTTTGGGAAAATTTGTGAAAGCCACCTGTTGATCACTTTATGCTCCCATGAAGTTGTCCAGCCAACAAACCTCGCTGGAACATTTTAAATCTCCTTTCGTGGCCTAATCATCCATGTTCCCACCTATCATTACTCTCTCATTATTCTCAAAATGCACCAAGGCAGCTGAAAATCCGTATTTGAAAAATATATTTAGAGCCCAGCCCCCTTTCGACTTAGCTCCTTTGCTCCGTTCTACATATGACTGCAGACTGAGACCTAATTCCAAATCCAAAGGCGCTTATCATCTATGGCCGTCGGGTGCATTCCCCGTCGTCCGATCCAATCATAAATCGACGGTTCATAATATTCCCACCATGGTGGACCCCGCGCCCGAACTCATTGTAAAAACCATCCTGTATATTTCGCAACGCCTTTCGAAGGCAGACGGTATTACGCAAATCGCAGTGATTCCACACGTTGTGCGCCACGCGTCCCAAGCCACTATTCCAATACCGCCCCATTTTGCGCGTTAACGTTCAGGCAAAGACATGCAGCGAAATTTATGTTGGTCGTCCGATCTAAAGGGCTCCATCCAACGGCGGTCGCTCGATGTAATTGCACGAGTGTTAACGTAGGTCTACAGTGTCCCGGGTCCACCATTCCTCCGTTGTACAATGCATTCCCAACCGTTGATGTCGCTCTGAAATTGTATGGTCCAGATCACCCGCGTGACCAGTTGTTGACTTGGCTTACCACCACGTCACCCCCCTCCATATCACCTGTCGTACATTCACCTTGTCCCGCGTGTTGGTCATATTTTCTCCCACTCTTTATATTCTTCGTTCATGGGTCTTATTATAACGTTTATGTTGAAAACTATAACTAGTCTACCCATCGTCGTTCCACTGTCTTATACACCACCACCTTGTATCGTTCCGCTGTTTCACTCGTTCGCAACACCATCTTCATTCAACCCCGCCACGTTAACCATCTCTGCGCTTGGTTTTTCTTTAACGAGTTTGTGGGTTTTTGCAGGTTGCAGCGACGAGAAATTGCCATTAATCCCTGCCTCCATTACAAAAATCGAAGATGCATCTAAAGATCAGCTTGCAGAAGGAGAATTTATGAAGAAGATCCCGGGTAGTTGCAGAGATATGACTGCCATTTAAAAAGCAGAGATCGAAAGATATCAAACCCCCCTAAGTAATTTAAAAGGCAGATTTCACAGCTAGAGATTTTAATGATACGACAAAGAGTAACAGTCAGAGAATAAGGAATTCAACATCTGGAACCAAAGATTTTAAATAGTAATCCAGCATTCAGAAGGCAAAGAGTATAATTGCATAAAAATCATATCCTCCAAGTTTTACTCCAATATATTTTTCCCTCAGGACAGTACAGAATGTTACATATTTTATTTCACATATCTTATCTCTGGAGAAATCTGTACCTACAACATTTACTCCATAGAGCAGCAGCAGAGTACACACAGCTCAGCATGGTCATCCAGCAGTGTGGGCGTGAAGGTTTTCCGCCATTTTGTTCAAATTAAGAAAATTAAATGTTTTCACCTACTTCATTTATTAGTTTCTCTTCTCCTTACTCTATAAAAAGGAGGAAGAAAGACATTGTAAAGGTTCCATATTTTTATCAGAAAATTGTGCAGTGAAAAGCATTTTTGTATACACTTTGTAAAGCTTTAGTATGAAGGCTCAGAGCCCGTAGGGTCTCAATGAGGAGGAGTTCTATCTGTAATGAGGATTCTGGTCTTTAATATCTCACAGTATGTAAACTTCTCTTATGTGCTTAATACAATATTTCATTTCATATATCTTCTTCTTGTATCATGATACTGGAATGCGAGTGGCTCACTGATTTTAGGTAAGGATTCATCCTAGTTGATGCACGTACTTGAATCAGTCAAGCGCTTTAAATTGGCCCAGACATGATATACTATTTCATATTCATTTCATCCATATTTTCTGCTATATTAGTTGCTTGAGTAGGGTGCTTTTAAAATGCCATTGTCATGTATGGATTCTTAGATTGATAAGCCCATATGTGGTTCTGTTGTGTATCTAGGTATCAGCCTCATGTTAACTAGTATCTTCTTGATATTTTCGTCACTGCATACATCTTCTGATATCTTATTTATGTGGCATATTATTTGAATCGGCCCTCTTTACAGTAAATTGTCTCTTAATTGTCTGATGCTTTTGTGTTGGAGCTGTGCATCTTGTCTTTGCAAGATTACTTTCCCTGTGGCAGTTTCTGTAAGTTCTGGTCCCATTTGAACTAATTTCCTTATTTTACAAGAGATAGCAGGAGAGCTTTTGGATTGACAACCCAGCTTTATTATATGCTCCTTGCTATGCTAAGATGTCCTAGGCACTGATCTATGGAAACTCTAGACTGTCTCTAGGAGAGACAACAATTGTCGACAACATCTTTCTGGCGTCGTTGCCGGGGAACGAATTTAAGAATATCAGTTTCCCTGGTCCTCGACAAATCATATTCACTCTCTAATCAGGTGAGCACAGAGAGTTGAAGAGTTGCATATCTCTCACCTTGGCAACTCCACTGTTGTTTATTTGATAAATCTATTGGTAGTCCTGGCTCCTCGTAAGCCACATTTGAGGTCAGATACATCTCAGCCAAAGACACCTTCCGTGTCTGACCCAAAAAATATTATTCATAGAAGAGTTTGGAAAGAGAAGAAATCAGTCCGCCCTGAAATCCCTAAATATTCTGTAGAAGATTATCCATCCTCTTCTTCTCAAGAAATCCAAATAGAAAATCCCGACTCCACTGAGGAAAATCCAGAATATTACTTAGATAGCCCACCCCGGGGAAGTGCTAGAGCTAAAGTGAACTTTCATCCTACCCCTGAGGCTGAGGAAGTTAAAGAAGTTACATAAGTAGCCCCTGTTAATCGTGAATTGTTTCCATCTACACCTCAGGCTTCTGTACAGTATATTCCTGTTGTTATTCATACTCCACTTCCTCCTCCTCCTCTTCCTCCATTTGTACACCAGATTGTTGCACAACCCCCACCTCCTCCAATGGCTAATGTCCCAGCCTTTTTGTTGAACAAATATGCTCCCCTAGCACTGCCTTAAGTGCTAAATTATATGCCCCATGATTATTTAAAGATATTGCCTAGATTCACTGGGGAAAGTGAAATTGATGCTCAAAAACATCTTGAGACCTTTTTCTCTTTTGCAAAGAACTTTAATGTTGAACATTTAGATGTGGTCTTAAGACTATTTGTTCAATCTCTGGACGGTGAAGCCAGAAAATGGTTCAAGACATTGGGAAACCGTTCCATAACCACTTGGGACGATATGGAAAATACTTTTCTCAGAAAATGGGGAGAGAAGAAGGATCAGGGGCTTTCTCTTATTGAATTTAATACTCTGAAGAAGAAACACAATGAGGGGGTGGCTGAGTTTATTAAAAGATTTAATAAGTTGTATCTGAGTCTGCCTCCTGAAATGAAGCCACATCAAACTGCTGCCAAGGTTGTCTTCATAGCAGCTTTTGACTCAGATTTTGGTTTCTCTCTTAGGGAAAGAAAGCCTGCCACCCTAGATGATGCTCAGTCAGATGCACTTGAATTGGAAGCAAATTTTGCCTCCACTGGAAAATTGAAAGGAAAAGCTGAACAGGATACTAGAAGAAAGGGGAAAGAGGAAGTTTCCACCTCCAGCCAGGACAAAGATTCGGACAAGATGGATGAAATAAGTAAAATGATTAAGAAGATGGTCAAGCTTGAATTGGAGGCTAAAAAAGCAGCCCCCAGGAATTTCTACAATGCTCCTAATAGAGGATACAACCCCCAGTACAAGAAACCACCCCTGCAAATACTGCCAAGGGAAGCTAAAGAACAACAGGACCAGGTGCCACACCCATTATACCTGGAAGGTCCAGTAGATGACTCCACTGAAGATGCTGCCTACGAGCTAGAATATTCAAATATTTCTTTTTAAAGTAATGATGAAATAGAATGCCCTTTGCAAGAAGAAGAAGAAGCAAAAATTGATCACTATTGCAAGCAGTTTAATGATTTCATGCAAGCACATTTTAACAGAAAATATGATCTCAGATCTTCAAGGAAGAGGACCCGGAATCAAGATGAAGAAGAACAACCACTTCAAAAGGAAGAATCCACTCAAAAGGAGTCAACAATGAAGAAAGTCACAGACAAAGGTAAGAGTCCTCTAAACAAACCTCTGCAGTCAAATAATCAAACTCCTTCTTCCTCAAAAGTAGTCACTCCTCCTAATGCTGAGTCTGTATCAAAAGAAGCTAAACCTTCAGCTGAAAATAAAGAGTCAAAAGAAGTCGTAATAGAAAAGCCCCCTCCTGCTTTCAATTTGCAAAAAGAACTTGAAAAAGTCAAAATCCCAGTCACTTTGACTGAACTGCTAAAACAACCTGCATATCAATCTCAAGTTTCTTCTTTCATGTTTCCTCCTGAAGCACCAATAATTCCAGACAGTCTTAATCTTCAAGAAGAAAGACCCATGGTAGTTTTTGGCCCACATGTCGAGGAGATAGACCCTTCTACTCCTCCTTTCTATGTGTCTCTAGTTGTTCATGACCTGTTGTTACACAATTGTATGATAGATTCTGGGGCTTCCCATAATCTAATGCCTCTGTATGTCATGGAGCAACTAGGTTTACAAATCACACGTCCATATAAAGATCTATATTCATTTTATTCCAAAAGAGTTAAATGCTTGGGGATGATTAAAGATTTAGTGGTCAATCTGGCCCAGATTCCAGCAAAAAGTGTAGTAATGGACATTGTGGTGGCTGAAATCCCAGCTTGCTTTGGCATGTTGTTGTCAAGGTCCTGGGGAAAAAAAATCGGTGGGTCACTCAAGATGGACTTAACATATGCCACTGTCCCAGTTATTGGTGGCCAAGAGAGGAGGTTATATAGAGAAACCAGATTTGTCAAGATGGTGACTAAGGCTGACAACTCAGAGAATTCACCAGTCTACAGCAAGGAAGGAGATTTCTCATGTTGGATGTTAGAAGAAGATCAAAACTATGCTCATGAACCTTCCTTCTATCAAATCAAGACTGAGCAGCCTTTAGAAGACGATGAAGCAGGAGTATGGACTCTACATTTTGATGGAGCAAATTCAAGAGAAGGTAATGGGGCTGGAGTATTATTAATCTCTCCTACAGGAAAATGGGTGCCACTGTCTTTCAAATTGGAATACGAAGCTACTAATAATGTGGCCGAATATGAAGCACTGTTGTTAGGATTGCAAACAGCCAGGAGCATGGGTATATAGAGTTTAAAAGTGCTAGGAGATTCTGAGCTGGTGGTTAGACAAGTTAGAAATCAGTGTCAAACCAAACACCCCCGGCTGAGAGCTTATAGAAATGAATTATGGGACATGGTGGAGAATTTCTTCTCAGCATTTAATATCCAGTTCATGCCCCAGGAACAGAATATAATGGCGGATTCTCTTGCTGTAGCTGCCAGTACATTTCATCCTCCTCAGAACCCTCTCTTAAGATATGAAGTGGAGGTATGTTATAGGCCATCTATCCCAGATAATATCAAGCACTGGCAGGTATTTGAAGATGAGGAACAAATGAAGAGATTTCTAGAAACAGTGGGAGAATTCTCTAATATGGAGATTTATGATTATGAAGAAGAGGAGGCTGAAGGTATTTCAGAAAACAAATGGGAAGAGAAAATAGCAGGAAGTAAAGTGCTGCAGCTGAAAGGAAATGTCATCCCTAGAGGGTTGGTGCCTCTGGAGAGATTATTTGATAAGAATGATGTCTCATTGCAGCCTAGTAAAGTGGTAGGGGAAGATCAAGTGGAAGATCTAAATCTGGGTACTAATGCTGATCCAAAAATTGTAAAATTATCCAAGAAGGTCCCAAAGGAATATAAAGAAAAATACCTGAAATTATTTCAATCTTATAAAGATGTATTTGCATGGTCCTATCAGGACCTGAAAACATTTGATATCAATATAATGTAGCATAAAATTCCTCTGAGGGAAGATACAAAACCTTATAAGCAGAAGCTCAGACAGATAAATCCTCTGCTGCTTCCCTCCATTGAGAAGGAAATTAAGAAGTTATTAAAGGCCAAAATAATTGTGCCATTAAGGTAATCAGAATGGGTAGCAAACTTGGTCCCTGTCCGAAAGAAATATGGAGAAATAAGGCTGTGTGTGGATTTCAGGAATTTAAACAGAGCATCTTTAAAAGATAATTATCCACTGCCTAAGATGGACCACATCCTGCAGAAAGTGGTTGGAGCCTCTAGAATGTCAATGATGGATGGTTTTTCTGGTTACAATCAGGTGGCTTTGTTTCCAGAAGATCAGAAGAAAATTGCTTTCACTACACCATGGGGCACATTTATGTATGCCAGGATGCCCTTTGGATTGATTAACGCAGGGGCTACCTTTCAGAGGGCCATGGACATAGCCTTTGTTGGGGAGCAAGATAAATTTCTGGTGGTGTACCTTGATGATATAACAGTGTTTTCAAAAAATGATGCTGAGCACATTGAGCATTTACGAAGAACTTTTGAAAAATGCAGAAGGTATGGCCTTTCTCTTAATCCACAAAAGTCTTTATTTGCATTAGAGGAAGGAAAACTTTCGGGACATATTGTAACTAAATATGGTGTAAGGATAGATCCCAAAAGAGTAGAGGTTATAAATGGCATTCCTCTTCCTAGAAACAAAAAAGAGGTGCAAGTATTTTTGGGACGAATAAATTTTCTGAGAAGATTCATTCCTAACTATGCTGAGATAGTTAGGCATATAACATATATGTTAAAGAAGAGAAATGACGTGAAATGGTCACAAGAATCACAGAAGGCTTTTGCTAGAATTAAAGCTGCATTTTCTGAAGCCCCTGTGCTGGCTGGACCTGATTATACAAAACCATTTATGATCTTTTCTTTTGCATCACCTCATACAGTAGCTGGAGTTCTGCTACAGAAAAATGAAGAAGGATATGAGCAACCAATTGCCTTCTTCAGTCAAGTGCTTCATGATGCAGAACTGAAGTATAATATATTGGAGAAGTAGGCATATGCCCTAGTAAAATCCCTCAAAGCATTTTGTATGTATATTTTGCAGTCTCACATCACTGCATATGTCCCTACTACAGCTGTTAAAGAAATTCTGATTCAGGGAGACAGTGAAGGGAAAAGAGGGAGATGGATTACAAAAATACAGGAATATGATTTGGATATCAGACCTACTAAGCTGATTAAAGGACAGGGGCTTGCTAAAATGTTATTTGAATCAAACTATCAAGCTCTGGGCATAAAATTGTCTATGATATAAAATGAAGAATCTGAAAACGAAGAAAAGCAGCAAGGACTGGAGGTAGCCACTCAAAAAGCACATATAAAATATCTCACTAGTCCATGGTACAAAGAAATAGTAGAATATCTTTTGACACTAAGTTGTCCTCCCAATTGTAATAAATCAAAATACAGGGCTTTGAGGCTAAAAGCACAAAAGTATATAGTTGCCAATGGCCAATTATATTGGAGAGATCCTTTAGGCATACTACTATTATGCCTCACAGAAAATGAAGTGGAAAATATAATGATAGAATTCCATGAGGGAATTTGTGGAGGCCATTACAGCTGGAGGGCCACAGCACATAAAATATTAAAGGCTGGTTTCTACTGGCCTAAATTATTTGGAGATGTTTTTACTTGGGTCAGAGCATGTGATAAGTGTCAAAAATTTGCTGAGAGACAGAAGTTGGCAGCTCTACCCCTGATTCCAGTTCATGTAGATGAACCATTTCAACAATGGGGAATAGATTTTA
The DNA here is from genome assembly GCA_034641835.2 of Pinus albicaulis. Classification (NCBI taxonomy): domain Eukaryota; kingdom Viridiplantae; phylum Streptophyta; class Pinopsida; order Pinales; family Pinaceae; genus Pinus; species Pinus albicaulis. The sequence continues at coordinate 664,344,081 of CM076578.1, read as the reverse complement.
TTGGAGAAATACATCCCCCATCAAGTGGACAACATAAATGGATATTAACAGCCACAGATTACTTTACAAAATGGGTGGAAGTCATACCTGCAAGGAATGCTACAGACACCGTGATCATAAAATTCATGGAAGAAAACATCATATCCAGGTTTGGCTGTCCTGCTAGAATAGTGACTGATAATGCACAGGCCTTTAAATCTGCAAAATTTTTGAATTTCTGCCAACAATATAATATTACATTGAATCACTCCACAGCTTACTATCCACAGGGAAATGGTTTGGCAGAATCTTCCAACAAAACACTAGTGAGGGCCTTGAAGAAGACTATAAATGAAAATCAGAAGAATTGGGATTCCCAATTAAAATTTTCTCTATGGGCTAATAGAATCACCAGTAAGAGAGAAACTGGGAAATCTCCTTATGAGTTGGTATATGGACGAGCAGCAGTTTTTCCTGTGCAGTTGGCCTTACCAGTGGCCCGTTTCATGCAAGAGAATCAGGAAGAGTCTGATGATATGGTCAGAAGAATCAATCAATTGGTAGAATTAGAGGAAACACGGGGCCAAGTAAATCAGAGATTAGCTGAATATCAGGAAAGAATGAAAAACATATTTTATCAGCATGCAAAAGATAGAAAATTGCAGATTGGAGATCTAGTTCTCAGATGGGATGTACGAAGGGCTGAAAAAGGAAAGCATGGGAAATTCGACCCCCTCTGGTTTGGTCCTTTCAAAATAGTGGAACAAAGAAGCAATAATAATTTTGTATTGGAGAATTTATACGTTGACTTACTGGATGCCCCTGTAAACGGACAATTTTTAAAGCCCTACTTCCAATTCTGACCCAGGTCGAGGTGGCCTGATTGTATCATATTGTATATTAATTTTTGTTTATTACTGACTGAATGATGCGGGTGTTATAATGAATCATGAAGAGAAATAGTTTTGAAGGGAAGAGTCTGCACAAAAGAATGATCTAAGGGTCTGCGAGTTCCCGACACGTCCAAGTATGAACGTGTCGTCCCCAGATGGAGCCGATGTTGATCACTTTATGCTCCGATGAAGTTTTCCAGCCAACAAACCCCGCTGGAACATTTTAAATCTCCTTTCGTGGCCTAATCATCCATGTTCCCACCTATCATTACTCTCTCATTATTCCCAAAATGCACTAAGGCAGCTGAAAATCCGCATTTGAAAAATATATTTAGAGCCCAGCTCCCTTTCGACTTAGCTCCTTTTCTCCATTCTACATATGACTGCAGATTGAGACCTAATGCCAAATCCAAAGGCGCTTATCATCTATGGCCGTCGGGTGCATTCCCTGTCGTTCGATCTGATCATAAATCGACGGTTCATAATATTCCCGCCATGGTGGACCCCGCGCCCGAACTCATTGTAAAAACCATCCTGTATATTTCGCACCGCCTTTCGAAAGCATGCGGTATTCCGCAAATCGCAGCGATTCCACACGTTGTGCGCCACGCGTCCCAAGCCACTATTTCAATACCGCCCCATTTCGCGCGTTAACGTTCGGGCAAAGACATGCAGCGAAATTTATGTTGGCCGTCCGATCTAAAGAGCTCCATCCAACAGCGGTCGCTCGATGTAATTGCACGAGTGTTAACGTAGGTCTACAGTGTCCCAGGTCCACCGTTCCTCCGTTGTACAATGCATTCCCAACCGTTGATGTCGCTTTGAAATTGTATGGTCTAGATCACCCGCGTGACCAGTTGTTGACTTGGCGTACCACCACATCACCCCCCTCCATATCACCTATCGTACATCCACCTTGTCCCGCGTGTTGGTCATATGCTTTTGTGTTGGAGCTTTGCATCTTGTCTTTGCAAGATTACTTTCCCTGTGGCAGTTTCTGTAAGTTTTGGTCCCATTTGAACTAATTTCCTTGTTTTACAAGAGATAGCAGGAGAGCTTTTGGATTGACAACCCAGCTTTATTATATGCTCCTTGCTATGCTAAGATGTCCTAGGCACTGGTCTATGGAAACTCTAGACTGTCTCTAGGAGAGACAACAATTGTCGACAACACCACCTTTCATGAAAAGGATAGTCGCGCCACAGCGATCCTTGAGAGAATTCACACAGACATGTGTGGACCTTTCTTAGTAGCTTCGACAGCAAAGCACAATATATTATGTGATCTTTGTTGATGACTTTTCTCGGAAGTGCTGGATCTTCTTCATGCAGAAGAAGAGCGAGACATTCTCAAATATCTGTGAGTTCAAGGCACTGGTTGAGAAAGAGTCAGGGAAGTAAGTGAAGGCTCTTAGGAGCAACAATGGTGGTGAATTCATCTCTGGTGAATTCAAGGACTTTTGCAGCGCAGAAGGAATTCGAAGAGAGCTCATAGCGCCTCTAACCCACAGCAGAATGGGGTCGCGGAGCGAAAGAACAGAACGATCATGGGTGCAGCATGAGTGATGTTGCATGATCAGGGCCTTCCCATACACTTGTGGGCTGAAGCATCCAACATTGCGGTTTATGTGCAAAACCGTTGTCCTCATAGGATACTTGGCATGAGTACACCCGAGGAGGCGTTTTCTGGTAAGAGGCCTGATATTTCTCATTTGAAGATTTTTGGCTCACCTGTTTACATTCATGTGACAAAGGATGCCAGGAAGAACGAACCGGCTTAGGAGAGGTTGGGATATTTTTAGGTACACTGATACACCCCCCGACTATCGTGTGTATTTTCCGGACAATCGGAAGGCGGTGTGCGACGGGATATCAAATTTCATGAGAGAAAGCACGCAGCGTGCTTCGCTTGAGAGGGAGCCACACTTGCATGCAGATGGGGAGCTATTAGTTCCTAAGGATGAGCCTCGGGATGTGGATCAGCCACAAGAGGAGGTTCATGGAGTTGAAGAAACCACTCATGCTTGTGACCATCGGGCGGAAGCACTACGAGCTAAGTGATTGAATAAAGATGCGACGCAGAATGTGGGAGCCCCTACATCACGAGCGCAGAACGAGAAACCGGTCACGGCCGATATATTGAATGCCCATGGCTACGATGAGAAAGTGTGTCATGACGAACCTTACGAACCATCTTTAACTGGGTAAAGTTTTGTGGAGGACCCTGCATGGGTAGATGCCATGGTGGAAGAGTATGATTCGATTTTCAGAAACAGTGCATGGGAGATTGTCCCAAGGCCGGAAGGGAAATCAGTGGTAGGTTCGAGATGGATCTACAAAGTGAAGCAAGTTGCTAACGGGAGCATCGAGAAGTACAAGGCAAGATTTGTTGCCCGAGGCTTCTCACAGATTGAGGGGATCGACTATGAGGAAACCTTTGCACCTGTCGCAAGGTATTCTTCCATACAGACGATTCTTTCTCTCTCAGCGCAGATGGGGTGGCACATTCATCAGATGGATGTGAAGACTGCGTTCCTCAATGGAGTCATTGAGGAGGAGGTGTACATAGAGCAACCTGAAGGTTTCGAGATCTTCAGCAGCGAGTCGCATGTGTGCAGGCTCAAAATAGCGTTGTATGGGTTGAAACAAGCACCTCGTGCTTGGTACACATGGATAGACAGTTATTTCACTGGACTTGGATTCTCCAAAAGTGAGGCGGATCCGAACCTATACCAGATTGTGGTGGAGGGTAAGTTGCTGATCATTGTAATTTATGTATATGATTTGATACTGACAGGTGATGAACTATTGATACACTCATGCAAGGCAGATCTTGCAAAGGAGTTTGAGATGAAGGACTTGGGCCTCCTTCATTATTTCTTGGGATTGGAAATTTGGCAGCGGAAGGGTGGACTATTTGTGTCTCAAGGCAAGTATGCTCGAGAGATACTGGAGAAGTTCAACATGCAAGGCTATGAGCCTATCGACACTCCTCTTCCTAGTGGTTGGAGGAAAGAGGATGCTACATCGGCAGAGGTAGTGGATGCCACTGTTTACCGATAACTGGTGGGGTCACTCATGTATCTAGTCAATACACGACCTGAAATATTCTATGTTGTTAACCAGCTTTCAAAAGCTATGGTTAAGCCTACCAAGCTCTTTTGGAAGGCAGGCAAGCATGTATTGAGATATCTCAGGGCACATCGGGATATGGATTGTGGTACAGACAGTCGGATGAGGTGAAGCTGCATGGCTTCACGGATGCAGATTAGGCAGGGAGCCCAATGGACAAAAAGAGCACATCTGGAGGGATTTTCAGTATCGGGTCTACAGCAATTTCTTGGTACAGCAGGAAACAGACATCTGTGGCACTCAGTTCTGTGGAGGCCAAGTACATGGCAGCAAGTTTGGCTGCATGCGAGGCTATATGGATGAGGAAGATCCTGGTCGGGTTGTTTGGTTCACACTTAGATGCTACTGTGATATATTGTGATAATCAGAGTTGCATCAAACTCTCGGTTAATCTATTATTTCGTGATAGATATAAACACATTGACATCCGGTACCATCATATCAGAGATTGTGTGCAGCGGAAGATCATGTTACTTTCTTACATTGCCACGGAGGATCAGGATGCTGATATCTTGACGAAGGTGCTCACTAGGAGCAAATTCAAATACCACAGAGGCAAGATCGGGGTGGAAGATAATCTCTATCTTGTTGAGAGGGAGTGTTGAGAATGCAACAAGATGATGAGCTTAGTGAAAAGAGTCGCCTTCACTAAGTGGGCCTGCAGGCTATTTTTGGCCCAAGTCTATTTTTAGACATGTCGATCATATTCTATGAGTTGCAGGATGCTATTTGTGGATGGTTGGTCAAGTTGGAAAAATAGATGGACTTCTATTTTTAGACATATTGGGCGGAATCTATTTTTAGATTGCCAATCTAAAAATAGATATATCGAATATTATTAGATCTTAATAATATTTGGACTATAAACATTATCTTATTCTCTTGGAGCACTTCAGTTAAGTGCACAAATGTGGCACAGGAGCTGATAGAAGGAATTACACTATTCCTAGGGGTTAACTAGAGCTATTGCATGGAGGACTTCAGTTAGAACTCATGTGACAGAGTTTGGTGGAGTTGTGTCCAGTTTAACTCAGTTAGACATAGTTGAGCTAGTTGTATCTAGTCTAACTGATTGATACACTAGTGAGAGTGGTGTGAATTAATTAATAATTAATTTACTAAATATTAACTCATTAATCAAATGAAGAATACATCAGTTAACTACAGTGCATTGACAGTTCAGTGGAGACAAGTGGAGAGATAGGTGAAAGGGCAAGATAGACTATCAGTTGTGACTATAGTGTTGCATGAGTTTGCACCACACATTGATGGAGATGCCAATGAGGATTGCACAGTGAAAGCCAGATGGATTCAAGTTCATTTAGAACCATTCTTCAGCAGGGATTGCGCAGTAGAGGCAGGCTAGCAGGTAACAGAGATCGGTGCATGGATTTGCTAGATCAGGACCTGATTAGTGTGTAGCGATTGGATTGTATTGAGATCTTGTGATAAGATTTGTATGATGATTGTTACATGATCTCTATGACATATATTATACAGATAGTTGGGAGTTTTCAGCTTTAAGCTTTCCCATAAATCACTGTGTTAATGTGTGTGAATTTTTATGGTTTCATGTGTGAATTGTAATTGTCTTTATTTCTGCATGTGATGATCAATGGTGGAATAGATTCTGTATTGTGCATGAAGTTAAAATAGTGTGTGATCAGGAGAATCTTGGATGTATAACGCATTAGTTATATAACTTCTACAAATAAAATAATATTTTGGTCAAACATAAATAATAATAATAAAATCTAATTAATATAAACAATTGAGGTAAAAAATGAAATAAAATAAATAAATGAATGAATGAATTAAATAAATGACATGAAATAAAGGAACAACTCAAATTCTAATTGTTCAAAAGAGAAATTCAAGATCAGGAAAGACATGAAAATTGAGAAAGAATAATATTAAAATAAAATTAAAATTAATATGTTAAAGGGAATAATAGTAACATAATAAGTTAAAAGGATTAAGGAAATTAAAGTAAATTAATATAAAATCAAGGAAAAAAACTAGAGAATTATATAAATATCTGATAATAAATAATAAAAAATCACTAAATAAAAATTTAAGAAGACAAGGTAGGGATCCAACACCTGCTAATTTTCTAACCATCGTATCTATTCAAATTGTTTGGCCTCCTTTAAATTTCTATGACCTCCCTAAACTTATGGTGATGAAAATCATAAATCCTTGCAAATGACCCATGCCTCTTTAATGCAGATATGGTGTTTTGTCTTTTTTCACATATTCTGCAAAAGCAGAGGAGCGGGACCTCCCATGTTTGATGTCGGTTGTGTGCTCATGAATCCTTTGATTTATTGAGCAGCCAATTTCACCAATGTAGGGAGTCCCACAAGAATCTGGGATGACGTAAACACATTTCCCATTTTTAGAGTCCAAAAGGTCATTCACTAATCTTAGGGAGCTCCAAATGGTGTTTAAGGGCCAAAATGTCGAGAAAACCTTATGCTTCCTCAGGATCCTTGCAGTCTTGTCAGTGGTATGTGTGATAGATGGAAGATGCACCCCTGAAAATCGATCCCTGGATTCTTTTTCAATCTTAGAACCTTTGTTACATTTAAGGATAGCCCTAAGAAATTGGCGCCTGCTATATCCATTATTAAAAACATTAAGGAGATGGATTTTCTCATCATTGAGGTGGTTTTCATCATAAACTCTTAACGCTCGAGTATGACTATGCTCTGGTGTGACAAAATTTTCTTGAAAACATTAAATTTGTTAATAGGGTGCATGAACTAATGACAATGAATATCAAAATACTAGAACACTTAAGTCCACATTGGAACCACTCCTGAGAACCTCTCAACACTAGAGGATTATCTTGGTGTAGGAACAATGTTGTAAAACCTTACTACTAGAAGACTCAAGCATGCTACAATTGAGATGGGGATGATGTGGTGGACTGCCAGGGTGTGTTGAAAATGAGATGGGCATGATGTGGTGGACCACCATAGAAATGACATGTATGTTGAGTTTGTATCACCTCCCACCCCCTTATGACATATTAGGTTGTGGGAGTGTTACCATATTTCTCTTATACCAACTATAAGACCTACCACCCCTTTAAAGCATCTCAGGTTGTGGAATTTTTACTCGTTTGACTCAATATCTAAGGTTTTTTATGAATATTGGGTTACAAAAACCTATTTTCCTCAAAGTTGGTGGATTCTAAAAATAATTCCACCATCTTATTCAGCTCATCAATAACTTTCTAATGATTTAAATTTTACCCCAATCAGAGTCCCAGGTAGAAAATTATGGCCCTTATAAATCTATACCATTAAAGTGTCATGTCAATACGAGAAATATATGTGGCACCCATGTGGTCCCATGCCACTGCCACATGGGGGTCCACATGGCACACAATACATATCAAGTTGGGCTATTAACATCAGGTAATTTCATTGACATGTGCAATTTTATTTCGCTGAGGGTCGATGGCCAATGGTTGAAGGCTGGTATCAGACCATCGACATCAAGCCTCACTGCATAAATATCCACTTAAACTATTCTAATGATCTAGTGACCCAATGGCCTAACAACCAAGTTACATAGTTATGATAGATTAGGATTCCACCATCAGATCGACACATGCCATGAAACACTTCATGAATGAATTCCCGAGTAGCTGGTATCATTCAAATCACCTGAGATTAGTAATAATCAAAATTATTAATTTAATTAATTATGATTGGTGCTTATATTAATAAATTTATTTTCCAAGAAAATCCTTAGTTTATAGTTTTAAGGTATTTTCCCGATTTGATGCCATACCACTACCGTCACATACTTTTAGTTTCCCCAATATTTTCGTTCTTGGTACTACCTTTCACTGAGATATTGTTGTAATAATTTCTTGTAGTGTCGTGTTCCTCGATTTCACTTCCCGTGGTGCCAAGTTCATCGAGGTCACATACACTAATACCGCCTCTCCCCAAACTGGAATTGTATCTCCTTGTGTTGGTACCACATCCCCCTAATGCTACAATCCTTAGGAAAATAGGTTATGAATATTTATTAAACATTGACTAAGCACTGAATAACATTTAATTATAAGAATTATTAATTAATCCATGCATACCATCCGACATATTTTAAAAAGAAAACAAATTATATCAATGGCATTGTTCATTTCATTAATTCACTGAAACATATAATAAAATACACCGCTTCCATTGTATAACTTGGAATATGGTTCAACTTGCTCAAATGGCTATGACTATCAATTCACCATGCATGAACACACAAGTTATGATAATTAAAAGAAAAGTGTTGATGTCTATATATTAGACATTAATAATCCTCTAAACAATCTAAGCGACTATATTCCTAATTTATTTCTTTCAAATAAGTGAGCATACACACACTTTCTCATATCAATCATGAACATAACATTGAATAGTATAATCTAGACATTAATAAAAAGTTCATAGGAATACCAAATTTCTTACTAGTCATAAACATGACAATGAACATCACAATTCATGATTCAAATACGCATATGTAATATTATTATCGGTATGTCTCAAACTCATTGGAAAATGAAGGAGGGCCTTCCACTCTCCACTCATACATAGGCTAGATACATCACAAGATTTTTGTAGCTGACCACCCTTGAGTTAGATCCAATGTCTGAGGAATTATTTTTCAAGGAATTCACACCAATGGCTTGGTTAAACACTCAAAAGATGGAGTCCAATGTCTAGGTGGTTTATCAATTTCTAGAACAAGCACCAAGGTGGTTTATCATTTGTACTTACAGTAAGCACTAGGGCGGTTTATTAGTTGTTCCTAGTAGTAATCACCACAATGATTCACTCTTTCCTATGAGATACTTCATAAGGATTCACCCAAGGTTCATATGGGGTATTACTCAGTCTCAAGAGTGTAATCCACTATCTAGGTGGATTATTAGTTGTATTTTCATAAGAAGCACCATATGGGTATGGTGTCCACTATTTAGGTGGGTTATTAGATACTTAGCAAGCACCATAATGACATAGAATATTGTGTCCAAGAATTTTATCTACTATACAACAAGCACCACAGTGAATATGTCATCAAATGAGCCTCCTACTATCCACACATGCTTAGACAACACAATCTAGTGGCCTCACACAGTTGACAATGATTTCACAAAAATTCACAAGGGTTTAACTCTTGCATAAGCTCTGTAAATAGTCTAGACATCACTTTATCTTCTGCTACCAATGTAAACCGTGTACACACACTCCAACAATCAACGACGTGCCTAGAAGACCATCCTGTCAATAACAACAACAAAAATATATCTGTTGAAATTTGGTTACCGGAGGACAGGTGGTTCCCTAAGGCTTTGATCTTTGGCCTAGGGAAAAGTGTCCAAAAGAATTTAATTTTTCTCCTAAACTGACTTTATAAAGTTATAAAGTCAAATCTAATTTAAAAGTGACTTTAAGTGATAAAGTTACTAAAGTCTAATTTTAAAGTGACTTTAATAAATTCAATGTAAAATTAGAAAGGAAAAGTGACTTTGGAAATAAATGATTATGTGGGTCTTTATTAAAGTGGGGTGAATTAAAAAATAGAAAGTGAGATTTAAATGAGCATTTAATCTCAGCCCTAGATCTCAATCTATTTCAGCCATTGGATTCGGGGATTCCCCAAAAGTCACTTAGGGTTAGGTTAAAGGAGGAAAAAGAGGAAAAGGTCATTCATTCTTTCATGAGCAGATTGAGAGAGGAAGAGAAGGAGAGGTGGAGACATTTTCTGAAGAGAGCTTGAGAAGGTGAAGGAGAGGGCACACTCAGCAAATCATTACAACAGCAGGAAGGGCATGATTTCCAAGGCAGCAAGAGGTTGCATAGATACCGAGGCAGCTTGGCTGTACAACAACACAAAAACCAAGACATCCATCCGTACAGCAGTCCATACAGCGACATTGAGGCACGGTTTTCAAGGGGAAAGGCAGCACGTTTTTCAAGGAATAGTACAACAGCAAGGGGGCTCGATTTTCTAGGTGGCTGGGCACATTTTTCGAGGAAGCCAACACTATTTTCGAGAAAGACAGCTTGTTGGAAAATTTCGTACAGTCCGTACCACTGTTCAGCTAAGTTCTGGGCACGAATTTCTGAACTATCATTTGCTGTAAAGATTTTCTGTTTTGAGTTTATTGTTGTTCCGGCACATTTTCCAAGGCAGTGGCAAGCACAGAAAACAAGATAAGTCTGTATTTAATTTGCTGGAAATTTTCCTGTATATTTCACCTCTCTGTAAAAGGCATTTTTAGAAATAAGGAGCTTTCAAACTGGTTTTCCCCAAGAGTTGTAGGGGGTTTTTCCAGGGTCACCTTGACCAAAAATATTTGTGTTAAAATGTGTTGAATGGCTGTTTTGAGCTTGCTGATTTTTATTTTTGCATTTTTCGGCATTCTGTAAATTTTCTAGAATTTGTGTTTTTAGCAAAAATTATTTTTCTGTTGTTGAATGTAAGGATATGGGAAAGGGAATTTAACTAAAAGGAGAAATAAGGTGAAACTGAAAACCGGGGTGGAAAAACAAGAAATTTCTATAATATCCAATGCCTGAGAGAGATCCAACCAACAACTAGAGAGCCCCCCTTCTCTTCAATTGTGCATTCATATAATTCTTTTTAACATTCTTCCCTATGCGTTTGATAGGATTCTTGTCTATCTCCTCCATGCTCTAGGAGGATGGGCACTATCCTTTATTCTTCCACTACCTCCTACCATGTCTCATAAATCAAATATGAGGAAATGGATCATCTTCAATTTCATCTTTTAACTTATTTGTCAGTTAGTTGGCTTGACTAAGTCTATAAAAAGTTGCTCATTAACTTTAGTGCTTATATGAAGTTCTGGTTTCATGGCCTTTCAAGCAATCTCCCTTAGACATGGGAATTTGAAAGGTCATCCTCTCCTCCAGTCTTCAATTAAATTTAAAAAATTTAAAATACATTAGATCAACCAATCATGCCCATGTTCCCACACTGAAGTTATATTCAAATTATAAAATTTACAAATATTTGGGTAATGTGAGGGTTGTCATAGAGGTGGAAAGTGGCATGGAGATCAAATGTCAACTTAACAACGTATTTAGATATTAGGCCAATAACATATTTAGATCCTTGTATTGGGTTTGTATCTCAATAACACTAGAACCTAAGGTTCTGTAAATTGGTATAAATGGGTTGAGAATTTGAGCTCGAATAGATCATGGCCTAATGTTAGGTCGGGTGTTTTATGAAACCAACTCCAAAAATAGAAGAAAAGAGAGATCAACGCCTTATAAATCAACCAATTCGAGGGGGTAACCCCCTTTACATTACATAAATGATCAATTCTTTGATGATACAAATGAAAAAACCTCCTTTCTATATATAGGAGTCCATGGGATCACAATATAATCCTAGCCGGCCTAATAATAATAATGTAATGGCACAATAATAACAATATGGGGGTTACAGGGGTACAAAAATAACAATAAGGGGGCTACACTAACAACAATAGGAACTACAATAGTAATAAAGGGACCTAACATGCCCCTCTCCTTCAAAAAAGTGTTGTCCTCAATGCTTGAGTTTCTCTGGATGCTTCTGTATAAAACTATTATCCTCCCATGTAGAATATTTAGTGGGTAAGTTCTTCCACTTGATGAGATACTCTGAAATTGATCGATTTTGTAGCTGTCGAGTTCTTGTTTCCATGACTGCTTCAGGTTCCAATATGAATTTTCCTTCATCATCAAGTTTTAGAAATATTGTTTGAACTATAAGTTTGTCACCTATAACCTTCTTTAAGCATGAAACAAGGAAAACCAGATGCACTCAAGAAGAAGTAGGAAGCTCCAATTTGTATGCCATAGTACCAATCTTTTGCAACACCTTGTAAGGACCAGAGTACTTTGGCGACAATTTATTATCCTTCTTAGCTTGATTGAGGGACATTTGTTTGTATGGTTGTACCATAAAAATACCCAATCTCCTACATCAAAACTTCTCTCACTACGATGTTGATCTGCCTGTTATTTCATTTGATTTTGTGCCAAATTTAGGTTATCCTTTAAGAGTTGGAGAACTTGTTGTTGATGCTCGATGTGATCTTCCACTGCTTGAACCTTAGAATTTTCTCTTAAATATGATGTGATGGATGATGGATGATATCCATAAATTGCCATAAATGGGGTCATTTTTGTTGCAATATGGAAGGAAGTGTTATACCACCATTCAACCAGAGGTAACCACTTGACCCATTGTGTTTTTTTATCAGATACAGAAAAATGAAGATCTCCTTCCAAACATTTGTTCACTATCTCAGTTTTCCCATCGGATTGAGGATGATAAGATGAGCTATGAGCTAGTTGAGTACCTAAACAAGAAAATAATTTTGTCCAAAAATTTCTAGTAAAAATGGGATCTATGTCGCTTACAATAATCTTTGGGTTTCCATGTAGCTTTTGAATTGTTTCCATAAATGCAATAGCAACTGTACTTGCTTTAAATGGATGACATAATGCACAAAAGTGTGCATAGTTGGTAAGTCTATCAACTAACACCATGATGGCACTCTTTCCTTCGGACTTAGGTAAACATGTGATAAAATCCATTGAAATCTCCTCCCAACGTTGAATTGGAATGGACAAAGGTTGTAGAAGACTCGGGGTATTAATTGTCTCAACTTTATTTTGCTGGAAAACCAAACATTCTGCCACAAACTTTTTAATATTAGATTTAAGGCCATCCCAAAAAAAAAAAGTCTTCACCCTGTGGTAAGTTTTTAAAAATCCCAAGTGTCCTCCTAAGGGAGAAGTGTGAAATTCCAAAAGAATCTTTTGTTTTATTTGAGAATTCTTACAAAGATATAAGCGATCTTTGTACCATAAGGAATCATTTTTCCAACTAAATGTATCAAATGTAGTAGGATCTTGCTGCAACTTTTGAATGAGTGTCCACACTTCTTTGTCCTTTTTCCATTCATCCCTTGCTTCGGTTATCCAATCTGGTTGGATAATAGAAATGACACAAAGCAATGCTTCCACCTCTTCATCCTTTCTTGAGAGTGCATCTACAACAACATTCAACTTCCCTTTTTTGTAGATGATTTCAAAGTCATAACCCAACAACTTTGTGACCCATTTTTGCTGCTCTTTTGAAGATAGTATTTGTTCCAAAAAGTATTTAAGACTATCATGATCATTTTTTACCTTGAAGTGTCTTCCCATTAGGTAAGGTCGTCGTTTCTTTAGTGCATGTAGTATTGCCAACATTTCCTTCTCATAAATAGATTTTTGTAAACACTTACCTTTGATTGGACGACTTTCAAAAGCAATGGGTCTTCCTTCTTGCATTAAAACAACACCAATTCCATTTCCTAAGGAATCACATTCCACAATAAAGGTTTTTATTAAGTCTGGCGTAGCTAAGACCGGTGCTAGGCACATTGCCTCTTTAAGATGTTCAAAGGACTTAGGTGCTTCAGGATTCCATGAAAATTCATCTTTATTCAATAATGTTGTTACAGGTGTTGCTATTCTCCCATAATTCTTAACAAACTTGCGATAATACCCCGTTAACCCGAGAAATACTTGCAATTGCGTTATGGTTGTGGGGACATTGCATTCCTTAATGGATTTAATTTTGTTAGGGTCTACCTTAACACCCTCGTGAGATACAATATGACCCAGATATCCCACCTCTTGTACTCCAAAGAAACATTTGGAGGTTTTTGCATATAATTGTTTCTCCTCCAATAGTTTGAGCACCCTATCAACATGTTGAACATGATCCTTCCAATACCTAATGTAGATTAGTATATCATAAAAAAATACTAACAAAAATTTTCTAAGGGTGGGTTTGAAAATGGAATTCATCAACCCTTGAAATGTAGAAGGTGCATTGGTAAGGCCAAAAGGCATGCCCAAAATTTCATAATGACCCTCATGAGTTTGAAATGATTTTTTCAGAATATCTTTAGTCTTCATTCTAATTTGATGATATCCTGAATGAAGATCCAATTTGGTAAAATAAATTGATCGATGTAATTCATCCAATAATTCTTCAATCACAAGAATGGAAAATTTATCTTTAATAGTGAGCTTATTGAGCTCCCTCTAATCTGGACACATGTGCCATGATCCTTCCTTCTTGTGCACCAATACTACTGGAGCAGAGAAAGAAATTTGACTCGGTTGAATTATACCAACCTCTAAAATTTTTGCAACATACATTCAATTTCGCTCTTTTGGACATAAGGATATCTGTAAGGCCTGATGCTTGGAGAAACTCTTCCTGGAATCAAATTAATAGCATGATCATGATCACGAATAGGTGGGAGTCATTTGGGAGTTTCAAACACCTTGGAATGATTGTCCAAGAATTTTTGGAGATCTGGAGAAATAGATGATTTTGATGTTGGAACTTCTAGTGAGCATAATTGTGAAATTATGCCTCATTGTTATTTTTTCAGAAGCTTTGTCATGACATTAGAGCTTATTATATTTCCTGGCTTCCCTACGATACCCCGTAATTCAACTTCCTTTCCTTCAGGAAAAAAAAATTCAAGAAAAGTTCTTGAAAAGTAAAAGCTACTCTCCCCAAAGATTGTAACCATTGTACTCCTAGTACAACATCAACACCTCCCATTGGAATATTCAATACATATTCCCCCATGGTAAGCTTGATATTATGGAATTTTCTAGATCAATTTATAGCTCCTACATTTTCAGCCATCACTTGAAATTTTGGTGTTGGGTATAGAAAGCAATTCAATTCCCTAGCTACCTTACAATGAATAAAATCATGGGTACTACCTGAGTCAATAAACACTATTACATTTTTCTTCTTGATATGTCCTTCTATCTTGAGAGTTTGAGGAGTGGTAATTCCTGCCAATGCCTTATAGGATATGGTCAGACTCATTTCTTCTTTCTCTAGGGTTGGTTCTTGGTGTATATCCTCTTCTTTTGAAGTTTCTTGTTCATTTTCTTCCTCCTCTTCACAATCTATGTAATATATTTTTTTCTCAGCACACCTATGACCTTTTGTGTATTTGATATCACAACTGTAGCAAATCCCTTTTGCAATTTTTTCTTCCAATTGTTGTGGTGTTAACCTTGTAGGTTGTGGAAGTCTAGGGGTAGCAACACCTCCATATTTATAGATGTGAGTGGTAGGCTTCCTTGTCGCCATAATTTTACATTCAATTTTTCTTGCCAACCTGAATGCCTTCTCCAATGAATCAGGTTCCCAAAGGCGAACCTCATGTTGGATGTTATCCTTTAAAGTCCATATGAAGACATAAATCATGTGTTCCTCTGGAATATCAACTACCCTTATATTCAATTTTTGGAAGTCCTCAATGTGCTGCACCATTGAACCCTTTTGTTTGAGATTTATCAATTGGCTAAAGAAGGTGTTTCTCTTTGTATCCTCATAATGTGCTATCATTTCCTCCATAAAAATTGACCAAGTGACATTTTTTTTATGAGAGCAAAGCCATTGATACCATATAAATGTATTTTTCTATGAGATCAAACTATTGTTATATCTGTAGTATCCATGTTACGAGATCCTTGCCACCAAACTTCATCATATCCATATTTGGAATATGGTGGTCTTCCATCCAACATTAGAGTTTATGAAATCATGATTAACATTTATTTTTTTCTCATCATGAGTTTCCTCTACTATATTTTCTCCATTAGGGATCATTTCTTGTATCAACTTTGTCAGACCTTCCTTCAAACCTTTCATGTCTTCTTTTAGATCATTCTTCATGTCTTCCATGTTGTCTTTAATTTTTTCATCGATGTCATCCATCTTAGCTTCGACGCAATTCATCTACCATCCGTCTTAACTTCCATGCCCTTATTCAAAACTTCCATTTCATTAAGTACTCAATATTAACCATTAATTAATCATCTAACATATTAAGATTTATAATAATAGGTATTCATGAGAGATGTGGGTATGTAAATATCATACACATACCTCATATGTATACTGATAATACTTATTGGAATTAAGCACAAAAATCCATCACTCAATAAGTAGATTAATAAATAATGTAAGATAATAGGATCAAGCATGAAAATTACATGAAAGCTCTCGATGAGCATAATATGATGGCGATATTGGAAATGTGATTTCATGTGACAGGAGAAAGAGGAAATTTGATAATCCCATAATCATAATAAACCTTGAAGGTAAAGTATACTTATGCCCCAAATCCCTAATACAACATTAGGGGGTTGGGTTTGTTGAACCGTGGTATCATATTTGTGGTTCAAACATTAGGCATGAAGTGCTAGGAATGCACCACAAGAATAAATTTTGGAGGAGCTAAAGGTTCAACACTTGGATTGAATAAGCATGGAGTAGAGATTTAATTTCAATCTCTGTTGTGATGAAATTGTTGAATTTAAAACCTACTAATTTATTTAACCTATGTCTGAATGTATTAAGTATCAACTTCAAGCCAACCTAAGTTACTGTTGGTGTATCCAATGTAACTTAATATGTCCAACTTTTATTTATGATTATTTTAAACTAACAATTATGTGTTCTCTTCCATCACTTAAGGAGAGATGTTTCTAGAATAAATACAAAAAATAATTAGTATCATAATGTTCCAATACAACTTGGAAATGATTTCTCATAATATAGAAGAAGAGTCAAATGATAACACGCCAATATCAACACCTCCTGAATATATGGAGGCTCTTAGAATCTTGAGTGCTAAACTCAAGAGTTATAAGGAGGATAATGAGAAAATTATTAGAGCCCAAGAGAAGAAAGAAAAGGTAAATTTTGTGATATTACAAAACCTATCATACCTACAATGAAAAAAGAAATATGGACCAAATGTTAGTAATTTGGTTAGGCCTAGGTCCAAATAGGTTTATAGTCCATATGAAATTTATAATTATGGACTAGTGACTAACAAGGAAGAAGGGAGTAGACCAAGAAAGAGGAGCGTGAGTGCAAGACGTGATACAATAAATGAGGACACTTTAGTAAAAACCTATGAGGGTGGAACTAATGGTTCTGATAAGTTTTCAAGCACAATGACTAAATTAGGGCTACCCAAGAAAAGGGTTTGAGAAATAAGAGAGTCAAGCAAGAATGAGATAAAAGGGAGAAAATTTGAGTAGAGGAAGAGGCATATGTTGGGGTAAAAGAGAAGAGGAAAAATATAATTTTGGATGCTGCAAGGGGTGGCATCTAGATTGTATGTTGGAAATTCGTTTTTAAAGAAATAGTTTATGTTGAGGACTAGGTTGGTTTATCTTTGAGACCTTGTTGGAAATTACCCAATAGCTTGTGTAAGGGGTTGATGGGAGAGCCATCTCACCTAGTTATGATAACAAGTGTTGAGTATAATTATTTTTTGGTAGTGTGAGATTCCAACAAGCATGGGATAAAAGGAAGGAAATTTGAGTAGAGAAAGAGGCATTATTTTTGGGACAATAATAAGAGAAGAAAAATAAATTTTTGGATATTGCAAGGGGTGGAAACTAGATTATATGTTGGAAACAGCTAGTTTTTAAAGTTGGGCTTTATGCTTAGGACTAAACTAGTATGCCTATGAGGAGTCCTTGTTGGAGATTACCCAAGAGATTATGTAAAGGCTATTCTGGGCACTCTTGTAACAACTTGATTTCTTAGAGCCCCTCGCCAATAAATTACTAGTTGCTTTTGTTTTGGATCCTTAACAAGGATGAATAATGTCTAAGGGATTATGATGCAAATAAGGAAATATAATTTCTCAGGTTGTGAAAATTGATGGGTAAATAGAGTTCAGAAATTGGAATTGGAATAAGAGCTGCATCAATGTGAATTTACAGGGTGTTTGGTTGTTAATGAATTGTAGACACTAATAGGAGCTTGTCCATCATTTTGGACTCATCGTCCTAGCTTAGGGATGGCTTGTTGTTGAGAGAAATGGAAAAAAAAACCTACAATTGGGTGGAACATCCCTCATATGCAACTAGTTAATTATTTTTTAAAAGATAAGTGTTATGTGACATTGCTTATCTTTAATTTCCATCATGGATATGATTTTATGTAAATATGTAATCTTGTGCTTACTTGAATAGATGCATTCACATTTTCAAAATTTGTTGGTAACTACATGAGATTGTATTTTATTCTATATATATTTCCATTTAAAAAAAAATGTATCAAAATTGTTTTAACAATAATTTACCTATGATTGGAACTCAGATATGTTACATGGTGGTGTTAAAGCTATGCTTAAACACCAAACCCAAATGGGATATATACCAATATTAATTTAACATGTTTGCTATTGAAGCATTTTTATATGTATTGAATTAGGGAAAAATATAAAATATTGAAATCTCCAAATTTATAGGTAATTTGGGTTGAAATTTCCGACAAAGTTAAATTTGTCTTGAAAGGTCAAATTTCATGTTTCCATGGTTGCTAAGAAGTTTAACGAATCCAATGATTTAGATCATATTTGATCTTGATATCAATGGTCCATATTCATCCTTGGTTTAGACAAAATTTGTAAGATTTTAAGAGTTCGGTGAAAAATTTAGTTTTACATAATCCACTTGAAGGAGAGCATTTTGTTAGTTGCAGAGGTAATTTTATGGATTAAAATGGGGAAAGGATTTTTTTGTTTTCCAAAACAGAAGTTTTTCAAAAGACACAGACTCAGACCATTTTATAGGTTGCCAAAGTGCATTTTGTAGATCAGTGAGGGGAAAGTTATTTGAGTTCACCAAAAGAGTTGGCTTTTGAAAACTATTGACCAAACTATCTTGCAGGTTGGTGCAGTGAATTTTGTAGATTGATGGGAGAATTAATTTTTAATTTCAACAAAGAAGTTTTACATAAACCACCAACAAGACTATTTTGTAGGTTGTGAAAATTCATTTAATAGATAAACTGGGGGAAATCATTTTTGAGTTCACTAAAAGATAAGTTTTTTTAGAAACTATTATTAATACCATTTTGTATGTTGTCAAGGGCATTTTTATATTGATGGGGAATTTTTTTAAAGTTGATTGAAGATAAATTCTTAGAAATGACAAATTATACCATATTGGGGATTACTAAAGTGCATTTTGAAGAAATCTAATACTAGAGGAAGGAAATATCTAGCCTCTAATAGGATGAATTTGGTGAACTTTAATATAAGGAATTTAGAAATTCCTATAGAAGAATTTGGTTTACCTCAATTGGAGAAATGTTTTATCTCATCAATGAGGATGGTGACATGGTTGTATCAAAGGTTGTGAAATCGATAGTCACATGCCATGCCATATCAACAAGATGATGGTTTTAAAAATGTGAAGTCTAGAGCTAAAACATGTTTTGGCCATGATACAATCATATTAACTTAGAACCATATGAAATTTAAAGGGTATATCTGCAATGAGGATACCTATAAAGGTTCTAGTGATGGCCACTATCCAATTGTACTCAAAATATACAAAATACGCAAAATCATCATTTTTGAAGGACACGTCACTACTCTTTTCCAAAGGCAACTTTATTGATTAAGTCTTTATAGAGAATCCAAAATGCAAGCATGAAAAATATCCAATTGGGATTTTTGTGAGATTTCAAAAGGTTTCGAGTGGATGCACCAAAATGGGCAAAAACCCATGATTCTCGACCTCTTTTGAGGGGTTTTTGAGATCTTTAAAGGAGGAAAAATAACCCCAAATCACAAATTTGGAAAAATTTATCAGATGGAATTTTAGCTCATCAATAATCCAAATAACTATTCCTTAATGATTTTTTCTCAATTTTGTCCCATTTGGGAGATTATATTTTTTGCTAAAATTCGAAGCCTGGAAAAAATAGAAAAAATGAAAAGTTAACAACTCCAAAAATATGTAGAATTTTACTAGTGCATTAGGTCACTAATAAACATTTTTGGTGTACTCATACTCATGGGTACTATCCACACCAATACAATTTTTTGTTTTATGTCTTGTCATAATTTCTCCTACACGTGGCAAAATTTGACCTTTTAGAATTATCTACCAAATAAGCATATACAGAAAAAGGGTGAATTAAATTTTAGAAATTCATATATTTTAGCTAAAATTTTGAAACAAGGCATGAATATAGGCATTTGAAATGTGACCTATAGGAAAATATGATGGAAGGTTTATGTTCTCTAAGCAAGTTTTTTTTGCCTCATAAAGATGTAAGAAAGCATGTCATTAGATCCATTGAACAATGCAATTACTCAATGCAAAATTTATTCAAAACAATGTTAATTTTGAAAAATTATTCCAGATGATAGAGGTGCATTCTAGATATGAGTATTGGGTAAGGATTAATATTGAAAATGATCATGATGATGACTATACAATGGTGTGGCAGATTATTTGGAAGTGTAACAACTTAGAATTAAAAAAGAGTTGAGTTTTAAAAGTAAGGTATTGTTGATGAGTAGGAAAACACTCAAGAAGGGTGTTATTCATAGGTATTATTAAGAATATGATAAGATAATGGGAAGGGTGTTATGGCGACCATTGCATCATATCCACAAGTCATGACCAAGAAGAAATTTAGCCCCATTCCCAATATTCCAAAAGATCCATTTGTCCAAAGCTTGTAGACCACTTACCGAATTCCTCCAAAGCATAGAACCTAGCCTAGTCACATTTGGCTCTTGCCTGAGGCAATCTACAACTCACATGGATTTAAAATATTTCACCCTCATTAACAGACTCCACAAACTATTGTGAAAAATCATATGCCAACAACTCTTGGCTGTAAGAGCTAGTCCAAATTTCTCCATATTACATAAGCCCTAACCCCTAGAGACTTCATAAATGTCAGTTTGTTCCAAGAGACAAGAACTATTCCTCTCCTCGCTTCTTGCTATTCCAAAGAAAATAAATATAAAGCTTTTTTGATAACATATAAGATACTTTTAGGAATTTAGCTAAAGTCAACCATAAGACCGAGATTCCTTCTAAGACCAATTTGACTGAGATCATACAACCTTCTAACAAAAACCATTAATTGCACCAATTGTAGATGTGTTTTTCCAAGTTTTTAACAAGCCAAGGCCAATCAATGGTTCAGTAATTGTTAGGTTTTAAGAAAATCCAAGATGTTTAAAGCCATCATTTAAAGAACCAAACTTTAGAGGAAAAAATTCTGGGATCAAATTCACTTGGGCTTCATCCAAGTTGCTAGTGAAACAAGACGATTAATCCAAGCTAACTTCCCATGCTCGATGACACATAGAAAAAATGAAAAATACCTTTGAAGCTTTGTCATTCCTTAATAGTCCCCAAGCTGAAGAACAAAACATCATGTACAAATAAAGTCTGATGTATCACCATCTCTTGACCAAAGTTTACTCCTTTAATTCTACCCTATGATTTTACCTCCATAATTATTCAACTCAATCCTTCAATGATGAGTGAAAAAATAAAAGGATGTTATAAGGGATAACCTTGAGGAATGCCATGCGAAGCTATGAAAAAATTTGACGGCTCACCATTAACCAGAACAACATAATTAGTTGATCTGACACAACCCATTATCTAGGAAACCACATCAAACTACAAAACAATTTGAAGCAAGACCAACCTAATAAAGGACCAATCCACTTTATCATAAGCTTTCCTTAGGTCAATATTCATCACAATAACTAGAATATTTCTACATTTAATGGAGTGCATGGCTTTTCGAGCCATCCCAATAGCATCATGGACCTGTCTATTGAATAAAAAACCAAATTTAGCTAAATACATATGATTTGACAAGCTAATATTTAACCTATTAGTTGGAACCTTTGAAATCATTTTATATAAAGAGTTTCACAAAGCTATCGGTCAATAATCATCGAAAATCTTGGGCTCCACTGATTTTGGGATTAATGCAATGAAAGTCACATTGAGATCACTAGAAACAAACCCCCACCTCCTAGATTCCTCAACCACCTCCACAATGCCCCTTCCCATAAGATAAAAAAGAAGTTGAAAGCAACTCCATGGAGTAGCCATCAGGCTATGGAATCTTGTCCTTGGGCACTGTCTTCAAGATATTTAAGACCTCCTCCTCATAAATAGGCTTACCTATCCAATATGATTCTTCATTAAAGAAAAACCCGGGGTAGGAACTGATTACTCTCATATGATTAACATATTAGTATGACCACCATCCTTAAACATATTTTCGAAGAAAAAATCTCCTTCCTTCATGATATCCCCATACGAAGATAGAGACCAAGTGTCATCCTGTGATCGAATTGACCAAATATGGTTTTCTACATGCCTATGATTAACAAATTGATGAAATAATTTTGTATTACTATCTCCTTCAGCAAGCCAAATCACTTTACTCTTAAGCTTCCAAGCAATTTCCAAAACCTTGACAATCTTTAATTTTTTTGCTTTTAAATTCTTGATTTGTTCTTTTTCATAATTTGTTAATGCCTCATCACTTCTAAAAACCAAATTATAAATTTAATTTTCAGTCAACTCTAATTCACGTAATTCCACATTCATTTTCTTTCTTAGCTACTTGCCAACAACCGTATGTAGCAATTTCATTTTTTTTTAGAAAATTGTCACGTTGGAGAAATAAAAATAGAACTGTAAATATGAACCCATACGGACCTAACCAAATCATTGAAGCTTTCATAGTGCAACCAACATCTATTAAATCGAATCGAAACAAATAATGTCTTGGATCACATCTCCTAGAAAAAGGAGGATATGTTTCTGATCCAACATTAATTCACAACTCATTACAGAGTGATACAACACAACTTTAGACAAGAAAAACCCATTTACTAAAAATCCGACAAGTTGCTTCCCAAGTGCGTTTCCCTCGAGTGGTTGTTGAACCAAATAGAATGAATTTCGGTGTTCAACATCAACAAAACCCATTATCCCCCTCCAATGACAAAAAATATCTTTATAGGTGTCGATAGAAATGTTTATATTGGAAAACAAAGGTGTCAACTGAGTCGAGGATCGTTTTTCTCAAATTTTATCTTCCATATCTTCAAACTATACTGAGTATTCCCGCTTGTCACGTTGATGATCCCAGGTTCGATTCCCGGCGCCGGCAATGTTTTAAGTTATTTTAAAGCACTCGGGTTCGATTTCTGACAAGAAAATTTCTTTAACAAATTTGTACATCGGAGTCGTTGTAGTATAGTGGTGAGTATTCCCGCCTGTCACGCGGGTGACCCGGGTTCGATCCCCGGCAACGGCGATTTTCCTTTTCCCATACAGGCTCCGTACGAGGCCAATCGGTGATGACTGTTTATATGTACTTTCAGCATTTGTTAGCACTTATCTTGCCACGTGTACTGTACCGCTCAGATGATAAAGCAATAAACTGTGTATGTACTTTCAGCAGTTGCTAGATAGTGATGACTGCGTATGTACTTTCTAATAAAGCCATAAATAAACCGAATCATCCATTGGTGATGACTGGGTATGTACTTACAGGAGTCGCTATCATGTAACGCTCGTATTTGCTCACACGATAAAGCCGTGAATGTATGTTTCGAATTTGAAACTCATTAGATTTATTTTAGATAATTAAAATAACTACCACTATATATATATATATATATATATATCCTCAAATTAGATTTATTTTAGATTATTAAATAATTAAAATAACTACCATAATATATATATATATCTTCAAATTTGATTTTAGCATTTTATTAAATAACTAAAATAACCACCACTATATATATAATTTTAAGGTCATGATCAAGTGAGACACCAAAATGGTGATTTGACTGCTAAAGTCTATGAATGCATACATATTCTACCCTTATAGTTTTGAACTTGTCTTATGAGGAAACACATGCTCTTAACCATTAGGTCCACTGAAGATATATATATCACTTTTTAACAACAAAAAAATGATTTTTCAATCTAGATACATTGATTCCATCGTTAATTTTAATGTGACATGTGAAGTGGTTGCAAAAACATCACTGCCTAAAAATACAATCAATCAACTTGAAGGTAGTATTCAATATCCTGCTATAAATATGGATAATTTGCAGTAGTGTTTTGACGGATAACAACCAACGTGTTCCATTCATTTGGTCCTTTATCTATATTAGTATGGTTGAATCGTGGTACAATCCTTTCTCATGGAAAATGTTGGAAACAATGTTAGGTTGATCCTCTATTTGTTGCTAGGGATTACGAACGATATTTCAGTGATTTGCATCTCAATTAATTGTCAAGGATATCCTTGATTAAAGATTTTCACAAACAGTTTTCCAAACAATATTATTTAGATATGGAAAGGAGTAACAAGTACTATAGATTTTATTAAAAGAATCAACCTTTCTTCTTTTTCCGACACGCTGGACACAACCGAACCTTTTAGAAGGGATATTGTATGAATGCCAAACACTGACTTCTTTTAAGTAACAACTAATTTAATTTTACGAAGGTACTATGAGAATTGGACTATCACCAACTACATGTTCCAAGTTTTAATTTTGCTCTATTTCTAGCAGTTGTTAAGTTGGTTGTCAACTTGTTGGGTTCATCTGTCTTGTGTGACTTTGAAGTTTATGTTGATAGTTGGGTGGGGAGGGGAAGACTAGGGTTTGTTAGAAGGTGTCTAAGGAAAAGGGAAAGAAAGGAAGTGTATGTATGAGAAAGGCTATCGCTGAGTTTAGAAAAATATGAGCCAAACAAAAGAACAGTAACATAAGAATCAAGATCAATATTTCTAGTTCTTAGACAGAGATAATAATGCACAACTAAGACTCGAGGGCATTAAAGGCTAAATTTTTTCTTTAACCTATTTTAGCACTTTTCTTCATGTCTTTTGAAATTACGATGTTTATTTCCTACCCTGGAGTTGGTATCCACTCTTGTTTCCATAGAGTGTGGATATTCTCAATAAAAAAGGAAGCAATAGATATGAAAATAAAATGTTTTATCAAGCCAATAAAGATCCTAAAGGCATGGATGAAGATCAGAGGACACCACAATTCTTGTCATCTTGCGTATATTTTCTTGTTCTATAATAGATCAACCTTTCCTACAATAAAGTGGAGTTTGTTGCTTTCTTGTTGTTAGCTTACCTCTATCTGGTGACATTGTACCTATATCTTGTGATTGGTAGTGTTGTAGCAAGTCTTAAATGGGTGCCTTTCTCTATGTGACCTTTAATCTGTGAATTGAAGTTCTGCAACAACAGCATAACTATACTTATTTCAAAAATTAATGCTTTGACTACTCATCGACTTATTCACATCTTGTGTAATTAAAAACAAATAAAATTAGACTACTCATTAGTGTCCACAAATCAAGTTAAGTCAAAATTAATTCTAGGAATATGGACTACTCATCAAACAATTTCAATTATATGGGCTCTAGCTGCAGAACTTTAGCTCACAAAAACACGCAAGGGAAAAAATTTCTTGGATTGCATTCTATTTTGATATATTTAAGTGAAGGTTGAATTCAAGTATGAACTCTTGCAGAAATGGGCAAACAGAGTAACGAACCTACCTTGATTTTTTTTGGATGTATCCTCTCTTTGAGAAGGTGACTGTAATATCTCAAAATTAGCAGTCAGCTAATTGGGATATTAATTTTGATTAATTTCGGCAAATCCTAATGTTGGGTGGAAATAAAAGAAGTGATGGGACCCGTAACCCACACTTAGGAAATAAAGTCTCCCTAAATTTACTTAGGCAAATATCAGATGACAGCGTGGGGCCCATGAGAGCCTAGTGACAGCGTGAGGGAAGGGGCAACGTGGACAGCGTGGGCCCATGATAACACAGTTGAGTGGGGACAGTGTGGCCAAGGAGGGACAACACAGTTTAGTGGGGCACGAGTGAGAGCAAGGCTCTCAAGCATAAAAGGGAGTGGAGGCTCCTCATTCTCAGATTCAATTATGCATCTATGTTTTGTCTCTTGACATTGAGCATGTTTTTGTTGTTGAGCAAAGTCTGCAGGTGTTGTTTAGCACACCGAGTGTCTCCGAGTGGAGATCCAAACCTCAACCCCGGGGGACTTTGAGTGCCTTCTCGGGTGAGGAGTTCCATCCATTTATTTTTAGGTGGGAGCCATAACATCTTCAACTAGGGATTACACATTGCTGGGACAACACAGTCTTGAGGAGAGATCACGTAGTTCTTGGAGGAAGTAGTGCTGGGGGTGGAGATTTATCAGGGGATTCAGCTCGAGATAGTGAGAAGGGATCAACCCTTAGCTATTCCTTCATTTTGGTAGAGGAGGAGGCCAACATTTGCAGAGATACATTCAGGGCCAGTGTATTCCACTGGAACAACGTTATTCCTCAAGGGAGGTGAATTTTCAGGGTCATCCATCTCAAAAACTCTCTTTCTCAGATTTTCTCAAAAGGAGTCAGTTCCCTGGTTCTTATTTGCCAGGGGAACCCCAAGAACTATCCGGTTCCAATAACAAATAGTAGTAGTTTGACTGATGAGTAGTACAATGTCAGCCAGATAACGGTACTACCAATAGAGAAACCATTCAGTATATCAAAGATTGTTTCTACTGTTTCAGTGTATCAAGTGCCATCATTTTGATCACCCTTGTACTCTATTATATCTTCAATTATATGATAAATGGTCAACGCTTCCATATTTTTCATTTTTATGAGTTACTTCTCTATTTATGAATCCTTCTTTATTTCACTTTATATTACCATTTTACAATACTAATTATTACATAAATAGAATAAAGCTCATTCTTGGCTCAATTGTATAAAATATTGTCACGATGGCAAAATGGAAGACAAGAGTAGCACCTAAATTATCATCAAGATAAAGGAGCACAAGTTAAACAATAGTTAAGCAACAAGGTAGAAGCCAAAGATTAGAGACAAGGTTACGCAGGCAACAGATGAAGCAGACAGGGTGACTACGAGACACCAATTGAAGCAAGAGAAAAGATGCATATGTAGCGTACAAGAATTTAGAAGAATCAAAGCAAGAGAGGTATTGAATCATTTGTAAAAGTACGAAGTAACATTAGAGCTTGTGAGCAGCAGAAACTCGTGTAGTGCTTAAATTGTTCTATCTATTAGTGAATCTATATTAATTAATATCGATATTGTATTTTTTAGAATTGAATTTGGTTAGAAGGAAGAAATGGGTTTAATATGTCATTTCGACACATAAGGTTGTATGTATTTGACGGAGATAGTCAATTAACAGTCATCTTAAGATTTATTGAAAGAAGAGTTAATTGCAAACCGACATTCACATATCATTGTTATACATTATTAATATCAAGCGGTACAATTATTATGCAGTGGTATGCCATTGATTGGAAAGTCGATAGTGCAGAATTATAAGTCAATGAGGAAGCGCTGGTCCAATTGAATGAACTAAGGACATAGAGGTTTATTTAAAACTCTGTGTGAACTACAGAAGAAAACGTAGAAGGACGGAGCAATGAATCTATTTAACAAAGCCAAGAAAGGACTTCATGTATGCCACTCGGATATATATAAAGAAATGGCACTTGCGTAAGGTCACAAGGGACATTGGTCAATGAAGAATGGCAAGTTACATTTCAGCGTTGAAAAATCAGTGCAGAATGGGTACCGCAATGAAGGTTGAAGCAAATCTTCAATGAAAAGCGGATCATGGAGAAATTAAATGGAAGTACAGAGAAGTCGTGGTAAAATTGCTAGAGTGTGAAGCAGGTTTTGAAGTCGATCTGCAGCATTGAGATGCCGGGAACAATTGTATTGCAACTGGATTGTTCAATCATCATGAGGAGTGTTTCTATGTGAATAGAGAATAGATTCTGAGTTGAATGAAGGCGGAACCAAAAAAAAAATGAAGTGGAACCGTGAAGGCTGTTTTGAAATCCAAACAAGTGGTCTCGCGCAACTCTTAAAGTGGTAAGTTGTTTTCACTTTTTGAATGCGATATCAGTCCCTGCTTGACACGTGTTGTTAGGCAGTATTGTGAAACCGGTTATATCGCGCGATTTCAAAGAATTAAGGAGTTTGCATTTTATTTGCGCGATGGTCGTTAGATCATCGGTTCAATTTGCAGGAAAATACAAGCCGTCCGATGAAATTGACGGAGTTGGTAAGTTGAAATAAGTGTGGGTCGTAGATGATGAGCTTCACGATGCGTGAAATCATGAGAATGGTAAGTTATAATGTATTATAATTAAAGGTTGGTTTTGATGAATGGTACTTTGCATATTTGAACCCAAGTCGATTTATTAATGTCAAATATCAATCTTTGACAATTGGGTTTATTAAGTTGGGGCGGTCTTTAATTGAGAATTAAATGGAACGTTGAGCAAAGAAGAAGTGGAACGTAACTAGAACTGTGATGAGAAGGGAGAGCGGTTTGGAGGATGAAACCAGCAGTATCGCGCTACTTCTCAAATGGTAAGTGGTTTCTTTGAAAGTAACGCGATATCGGTCTCCAAGTGACACATTGCAAATGGTGGTATTCCAAAACCACAAATGTCGCGCAACTTTGGGAAGGCAAGGAACGCTCATGTTAGTAACGCGATTTCCGTCTGATCTTAGCCATCAAAAGATCAACGACAATCGTGTTGTGAAGTTGCTTGGGAGTTAACAAGGTATGTGAATTGATATGCGTTGAATGGGTTGTGGGACCGGAATCGCATGTAATGTGATTTATATTTCAATTAATAAATGAAATTAAAGTGTCGTGGACCAGATATGATATTTGGCGCAATATAGAGTCTTGACATATGTTAACATATGTGGAAAAATGAGTTATACCTCAAGTTCTAAACGCAAGTCGAACATTGATATGACCCTTGTGAGAAGGTCTTATTATATAGTTCAACCATTATTGGAAGAGAAATTTCGTGGTAATTTATAGTATTGGGGTTTAATATGTGGATTCAATCTTCATACGGTGTGAAAATCAAAAAATTAATTGGGTTTTAAATAGAATTTGAATGTTCATTAAATTAATTTTGATATATGGATTTTAACCAAAGGTCCGATAGAAGGAAAGGCGCCAATTATAAATGTGATTCTGGTTGAAGTTGGTTTGGATTTTAAATGTAAAAATAATTTGATGTCTGTTGTATGGCTCTAACCCTTAATTAAAAGAAGCTTCTGAATTTAATTAAATTTGCCCATATCAGAGATTTCGACTGGGTGTGTGCATTTTTATGCATAGTGGAGATTGGGGTTTTACAACCATAAGTGAAATAAGCTTCCGCATTATTATTGTGACATTGCCCAGATTTAAAATTATTTGGCGTTAAACTTGTAAAGCAGTTATATATGCAGCAGATACACAATTGCAGTGAACAGAGACTTGCAAAACTGAATGAGTGAAGAACAAGATCATTCAGGGATCTTGCAGGTAAAATAATTTTAATCTTATTTGAAATTCATGATTGCAGATTTATGGTTGCAGAAAAGTGAAGACAGAGTTTCTGCAAAGTAGATTTTGGCTATGGTTGGAACCATAAAGGTTGAAGAAAGCTGCCAGATTTAGAACATAATTTGGGAAATGCATTGTACATGCATAGAAAGCAGGAGAGTATGCAGAACTATTACACTACAGCAAAAGAAAAGTCAAACACGGAGTGAGCCAAGAACTGAAAGGGTTGAATTGAAATACTTATTGTAACTGAAAATGTAAAGTTTTATTTATTTATATTGTTTGTGATGTAATGGCAAGTCTCCGTAGGCAAAGAAATACCCCACTGTAATATTGAAATGTATACATATTGTTATATCTTTCTGAATGAGCTGGACAAAGAAATGAGAAGGCGGAAATCAAAGAGTCATGGTTGTTCACTTCGAATTCCCTGTGGAATTCAAACAGTCATGAGGTGAACTCTATAAATGATATCACATAGATATGCATAGAGAGGTTAGAGAATGGAGAAATGAGGCAGAGAGGGTAAGAAGAAGGAGGAGCAGATATAGAAGCTGTGAAGATTCAGAGATGATATAAGGCAGATATGAAGGCTGGTGGACAGCAGTGAAGAAGGAATAGAACAGATTTGATATCCAGGTAAATCAGCATGTGTTTTTTATGAAAAGAGTAAGGAAGCTGGTGCTTCCCTATAAAGTTGTAGCTTGATAGATGTTAGTTGTAGTTGGCTGAGGTAGGAGCCTCTTGTAGGTTGTAGCCTGCAGAAAATAGATGGGAGTTGGAGTTTCCTTGCAAGCTTGCAGAATTGAGGTAGTAGCGTCCTGTGGGTTGGAGCCTACAGAAAATCAATGGTGAGAGGGAGTTGGAGCTTGCCTTTGCATCACAACAATAATAAGATGTGGTTTTCTCCCTTTTTGGGTTTCCACTTATATCTGTTGTCTATGTGCATGATGTTTATGTGTTGATATGGTTTATCTAATCTGCTTAATACTTGCTGCTCACATATTAAGTTTGTTGTTACATTATGTAATAAGTTGATCATGAAATGAAGGTGTAAATAAGTTTAAAGGAAAGTTTTAAAAGTCCATGAATGTGTTAAACTGATTCACCCCCCCCTCTCAGTTTAACTAAGGGTTCAACAATTGGTATCAGAGCGGGTTCCTTTGGTGTAAGCCTTATAGCTTGAAGGAGATTTGGTTGAGTCATGGACTATCAAAATGTACCCATGCTAAATACAACAAACTTTCCTGAATGGAGAGATAAGGTTAAAACAGATTTAATGGCTCATGAACCTGAGGTATGGAAACTTGTATGTGATGGTTACTGCACAGACTCTCCCTCGATGCAAGAACAACAGTGGAATGCCAAGGAAGAATGTGTGATATATAACAGTCTTCATAACAAGGATCTTGATTTAATAATGGATTTAACCTCTGCAAAAGAAATTTGGGAGAGATTGCATTTCATGCATGAAGTAGACACTAGGGGTTGCATTGTCAAGAAGGAGAAGAGAATCAAGAAGAAGAAAAATTCATGTCAAAAGGAAAATGTTCAATCAAATGAGGTACCTGCTAGTGTGAATGGATGTGAGTACCATGAAGAAATTATAGTTGAGGAAAAAGCCAAACTTGACACAGCCTTGACTGAAATAGAAAGATTGAAGAATGAAAACAAAGACCTTAAGACATTGGTGCAAATATGTGATCAAAGAGAATATGAAGATAAGGAAGAAATTGTTGGCCTGAAGGCACAACTTGAAGAAGCAAGGAAAGTAGAAGACACTCTGCTGCAACAAATGAGAGAGAAAAGTCTGGAATGTGGAAGATTGGAAGAACAGGTGGTAAGCCTAAGGATGAAATTAGAAAAGGCCCAAATTGAACTAATTATGAATATTCCACAAATGAAAAGCTCTGGACAGTTGGACCAAATTCTAAATGCTCAAAGGTCTCCTCTCATAAAGACTGGGATAGGCTATGAAGGAGAAACAAGTAAGTCCAAGGTAGAAGATAACAGGAATATCATTTTTGTAAAAGTTGTAAAGGATAATGAAGCAGCTCAGAAGATTCCTACAGAAGTAGAAGCCAGCAAGAACATGATTTGTAAAGAAACAAACAGAAACAAGTAGCAACATGAAAGGACAGAGAATGAGAGGATGAAACAATCAACTGCTAAAGGCTCATACGCTCCTAAGGATGAATTGAACAAATTCGGAAGATGTCAAAGGAGGTTCTTTCCTCCTATGAAAAATATCACATGTTTCTCTTGTCATAAACTAGGACATATTGCAGCACATTGTAAGACAAGGCATATCAACTTTAACCAGCAAATGAGAAGACTACCTCAAGAAAACAAATGGAAAGGACAACCACTCACCAGGTACATAAATCATTTCCATGGCTACTGTTATGCATGCAATAATTTTGGACATAAACTTGTTGAATGTAAATTATGTTCAAAAGGGAGCATAAAATATTATACATCAGCTCAAACGTACCTTGGTAAAATAAGATGTTATGTATGCCTCAAGCTTGGTCATAAAGCAAAAGACTGTAAACGGCCATATACATTAAATAACTCTAGACAGATGATGGAATCTAATCAAATCAAACAAAACTATGAATCAAAAATAAGTGCAAACATTATGAAGAACTCCAATAAAGTATGGAAGGAAAAGAGAAAGGGGAAGCCTGTTACCTCAATAACATAATGAATCCATCATAGTCTCAGGGGGAGCTGCTCTAGGAAGCAACACAAATATCCAACCAGTGATAGATATGAAGGAACATCCCAGGGGGAGAGCAGTTCATAAATAGTCCCCACAAAAGTAGCCTATGAAGAGCTCCATGAAATAACAACAGCTAAAAGGTCAGGAAGGGAGAGGAAAATTCCTCTAACAGAGACCTATAGAGGAAGAAGATTATCTGAAGTATTCAATAGCTGACAGATTGATGGAAGAAGAGAAGGAAACAGGAAGCCATGGTAGTAGAGAGAACATCAGCCAAGATTATGTAAGCTAAGAAGACAACAACACACTAAGTGATGAATGGTTAAATCAAAAAAATCATGTTTCGAGCTACAAAATTGGAAAGACCCATAAAGGATGATCACATTGTGCATCATACTGCTAGAATTAACAATGAATCACATTAAGAAGGATGAGTAAGAGAAGTGCCTATCAACAGAATACCAAGTGTTATCAGTGGAGCTGCGGTATGGTATAGGTCCTTAGGATCAAAGGATTATGGAAAGAGTACATCAAGGTAGTATCCCAATGTTATCTGCATTATTAAAGCATAAATGGGTCAATGAAAGGGCAAAAGGATCATTATCTTGTTTACACTTGAAGTAGTATATTGAGCATTGAAGCACTATCTATTTCTAGATATAACTGCATGCCTTCCTCAAGTCAGTACAGATATATCTTCAAGGCCTCTTTTCTTAAGATCATTCATAAAATTGTGTGAAGTCCGTTTGCTAAGATTTCAATTAAACAACTTGAAGATGTTTTGCTAAAGATCATCATGATAGAACAGTTAAAGTATCAGAAGTATGAAGGACTAGCTATGTTAACCTTACAGTTGAAAACTCAAAAGTCTATTATTGATTCATCAAAAGCATACTTCTGCAGAAAGGATTTCCAGTATGTCACCATTGAAAAGAGTATCAAGGGTCTTTCAGCTATTAAGTATAATATCCTTGTTAGCATCCTAGCTCATATCACCACCAACAGGCAGGAAAGGTGAACCAAAATTATAAAATATATATTGGCATCATCATAAATGAACAGATGCTGTACTGCAGATGTGTATTGCAGAAGAAGACATATTCCATCTACAATCTTCCTCAACAGATATGTATTTCTAATGAAGATCATATTAGAGACTGAAGTATATTTGAAGCATTCTCAGTATTTTAGTTTTGGTCCAATGATGCATCTCTGATTATATAGGTCTGATTATATATGGTTGTTCTATCATCACCTACACTCTATACAAGTGCAAGGAGTTTGTGCTTTGGGATGGTATCAACTTATTGTGTATATACAAGTTCAATAATTCTCAAAAGTGTTCTCTCAACAACTCGTGTACACCAATCTGGAGCAGTAAGGTATAAAGTCAAAAGAAGAAGAGCCTAAACACAACTCAGAGAGAGGAAATGCAGAGATAGAATCTACACTGATAGATGTGCAACCCTTTGCCATTGATGTCAAATGGGGAGAAAAAGCAAGCAAATGAAGATATGCAGAGGAAGACAAAACACACATTTCAGAATGAAAGGGGGAGGAAGTCCTGAAGGAAGTATTGGAGTATTGGTGGAGTATTTCCATCAATGCCAAAGGGGGAGACTGTTGGAAATATTGTCATTGATGGAAAAGGATAAGACAGGAGTAGCACCTAAATTATCATCAAGACAAAGGAGAACAAAGGAAAAATAGTTAAGCAACAAGAGTGAAAACAACATTGGAAGCCAAAAGCGAGAGCAGGATGAAACGAGATAGGTATTAGAAGCGAGACATCCTTGGAAGCGAGAAGCGACAAAGAAACGGAGCAATTATGAGACAAGAATTAGAAGAGGACAAGCAGAGAGGTAGCTTGAATTATTTGTGAAAGTACGAGTTAAATATTCAGAGCTTGTGAGCAGTGTAAAACTCTATGTAAAGGGGTTTATATTGTGGTTCTGCACCTAGTTGAAGAAATCGATATTACTTAATATCAATATTGTATTTGTTAATTGAATTGGTTAGAAGGAAGAAATGGGTTTTTAATCTGTCATTTGATACATCAGGTTGTATGTATTTGAAGGAGATAGCCGACCAATAGCCATCTCAGATTAGGACTGAAAGAAGAGTTAATTGCAAACTGATATCTACATATCAGATTGTTATACATTATTGAATACTGTGGTTGGTATAAATTGAAGGTGCAGAGTGGTATGCCATTGATTGGAAAGTCGATAGTGCAGAATTATAAGTCAATGAGGAAGCGCTGGTCCAATTGAATGAACTAAGGACATAGAGGTTTATTTAAAACTCTGTGTGAACTACAGAAGAAAACGTAGAAGGACGGAGCAATGAATCTATTTAACAAAGCCAAGAAAGGACTTCATGTATGCCACTCGGATATATATAAAGAAATGGCACTTGCGTAAGGTCACAAGGGACATTGGTCAATGAAGAATGGCAAGTTACATTTCAGCGTTGAAAAATCAGTGCAGAATGGGTACCGCAATGAAGGTTGAAGCAAATCTTCAATG
The DNA here is from genome assembly GCA_034641835.2 of Pinus albicaulis. NCBI lineage: Eukaryota > Viridiplantae > Streptophyta > Pinopsida > Pinales > Pinaceae > Pinus > Pinus albicaulis. The sequence goes on along the minus strand of CM076578.1, from coordinate 664,309,426 downwards.
AAAAGCGGATCATGGAGAAATTAAATGGAAGTACAGAGAAGTCGTGGTAAAATTGCTAGAGTGTGAAGCAGGTTTTGAAGTCGATCTGCAGCATTGAGATGCCGGGAACAATTGTATTGCAACTGGATTGTTCAATCATCATGAGGAGTGTTTCTATGTGAATAGAGAATAGATTCTGAGTTGAATGAAGGCGGAACCAAAAAAAAAATGAAGTGGAACCGTGAAGGCTGTTTTGAAATCCAAACAAGTGGTCTCGCGCAACTCTTAAAGTGGTAAGTTGTTTTCACTTTTTGAATGCGATATCAGTCCCTGCTTGACACGTGTTGTTAGGCAGTATTGTGAAACCGGTTATATCGCGCGATTTCAAAGAATTAAGGAGTTTGCATTTTATTTGCGCGATGGTCGTTAGATCATCGGTTCAATTTGCAGGAAAATACAAGCCGTCCGATGAAATTGACGGAGTTGGTAAGTTGAAATAAGTGTGGGTCGTAGATGATGAGCTTCACGATGCGTGAAATCATGAGAATGGTAAGTTATAATGTATTATAATTAAAGGTTGGTTTTGATGAATGGTACTTTGCATATTTGAACCCAAGTCGATTTATTAATGTCAAATATCAATCTTTGACAATTGGGTTTATTAAGTTGGGGCGGTCTTTAATTGAGAATTAAATGGAACGTTGAGCAAAGAAGAAGTGGAACGTAACTAGAACTGTGATGAGAAGGGAGAGCGGTTTGGAGGATGAAACCAGCAGTATCGCGCTACTTCTCAAATGGTAAGTGGTTTCTTTGAAAGTAACGCGATATCGGTCTCCAAGTGACACATTGCAAATGGTGGTATTCCAAAACCACAAATGTCGCGCAACTTTGGGAAGGCAAGGAACGCTCATGTTAGTAACGCGATTTCCGTCTGATCTTAGCCATCAAAAGATCAACGACAATCGTGTTGTGAAGTTGCTTGGGAGTTAACAAGGTATGTGAATTGATATGCGTTGAATGGGTTGTGGGACCGGAATCGCATGTAATGTGATTTATATTTCAATTAATAAATGAAATTAAAGTGTCGTGGACCAGATATGATATTTGGCGCAATATAGAGTCTTGACATATGTTAACATATGTGGAAAAATGAGTTATACCTCAAGTTCTAAACGCAAGTCGAACATTGATATGACCCTTGTGAGAAGGTCTTATTATATAGTTCAACCATTATTGGAAGAGAAATTTCGTGGTAATTTATAGTATTGGGGTTTAATATGTGGATTCAATCTTCATACGGTGTGAAAATCAAAAAATTAATTGGGTTTTAAATAGAATTTGAATGTTCATTAAATTAATTTTGATATATGGATTTTAACCAAAGGTCCGATAGAAGGAAAGGCGCCAATTATAAATGTGATTCTGGTTGAAGTTGGTTTGGATTTTAAATGTAAAAATAATTTGATGTCTGTTGTATGGCTCTAACCCTTAATTAAAAGAAGCTTCTGAATTTAATTAAATTTGCCCATATCAGAGATTTCGACTGGGTGTGTGCATTTTTATGCATAGTGGGGTGTTGTTCTAAAGAATTCTGGAGTGCTTTACTAAAGAAGTTTGAATCTCAAAGAACAGAAACCTTAAATTTTTTACAGCAGAACCGACATTCAGAAGAAGACAAATTCCTCTCAAAAATGAAACGCGAGATGTCAGTGATGACAGGCAAACCGGTATGTAGGTTCATCGAGGCTTGTGAAGTTCAGAGTTCTAGGTTTTCTTATTTTTTGAATTATCGGATTCCTTACATGTCTGAGCAGCTGAATCTGAAGGTTTCAACTGAAAGACCTGAGAAGCCTAGCACTGCATGGAGGATTTCTAAGCTGATGCCAAAGAAAAATGATTTGGAGGAGTTAAGCCAGAACAGTGAGTATCGGATTTCTCCTACATGCACTGATCAATTTGATTTGGTCTCCCTTGACCATGAGGTAGAACGAATACTAAAAGTGGTGACCCTAAATTCTGGTCACTTGTTGGCGTTCATTCAGAATTTTGATGATCCCTGCCTGTATGTTTATATTTTCTCGCGCATGGGTTTAAAGCTAGATGGCTTAAAACCTGTACAAAGATTCAGGAGGGGCTATGACTTATTGTCTGTTGACGAAGGTACTCAATTCGTAGCCTTGTATGATAAGCTATCCTCTAAGGTTGCAGTACACAAGTTTGATGAATCTTTCCGCAACCTAGATTGGACAGGGGTAGATGTGGATCTCCATACATTTTCTGGCATTGGAACCTTAACCTGGATACATCTGATACCGAAAAAAGGGAATTGATCTTGATTGATGATACAAACAGGGTCAGGGTGGTGGAACTCCATCAACAGCCGATGATGAAACCCAGGCCACTAATTCTTCCTTCTCCTGTTTCACTGGCTCTTGTTTCTACGGATGGGTCATTTTTTTTGGTCTTCGGCAAGTCCTCAGACCACAATGATGAAGTGGTAGAAGCTAGCAGGGATACGAAGGAAGTGGATGGAAAAGCTATTGACTCTTCTGTCATGGTCGATATATATGTCTTGGCAGATGTCATGAGTCACTTGAGGACTATTCATCTAAACAAAAGCATTAGATATTTGGGAGAGCTTCAAGTGAAGATTGTGAATTTTGGAACACAAAGTTATCTTGTCTTCCTCAGTGCATCAGCTCCTTGTAACATTTATTCCTACATATTGAAAATTGTTTCAGCCAAGGATGTTGTCCAATTGCAAGCTATACAAAGTACAGAAAACGAGGTAGCTCAGGTGCCTGAAGAAAGAAGAATTTTTGGATCTTGTCCACCACTGGAGTATATATACCATATCTTTGACAAGTTTGCAACCAGTCCTGCCCTATTTAGTGAAGACAAGAGGGATGTTTTTTTCAATGTACTATTAAGCACCAAAGACATCGATCAAAACTGTAATGAGTGTGCATGTAATAATGTCTTGAGATCTCTTCGTCAACAACTGGAGAAGGAAAAAGGTAAAGATTTCTCAAACATAGAGATTCAAATAGATGTAAAAATATTTGAACCATGGATATCTCGGGGCTCAGTTGATTTAACGGGCTTGACAACTAAGGCTATGGGAACATGGATTCGCACCCTTGCTTGCCTTGTTCCTATCCAAATAGCCCGAGCAGAAAACAATGGACTGCTTGCTCTCAAGGACGGGCTTCAGATACCACCGGAACTGAATTATGAAGACAGTTTATCTCTGACAAATTTGATTACTTTCGGCATTTATGATACAGTTCTTAGAAACTGGGAGGGCGAGATAATGGTGATATCATCCATGGGAAAACAGAGCAGCGGAAAATCTTACTTGTTAAATCACTTGTCAGGGTCTCTTTTGGATGTAGCAGGTGGAAGGTGTATAGATGGAGTGTGGATGACTGCAACTTTGTGCCAGGTAGGGGATCCCAACACTGGTCACAAATGTTGGGAAAGGCCAGAAGATATGGACACTGCTCGGACTGTTTATAAAATTGATAGCCAACATCCTGGTTCAGATGTTGCTGCTGAAACAGCTGCAGCACTTGCAGCTGCATCCCTTGTATTTCGCAAATCTGATCCTCAATATTCAAAACGACTTATCCATACTGCCATGAGGGTAAATACTAAAAAATTTTCCACTTTTAAGTTTACATTGTAGCCATTCTCTGTAAACTCCCACACCTGACCTTGTTGCCTTGGAATTCTCAAGTATTTGATTTTGCTGATAAGCACAGAGGAGCTTATAGTGACTCCCTTAGATCTGGAATCTGCCCATTCTATTGCTCATACTCTAGATATGAGGTACTGTTAAATATAATGTCATATTTTGAGTTGATTCCCAGCCTTCCAGATGAAGCTGGAAGATTTATGACTGACTTGCTTTTGGTATCATCTTAGGATGAACTACTCTGGGGAGCAGCTTGGCTGCATGAGGCAACACGCAACCCAACTTATCTAAATTATATTCAATCAAAAGGCTAGTCATTAGGAGCTGATGAATCAGACAATATATTTGGGTGGGACAATAAACATGCAAGAGCTCGAGTCCTCCTATCAAAGGTACAACAACATCCATTTTGTTTTGCTGGGTAGTGACTTAGTGGTCGTTGGCACATTTTTATGTACTCACTGGGTTTGAGTTTGAGCTATTGCATGGTTTGAATTTGTATGCAGGATTTCTTGCTGCGAAATGTGAAGTCTCTTCATGACTACAAAGGGCATGCTGATAATTATATCTACTCTCTGCTCCCTGGAGTATCTTATTCACAAGCTAAATATACTCTAGGTCTCTGTTTTTTCACTGGCATTGAAGGGTATACATGCTCTCTCCTTGGCGTTTTATTATGATTTTAACTTTGGGTATATTCTTGTGTAAGCAGGAGGGATTCTTTACACAATGCCTGATAGAAATTTGCAATATGTTACATCTTCTTCCTTTTTGCTCTTCACTTATGCTAAATACCTGAGCTCCTCCAAACATGTAGTAACTTGTGGGTCAATGAATTTTAGTCCAAAGAGGCTAAGAACTATTGCAAAATGCCAGGTATATATTCATAGAAACCCACTGATAAATTTTCCTTTTCTTTTAATCAATAGTTATTGATCTTTATGGGGCTATGATTCAAACTTGTGTTTTTGTTTTTTCAATGAAGGTTGATTACATATTGGGGGATAATCCTCTCAAGATGTCATACATGGTTGGATATGGTTCCCACTGTCCGAACCGTATTCATCACAGAGACTCTTCTCTTCCCTGCAAGGCAAATCATCCTCAGCCCATTCCATGCAGTGCAGGCTTCCAATCTCTGTACAGTAATGCACCCAATCCCAACATCTTGGTGGGAGCTGTGGTGGGAGGCCCGGATAGCATGGATCGATTTCCTAATGACTGAAATGAATACGAGCAATCAGAACCTTCTACATATATCAATGCACCTTTAGTAGGCTCCCTTGCCTATTTGGCCCATTCTACTAGGTCTTGAAGTATCTTGACCTCTCGACCTCCTTATGTAAACTAGAGATGGAGGATGGATGGAAGAAGTTAGAACTATATTCATGTTTAACTAATTGGTATGATTTTTGTGTTGTAGTGAAGTAACTGTATATCTATAGTAATGTTCTGAATGAAGCATTCTAAGAAATCCAGCCTATCTCCTGAAGTATCTTACCCTTTGGTCCTCCTTATCTAAACCAGAAGAGGAGGATGATAGATGGAAGCACTATCTTCATGTAGTAACCAGAGGAGGAGGATGATAGATGGAAGCACTATCTTCATGTTGTTCAACTAGTTGGTGTCAACTCTATATTGTAGGAAGTAACTGTATATCTATGGCAATGCCCCTGGAACAATCGTTCTAAGTGGTCCACAACATAGTCTGCAATTGTATTTATTGCTAAGTAATGAAATGGATCAAGTCAAGACTTTGCTCGTTGAGAATTCTCACTCATTAATTCAAAAATTTGTGACATGTTGCTGAGCCACGAGACAATGCACTGACATTTCATTAAATTGGGGAAGTTTGTTCCTTCACAAATTTGTTCACGAGTTGGAGCAGTTACTATGGACATTTGGAGCAGTGGTGGTGGCAATTGCAATTGTGAATGGCGGCAATAGTTGCAGGAGCAATAATGGTGTATGGTAGCAGCAATAATGTACATGTAGAGTATATTGGTAGTAGATGATATCTAATATTCTCACCTCTGGATATCTTTGTTTGACTCATGGATTCTTTGATATTAAATTGTCTGCACATCTTGATAGCTTGGATTATATTGGTTAATAGCGTTCCTCAATATGGAGTAATCCCCTGGCAATTTAATATGCTTGCAGCTTCCAATGTGATTGCCTAATGCATGAGGAAAGGTTTGTTTCTCATCATGAACCCATGCTTGATTGATTGTTCTAATGACCTCACGCCTATTATAAATAACATATTTTACTTAGTCATTGGCCTTTTAAATTGTTGCTACTGCTAACCATCCGATTAGAGTGACTACTTGGTTTGTAACTTTTGTGCTTGAAATATCCATCAATTAGTCAAAATTACTAATCACATTTATAGCCATGTCTTCCAAAGAGACACTAGTCCAACTAATTTTGTTCATTTTTTCCAAACATGGCTTATCAGCCAGTGTTAGCATCCAATTTGGCGTGTCATCTTATTGTTGAGGAAACACTAGCAAATGCCCTTGCAATTTTTGTGGTATGTTCAAAACTTGCATGTATCTCGTAACTTGTAAGATAATGTTTGGAAATTACCCTAGATCACTAGAACCCAGCTGTGAGCAATATTTTAAGTGGTTGAATCTTGATAAAAAATGTGATGCCGACCTTTCAGCCCTAGCGATAATGTTGGTACCAAATAAGCATGGACTTATGCATGAGCCTTAAGCTTTGCAAGCTCAAAGTCAAAATTATTTTCCTTCAGCTTTTTAATTTTTTATAGTGGGAATCCATCTTTTGGATAAATGGTAGACCTGGGAATAATTTGTCTCACCTTCCTTTACTTGAATGAAGAATGTTACATTTTGTAATCTTGATAATTGCATGAAGGCCACGTCAATATCAATAACATATAAAAACCAAACGCAAGGAGGGAGCATGCCTGTCAGGATTTCAACAGCTCCATATCGTTGATAGACCACAGCTCGGCTGATTCTCAGCCACTCTAACTTTAAGAGGAAGTATATTTTAATATTGCAAGTTTCTAACTTATAATTAAATAGTCGAAAAAAACAATTTACCCAAGTTGTTGTATTCATGTGTTTTGATCTGCTTGAGATGTGAATTCACATGTGAATGGTTTTGTTCTATGTGATAAATAAACCAGTGTGCATTTAGTTTGAACAAGGTGCTGATAATTTGTTGGGGACATTACGTTGTGGTTTATCTTTCAATTAAGTAAATCTGTAAAATGTACAAAGATAAATGAACAATTAATGACATTGCTAATAGGAATTTCTAAATGAGAAGTGGTAAAGGGCTTCACTTTGACTTGTATTTACTAATGGAGTCAAGTTCTTTATGTAAAATAATAGTGTATTAAGTGGATGTGATAATAACACCCTGGATCTGTGATGTCTCTGCAGCGTGAAGGTCAATAATTGTGACCACTTTGTATTTGTTTCTAAGTTGATTGACAGTTTCCCATCTGTTTTTTGACACAAATCTACAATTGTGGCTAAAATTATAAATGTTATTTACATGATCCGATGGCAAAATCAAACATGTGTCATGATATAATGATATCATCAAACAATTTGATATATGATATGATGCCACCATGAAACATGTTCCATATGACCGAACAACTTCTTAAAACTTCCAAATGTCAATAGCCACGAATATTTTTACCAAAATTGTTATTATTGTTTGCAATATGGTAAAATCAAACTTAGTAAACAAATAAACTATTCCTATTAGCAGAAAGAGAATGCACTTGATCAAAATGTCTACTATAGTTCTACCTTCGCAGGGCCTGTAATCACATATCATTTGCAATTTCCATTCACAATGAAGCTTATGACCTTGCCATTCAATAATAAATCCTTGTATTATCAATTTTCAAACCTTGGCAGGGCCCCCAGGGCCTGTAATCACATATCATTTGCAATTTCCAAATGAAGCTTATGAACTTGTCATTCAATAATAAACCTTTGTATTATCAATTTTCAAAAAAAAATATTTTGTCCTGGTTGTAGCTTATATACTAACAAAGTTTGTCTACTTACATAAACAACTTGTTTATAAAATGGCAATAATAGTTGTGAATGCCAAAGAGGCACTAGTCCAGTCGATGTGGATCTGTATTTCTATTGGCTTCTGCACTGGTGACATGTGTTAACATGTCTATTGGCTCAATATCTTGCAATTGATTGAGTAATATTCAGTTCGTATAATATAGTCAAAGATTTCCTTGTATCTGCCAGTTGAAAATGATTCATTCAGTCACTGCCCTTGTAATATAAGAAATTGACTTTCTTTTCGTTATTTGTGGTAAACAATAATATTTTCAGTATATTACTGTAGGCCATACAATTACAACCATACATGTATCCCTTGGGAAATTTAACTTTGCTCGTGTCCCATAAATTCTTCACCCTGCACACGCCATATAAAAAATTACCATAATGAAGTCCTGTGACATTGACTATCATAGGGGAGGGACTGAGTTTCATAAAAGTAATATCGTCATAAAGACCGCAACTCAAAGAAGATGGCAAAAAAAATAAATTTAGTCCTCAAGCTACTATAATCCTGCTATATGGAGTATCTGGAGGAAAATAGCTTTCTTAACATGAGCTATACTAACCTATTCAAAATAAATGTGCTTGTCTTCACCTTTGAGAGGGAGCAAAACCAACAAATCTTGTCCTGTGTACAATCTTGTGACTGTCTTTATCTGTAGATGGTGCAAGTGCATTGTCAACTGAGGGGAGACCTGAGGCCATGATAACAGTGTTGTATGTGGTCAGGATGGATAATGAGACCATGAGCAATCTTCAAGAAATTCTCAGTATAAAATTCGAGCTTAGGGCTGAGAGGCTACAGTGGGAAATCCTACGTGATATAAATGAACTGCTGATAAATGTGATGGTGATTCCTTAATGGCCTGCGACCAGGGAGGGTGAATTGATAGATACTTTAAAAGAAAATAATAAAAGGGGCAAGGGGTGATCCTTGGGAAAGTCATGGTAGTGGGCAAGTGGCAATCCTTGGGAAATCATGTTAGGGGTGTGAGCAAGGGACGATCCTTGGGATTTCATGGTAGGGGTTTCAGAGAATAAATTCCCATTTTGGGTTACAAAAGGAAAAGTACTAGAAGGTTTTCCTGTTCTAGGATGCTTAATTAATTTCCTTGGGATGTAAAGCTTTTCAATATAGTGTCTCATCTTTCCCTTTCAAGCAATGTTAATACTGTCAACTCTGGCCATCCCAGCCCGAGGTTTGCTTCCCAGGTTCTCTGCTATCAGGTCATTCTCTCCCCATCAATAAGCTTCTCTACTCTGTGTCAGCACCTCATTCATGATGAGGTGGCATTCACGTGGTGGAGCCAAGCTACACTGAATGGAACTACCATTGCTTACATGAAGCTTCCTGTTATCATCAATCAAGAAATGAAGCTCATTCCCTTTCCCTTTCCTGCATCTAGATCACCCTAATGGAAGATAGGGGTTTATCACCCCATTTAGAGTTTGCATTGATGTTTTCCAATATATTTGCAGCCTTATTTTCAGCCCATAGATAATGATTGAAATCCACTTCTTGCAGGTAGTCTTTTAATCTAGTTGTCTTTGCAAGAGGAGTAACCAAAAGCCATTTACGGATCAGGTACTCCCATGGATTTTAGTTATGCGGCATATTGATGATTATGTTAGAAACTCCTTTTACGGTCACATGTTTGATCCCTAAATTTATTCTAGTATGGATGTCTTTCATGACAGTCAGAATTGCGGCCATATTTTTTGTGATTATGCCAATGTTATGGGTGTACATATGGACAAAGTTCACCTCATGATTCCTAATGAAGCCTCAATTCCAGGTCTGTTGGGATTGCCTTTGGAGATGGTGTCAAAGTTGAATTTGAGGGAGGAGGAATGGAGGGGGATTCTATGTTTCCTTCATGTTTATCTTTTCCTTGCTGATCTATACTAAGTCCTTAACCAAGATGCCCCATTATGCTAGTTTTTGGCCATGCACAGGTGAGATCTGAAACTCTCCTCTCCCCAAGATTTTACTTCAATGGTCACCTTTATATTTCTTTCGATTCTATGGTAGACTTGTTTTGTTATGCCCCTTGCATGTATTCCATATTATGAAACCAAGTGCTATGTCCCCATGGCATGCTCATAAGTTCAAGTCTAAAATCTCCTTGGGCCAGCGCTTAATGAAACTTTAGATCTCATATATTTTCCTAATGCTTCTCATCTTTGGAATCGTGTCTCGACTCTCAGCAGCATCCAGAGATGTCACAATGAAGAAACAAGTGGTTGATTCTTGATATTTCCCTAAGCGGTCTGGTAGAGTTTGCATCTCAAAGGCCCAATGTATCCTACTTATGCATAGGTTTTGTCATGTCAGTGTAATTGAAGGCTGCGACCTTGGGCCAATATGTTGGATTCCAAGACTTGGTCCAGATTCTGTCTCGAAAACTGGTTTGTTTGTGTTTGGTGGTGCATAATATGTGGCATCGAGTGCCAGTTTTTCATAGGCATGGATCATAACAGTCGGCCATTGAGGAGGGAGGTTGAGAAGAGACCCAAGGCCCAACCAATCTATGGTATGAAGTATTTTGGGCCTTTTCCTTTCACTTTTTGACCTAGTCAGAGGGGATGACCTGGGACTATGAAATGATACCCCTGAAAGTCTCAGGCCAATAAGATGGGATGAGTAAAGATTGAGATTTGTCTCTGAGTGCTTCTTTCAAAAATAGAGTAAGGCATCTTTGGTCAGGATAGAAAAATAAAGTGGATAGGGAGCCTCGGGCCAATATGGGATGAGAAAATATTGGGATTTGTCTCTGAGTACCATATTTCACGAATAGAGCAAGGCACATTTGGTCAGGATAGCAAAGAAAGTGGATAGGGATCCCCTGAATCCTGCAAAAGAAAAAAACAATGACATTTGATCTCATAGTTAAAAGGGTTTTTTATTATGAGATGCATTTTTACCTCAGTTTCTTGTAAGTGACATAACCCACAAATCTGTCTGAGTCTTCCTTGAGTTGGCTAGGAGTTCACTTTCTTTCAGCTTATCCTTGGCTAATTTTCTAATTCTTTTACTATGGTTTGCTTTTTGGGCTTTTAGGTGGTTTGATTTTGATAACCAGTTCTTTGAGAAGACATTTTCTTCAAATTGTATTGCAACTACCTATGTTGTTCTTCATTCTGGAAATTTTTGCTCATCTTCCAATACGAGTAGACCCATATCATTGTCTGCATCCATTGTATAGCACAATTTCCTTTTGGGGTTCCTCCTATCACTTATAATTTTGATGCATTATTTGTCCCATTGTATCTATTGGCTTCCCTCAACTTGGGACTTCTATTTCTCCTCTTAATTTTTCAAATCTCTAGTTTAATTAACATAGGTATTCTCCAATTTTTAACTATATCTTATGCTTTCGGTCAATGTTGCAAACATTTGGATAAAATCAGTAATCATTTTAGAAAACAAAAAAAACATAAAAATCGAGAAAATATTGGTACAAAAACATAAAAATTGAGAAAATATTGGTAAAAATTGGCAAAATTAAGATACCACCAAATAGGCCAAAAAATAGTGATAAAATTGGGATGTTTGCAACAATGTTTTCGATGGGGTGTATCTTAATCATTTCACGTTATTTTACCTTTTTGGTTGGAATTTGTGATATTAGCCATTTCATGTTATTACTTTTTGGTTGGAATTCGTGATATTTTTTGTTTGGGAGATTGTGAATTTTTGTTGTTTAAAATGTGTTTTTGAATGTATAAATAGATTCAGTGCCCTGAAAAGCTCTGGGGCACTTGAATTGTGTAGATTATAAAACTCAAACTTACAATTCCACGAATAAGGTAGAAATGTTTATGAATAAGAAATGTTTAAAACTCAAACTGCCATGCTTGGTCGAAATGTTTATGAATAAGGTATTAGAACATAACTCTCAATTACATTTGATGACCAATTAATCATGGTTTTCTCTTGCATTGTTTTCTGAATATGTACATGTTGTTGCGGGAGATTAGAGTGGAGGATTTATTACCCATGAGTTTCCATTTTCAGAGATCAACAAAGCTTTTGAATTTTTGTTGGCAGGCAATTGCTTGAGATGTGTTCTCCACCTCTAACTCCCACTATAAATTGCTGACTATTTGTTTTTGACATTTCGATTTGAATGGAATTTGCTCCAATAAAATAATTAGAATGAATAAGATGATCTGTTGAGCATAGTCTCAGTGTTTGTGACAACGATTGATAAATAAATTATAAATTTGTTTAAAATGGCGGTTGACAAATAAATTATAAACTTCCTAACCAGAGGAATGTACAAATAGTATTTATAATTGTGCAATAGACCATGACATTGTAACAAATATTCACTTGCTAGTAAAGGATACGTGGGAGGTTGTTTCCCTTTCAAAATGATATTTAATCACTAAATAACAATTATAAAATTGAGAAAACTTGTCATAAGGGGGTCCAGTTATGCGACCATTAGGCTTTTATAAAGAATGTTAGACCAGTTATGATAATGACAAACAACTTAGACTATCTTTTATGTAATATTTTATTTTAGTAAATTCTATTATGTTATGGTGGTATGTGGGGATTATGGTTTAAATATTTTAGGATGATGATGACCGATTTATTTAAACATCCATTGAAATTAATTATGTTGTTTTTGTGGACTTCTTTTTACTAATATTGTCATATAATTCTATTTTAGTAATTTTATTATTTTAGAAATTTTATTATAATATGGTTATGGTTTGATGATGGTAGTTAATATTTATTGGAACTATATTTTATTCATTATATATTAAGAAAGATAAGGAATTATTCAGTTTTTTTGTTAAATAGTAAAAAAAACATTCTAAGATTCATATAATTTTGATAAATTAGAAAGTTAAGAATGTTGGTATTGTGACAAATATTTTGAAATTGTGATGTAATATGGGTGTACACAAAATATTTTAATATAAAGTGTTTTTCATCTTCAACTCTCTTTTTTTTCTTTTATGTTTTTATTTTTTATTTTTTCCCTAAAAAAAAAAAACCTTAAATTTTGTTAATGGTATAAAAATTATATTTTGTAGACACACATAATGTGTGTGCATATAGGATCAGAAAGTACATGATGAAGCTAAAAAGAATAGAAGGAAAAATAAAGATTTTTTTTATGACTAAGATCTGCAGGGAAAATAACATCAAAAGAAACAAAGAAAATAAAGTATGACAACTAGAGCTAATATTTTCATTTTTTTTCCTTTTTTGCACTTTTTTCCAACCCTTGGGATTTGGTTCAACAAGAACCAAAGTCAATTCACGTCCCACTTGTGGGACTCCTTTGTTAGAATCCAAGCTCTCAGAGACATGAGCTCTCTTTGAACCCCTGATTCCATCCAATGTAAAGAGTCCTTATGATCCTTTCCTTTCTAATGAATGGTGGCAATTTCTTGTTGAACCATAGCATCCACATTCAACGTGTCTCCCTATTTGGCCATATCAATCATTTCTTATTTTTTGAGTTGACTTTCCTTGTTATCTTCTTCAATCAATCAATATATCTTCTTCCTTTTTGAGTGCTTGAAGAAAAAAGCACTCAACCTTCCATGTTTCCTCAAACTCCTCTCCAACCTCAATATCAGTGCTAGTAGTAGCATGAGCAACAAAACTACGCTTAGCAGAACTAGAACACATTTTCCAAACTGCACGAGAACTACGTCCCTCACGAGTCACCATGTGCCATGCTTGGTATCGGTGGTTCACTTCCTTCAACTCCTGGTTCAACTACCATATCTTCGTTGGAACCAACACACCGAACTCCACTAGACAATGATTCACCAATTTGTACTAGTGATTCACCATTTGTACTGGTGATTCGCCATGATTTTACAAGATAATATAATCTCGTGAAAGATTCGCCAAAAAATTATATATGCATATTATATTATTAATAAAATCGCCTTCCATTTTCCTATGTATCATGGGGATTCGCCTATTTATTATACGCATAAATATAAATTTAGGGAGTTCTTAAAATTTTCACGATCTCAGTGGCGACAAAACTCCACTGTAAAACTGAAATTTGTACATATTACTATATTCTTTTGAACGAGATGAAAAAGAAATGAGAAGGTGGAAGGCAAAGAGTCACGGTTGTTCATTTCGAATTCCCTGTGGAATGCAAACAATCATGAGGTAATCTCTATAAATGATGTCACATAGATATGCTTAGAGAGGTTAGAGAATGGAGAAATGAGGCAGAGAGGGTAAGAAGAAGGAGGAGCAGATAGAGAAGCTGTGAAGATTTAGAGATGATATGAGGCAGATATGAAGGCTGGGACAACAGTGAAGAAGGAACAGAACAGAGCTGATATCCAGGTAAATCAGCATGTGTTTTTTATGAAAGAGTGAGGAAGTTGGTGCTTCCATATTAAGTTGTAGCTTGATAGTTGTCAGTTGTAGTTGGCTGAGGTAGGAGCCTCTTGTAGGTTGTAGCCTGCAGAAAATAGATGGGAGTTGGAGCTTCCTTGCAAGTTGTAGCTTGCAGAATTGAGGTAGGAGCCTCCTGTAGGTTGGAGCCTACAAAAAATCAGTGGTGAGAGGGAGTTGGAGCTTTCCTTTGCATCACAACAATAATAAGATGTGGTTTTCTCCCTTATGGGTTTCCACTTATATCTATTGTCTATGTGCATGATGATTATGTGTTGATATGGTTTATCTAATCGTAATACTGTTTGCTCATATATTAAGATTGTGGTTACATTATTTAATAAGTAGATCATGAAATGAAGGTGTAAATAAGTTTAAAGGGAAAGTTTTAAAAGTCTATATGAATGTGTTAAAATGATTACGGTTAACTAAGGGTTCAACAAGCTAGAGTGGGGATGTTTTATGAACAAAGAGGGTAGGCAAAATCTTACCCACCAAAGGTAGTAGAGGTGGAAAATATGGGGGAGTCAAAGGGAAAGTGGGAAGCAACTTTTGGTAACGTTTTTAAGGCCCTAAACTATTTAGCCAAAGGATAGAAGGGAATTTTGGAAAGACTCAAACAACATAATAAGAATGAGAGCATCCATTAGGAATCCCTAGTTGGGGAAACTTCGGGGGTTTCACAACAGTGTGACCACCCTTTACCATCCACTCACCCACCAGCCTTCAATAGGCCAACCAGGATCATGATGCCTACATTATTACCTCTAGTATTTATTGAGAAAGGTAGGCGACATGATCATATACCCATGGGAGATTATTTCCGTGAATGGCAGTCCATGGGGGAAAACTTCAAAGCAGCTTTGTCCTTGAGAGATTACTCCGAGCTCAGGCAGGATGAAGAAGGAAGGAACAGTGGGGGGTCTAGCACGCAGAGTTTAGAGTTGCAGCGTACCATTGGGAGGACACCTTTTCCCACGAATGATGGATCCACTAATTGCACGGCTCGGGATCGGGTGGAAAAGTTGGATACCTCTTTCTAGCTTGACCGAATAACGGAGGGGGAAGCCATCAAAATGGTTACCTTGGACTTGGAGGATGAGGGCACACAGGATTGCAGGGAGCTCGTGGATACATCTAGTGTGACACAGGACTCACCCTTGTTGGAGACCTTCTTGACCGTGTCGGTTGATATCTTAGTGGAGAGAGTAGAGCCTACCCTAGTAGAGCCATCCATTGAGGTGATGACCGGAGTCGTGTCCGAGTATTTGGGTGGTAGCAACATGCGACAGATGGGTGAGGTGCCAGGAGGTGTATCCACCTTTGATGAGGCACTAGGAGATACAGAGGTATTGGACGATGGTCGCACATAGCGATGTCATCGGCTTTGAGCTGACCTTCTAGTTTTGAAAGGGAAGGCCACATCAGTTCGGGAGGTTATTTTGTTGCAGAACAAGGAGTTGGAGAGCATGAGCGTGGTTTGTGCCGAGTCAACGACCAAGTTGGCCCACATTGGGGAACGACTGGATTCCCTAATGGTACAACTAGAGGGCACATTGGAGCATCAAAGCAGCCCCCTTCAAGCATACATAGATGGGGCTAGCAGCACGGTTGGGTCACCTTTGGCCATTGTAGAGAGAGAGACGGAGCTACCTAGTCAGATCTCATGCGTTGACTTGGATAGTGGGATGAGAAGACCTAAGTTGCATAGGGTGCAACGTTTGCACATCAGGGGTTGAGTTGGATCCCTCTGTTGGGGTTCGATCCCTCTCTTGGGGTTGGATGGCGAGAGATTATGAGTTGGTACCTGGTGGAGTGGGTTATGGAGATAGTGATGCACCACGGTGTAGATCAGAGGAGCTTCCAGGCATTGGGGTTATCAGAAGCCCCGATTGGCATTAGGATCCGGGCGAGACTACCCATCACTTCCCAGGTTTCTAGTTGAATACAACCTGGAAGGTATATTTGACCTAGAAGTTGAGCGTACGCATTCACTAGGGGAGTTTCAGCCAGCACCAATGTCCAACCAATTTAGGTACATAATTCTTGAGCTTTCTTGGGATAAGGCTTGTACACATGATCATGGGATGATCAACATACTCTGGCAGGAGTTTGACAGAGGAGGGGGAATTGGTAGGCTACCAGACAGTGCCTTGATGGAGCTGGGGATTCTTCACCTTTGTGTGGGGCACAGAGGTCACAACGGAGCAGAGCAGTGGTGGCATCACTACTGACACATAGGGAGATTCACTTCTCGAACCCATCGGGGAGGGTTTGGAGTGGTGATCCATTCATCGGCGGGTGTAGTGATGCGATGGTGGAGGTGATGATATTGATTGGGGGTGGTCTGATAAGTAGAGATAAAACTATAGGCCATCACGTCCAAGGATGTGTGGGAGCATTTAACATTGAGCAGTGGACTATCGGTGGACATGGAGGTGCATGGTGGTGTACCGTAGTGTGTGAGACTACATTGTGGTGTAGGAGTGTCCTACATTACCTTGAGTACACACGAGGAGTGACCGATTCCTTGACACAAACAAGGGACGGGATGGTACTAGGTGGTAAAAAATAGCAGGGGGTATCCAGTGGTGTATAGGGGTATGTTGCAGTGTGTAATGGCATGTTGAGGAGTACATGGACAATTGCTGGTAAGCAGGGGTGTACGGTGCTGCAGAGCAGGGTCTTAGAGTATTGCCTCCAGGGAGACTCATGGATAGGGACACCGGGCATACCTTTGGGGTTAGTTCACCCAGGATCGACGAGGAGATAGATAAGCGATACTTGATGGTATCCGTGGGGACTCACACGCCTGACCCTCTTCTACATCACTCACGGGAACAATCGATTTTGTTGTTGTCCTTTGGCACTATGAGCATGCGCAGCGGGGTACTCAAGGCTCACCCAAGATATTTGGATGACACTCAGCACACTAGGGAAGAGACTTCTCAGCAGTGGCACTGGGTTAGTGCGCTAGTTGACAGCCACAGGTTAGGGGATGAGATGATCATCTGTTGGGGTGGCACGTCAGTCATCGCTGAGCCTACGCCTAGGGAGCGGGTCATGAGGGAGACATGTGTCACTCTTTTCCCAGGGCATGTCGAGACCATGCATGAGTAGAGGATACTGGGTACATCAGAGATAGCATCCCAGTATGTGTCTCAGCCCGAGATAATGTATCGACACATTATCGAGAGGGTGGATGGAAAACCCAGTGGAGATGGTTGGCAAGGACAGGAGGGATCCACATACCTTGAGTCGATTGTGAGTATCATATATCCAACAATTGATTGCATTCAGGGGGTGGCTATTTGTCACATATGGCTTCCAGTGGTCATCGATACTACACGGTGGCAGGCACAGGGCAGATTAGCATGCATCATATTTTCCCATGATATATGGACACTCTATACTGGTCACATGCAGGGACTAGATATGAGGCACGGAGGGATTCCTGCAGTTGTCAGAGCTATGGTGCATCAGGTCCGACTATGGGATGCAGAGATTCAGTTGATTGATAGCCCATTCTATCTCATGATGGTTAGATTCAGGATAGAGAGTGATCTAGTTCACTGTTGGGTTGGCACACGGGGGTACACAGAGGCCTCCATCTGATGGCAAGGCAAAATTTCTCTGTTGTTGCATAGATTCAGAGCTGCATTCAGAGGGGTAGATATTGGCATCATGGCAATGCCTGGGCTGGATGAGCTTGTCTCTCTCAGATCTCATGACACTAGGCCTCAGGAGAGGAGGATACAGTTTGCGCATGATGAGGAGTATCTCATGATCAGAGTAGCGCAACATCAACATGGTGGTACCTCTATGAGATTAGTAGGAGACTTGAGCATTACAGCTCTACACAACTCGATAACCTCTAGGGGTGAGCTGTATACTACATGGGTAGATCATGTAGATCTTCCATTGGGATTTAGTGAGTCATTGATGGAGTGGGGGACTTCGTTAGCATGGCAAGATGGTGAGTGGAGCAGGTGGAGCTTCATGTTGGACATGATGGCTTGGGATCCTAGCATTGAGAGATACCTTCATATCAGGGTGATGTAGAGGACATGGAAGATTTAGTGGTGCATTTAGGACCCCGACACATTTTGTAGTGATAGTGGGGAGCATCAGATAGAGAGGAGGATTTTTCAGGCATTGCTTGAGGACAAGAAATTTTTGGCGGGGAGGACTGTAATATCCCCAAATTAGCAGTCAACTAATTGGGATATTAATTTTGATTAATTTTGGAAAATCCTAATGTTGGGCGGAAATAAAATAAGTGATGGGACCCATAACCCACACTTAAGAAATAAAGTCTCCCTAAAGTTACTTAGGCAAATATCAGATGACAGCGTGGGGCCCATGAGAGCCTAGTGACAGCGTGAGGGAAGGGGCAGCGTGGACAGTGTGGGCCCATGACAACGTAGTTGAGTGGGGACAACGTGCCCAAGGAGGGACAACGCAGTTTAGTGGGGCATAGGTGAGAGAAAGGCTCTCAAGCATAAAAGGGAGAGGAGGCTCCTCATTCTCAGATTTGATTATGCATCTATGTTTTGTCTCTTGACATTGAGGACGCTTTTGCTGTTGAGCAAAGTCTACAAATTTTGTTCATCACACTGAGTGTCTCCGAGCGGAGATCCCAACGTCAGCCCTAGGGGACTTCGAGTGCCTTCTCGGGTGAGGAGTTCCATCCATTTATTTCTAGGTGGGAGCCATAACTTCTTCAGCCAAGGATTATGCATTGTTGGGACAACACAATCTTGAGGAGAGATCATGCAGTTCTTGGAGGAAGTAGTGTCGAGGGTGGAGATTTATCAGTGGATTTAGCCTGGGATAGTGAGAAGGGATCAACCCTTAGCTATTCCTTCATTTTGGTAGAGGAGGAGGCCACCATTTGCAGAGATACATTCAGGGCCAGCGTATTCCGCTGGAACAACGTTGTTCCTCAAAGGGGGTGATTTTCTAGGGTCATCCATTCCGGAAACCCTTTCTGGGATTCTCTGGGTATTAGGAGGAGTCTGAGCTCATTCCCAGATTTTCATATTTTTCTGAGCAGGGGAACAACCCCAAAGAGCCATCCTATTCTAGCAATAGCAACAGTCTGACAACAATAGCAAAAATAGTTTGGAGATAACACAATCATTGATAAAGCAACCAATCTGGGAGTCTTTATGAGATTATTTCCAGCTTGCCTTATGCAGGCCAAGGTGCCATCATTCTGATCACCTTTGTACTCATTGTATCTTCAGTTATATAATAAAATGGCTCAACGTTCTCCATATTTTGCATTGTTTATGTGATATCTCTCTTTTTTCTATGAATCCTTGTTTATGTCGCTTTGTATTGTTGTTTATTTCTACACGGAATATTATAGTGACCTACCTTCTATGAACTTTGAGCAACCATAATGTGCTAATGAGCGGCTAGGAAACTAGGCATGCCTCTAGGAGGAAACAAGAATAATGACTGGAAGAGCGCTATCATTCATTCATACAAACACACTGAAGAGGCAAAAAGTCAAATGAGGAAAGAAAAGAAGGAATCCATTAATTTAATCAATGTCATAGAGGCAAAATGTGAAACAAAACCAACATAATCTTGTTTGACTCACAACGTTATATTTCTAGTAACCTGAACTTGATCTTGGTAATGCTTTTACAATACTAAGAGCTCAAAAATTCATTTCATTACAATTAAGGGCATTAGACGAAGATTATATAGTATCAACTATGGGTTTATTGCTCTTCATTTCACATTTTGGAGATTTTAGTGTACTTATAGAGAGAAGGGAACAAGAAGACAATGAAAACAATGTTACAAATCCCAATCTAGAATAAGTTTAGATAAAATTCTATAGCCTATTGTTATGTCAAAGTTTGAACCTTTTTTTGTGTCTGGAACTCCTATTTATAGCCCATGGGGGGCTACTTACTAAAAAATGAATTCAATGCTTACTATGTTACTAATGAAATGAAATTAGGGTTTGGGGTTTCTCTTGCGAGAATAACTAAATTTAGTGTTATTTTCATTTCTTCAATTTTTTTTAATGTATCCTCTCTTTGAGAAGGTGACCTACCTTGCTATGAACTTTGAGCAACCATAATGTGCTAATGAGTGGTTTCATAAATTTCCATGCACTATTAGAGGTTGTTATCACTTAGTTTTATACCACCCTTGAGGGCATGGGAGGCATTGTCATTTTAGTTATTTGCCACCTTAAGGTTCTACAAGCCCTTTCCTAGCTTGATTTTGTTTCCGAAATTTGTGGGATGAAGACTTTGAAAGCACATATATGTTAAGGTCCATGTGTAGATGACAGGTTGTACATGGCCCAAAAATATCTATTGTCGATGGGCGTTTTTCTAGATCTATTATGATCAGTAATTCCTTGTTTACTACATTTTTATTCCCTTGATAACTTTCCTTGACTATGCATATCTCACTGGTCATTCCAAGGATATTGAAGTCTAAAGGTCCCCATGTGAGGGATATTTTTTTTGTAATTGATTGAGCTAGGAGGCTCATTTTACAACCCAATATGAATGTATATGCTATAAAGTAAAAAAAATGTGTGAGTAAAAATGTTTAAATATTATACTTTTCAAAAATATTTCATCAAGAGATTTAAATAAACTATTTGAAGATCTATGTTAACAAATTTATGTGGATATCAACTTCATATATAACTATATATAGAAAATATTTGTTAAAATAAAATATTTTACTGTTGTATATAAACAAAATCTTCAATGTGGGTTATCAATACAATATTTTAATACGAATCGACATATACTTAAAAATATATTCATAATAAAAAAACCATTTTAATTTTCACTATAAAATATCTCCATGTACATGTTATGTAAAATATATTAATGTCAATTATGTATATATTATATATCATTAAAAAAAGTATGTATATACCATGGAAAAACTAAGTTTTTATGGTTAAAACTTATATTGGTCCTATATATACTCTATACAACATTCAAAAATACAATTTAAACAATGAAGAATAACACATTGTATTTTACACTCTAAAAAAGTTTGTACATGAAGAAATTTGATCCCTCTCGACTTATATTAGATCCATACTTAAGATGGTTCTATGTTGGTCTATATTAGAGCTCGTGGTTGATGCTCTTGTGGGAGTGAGAGGAATCCCTTGTTGCTTATTTTGATTGAGTTTGAAATCTAAAATAGAGATTGAAAATCTTGCTTTATTCAATTGGCTTCTTAGGGAGGAGTTTTTCCTTTGTTCCTCTTGCAATGATATTATCCTTTCTTCAAGAGCTTCCCTAGATGCATGTTGATATTATTTAAAAATAGGATCTCCCCCTTTAATTGACGTTTTCTCCAACAAAGTGTTTCTACAACATAGAGTGGTTCAACAATGATAAATTCAAATGTATGGATTTGTTCTTACTTTCCCCTTAAAACCTGTACATAGTTTGTTAATATTTTCAATACATTTCTTTGGTGCTCTCTTGTCGAGTATGGAAACAATGTTGTAATGTCAACATAAACATTTAGACTTAATAAAAAATATTAGGATTCTTTTGAAAATCTACACCTCCTTGTAGAGGTGACTACCTTGATCTACTAGCAATTAAAAGTTGTTTTTTAAATGATTTCAAGTTACCATTTGAGTAGACATAAGTTCTGCCTCTAATAAAAACTCGAAAAATAATAAAACAAGCAAGATACTACTAAATGTGCACAAAGCATTCTTTGTATTTATATGAAAAAAATATTTACTGTTAAAATTGATTACCACATTTCATTTGCTTGAAATATTTGAGCGTCATTGCTTCAAGATTGTTTGCAATTGCCACTAAAAAGTTACAACATGACACTCATTAAATAACAAATTAATTAAGTAACAAATTAGTATCTTGTCAATGTTACTAATGGACTTGCCATGAGCTTTTATGAATGAACTTGTATGAAGTAAACTTCAAAATATTTAAAAATCAAACATAACTACTTGCACGTAATTAATGCAATGTTACTAATAGACTTGCCATGAGCTTTTATGAATGAACTTGTATGAAGTAAACCTCAAAATATTTAAAAATCAAACAAAACTACTTGCACGTAATTAATGTATAAAAACCAGTAACATTTTTATAACAATCCCCTAATATATAATATTTAATTTTGAAAAATAAAAAAGCTTGAAAATAAAAAGCATGGTTAAGTACCAACGATAATGTTAAACTTCATTTTCAACTACTTTAAACGTATTTTTTTCCAAATCATCTCACATGGATTAATAATAATCTCTGGGTGGTTTTTGAAGATAACAGGTTTTGAATGCACAGTGTGAAAGGATGTAAAATATAACATTGAAATAATTATTTGTGTTTGGGATTAATGAGTTTTATTTAATATTATTATTAGGTAACTTGCACAATTTAAGAAGATAAAGATGTATATTTAATTGTGGTAATATATAAATGTTGTATTTGTTTTTATTTTTTATTTTTATTTTTATTTATTTTTAAATAAGACTATTTTTTGTTAGTGTAACATAAAAATACATGGAGGCACGGGACTTTGCAATTCTAGCCTAATTTGAAGGCATAATTCTCAAAAATAGCAAAAATGGAAATGTCCACGAAGGGGAAACCAGTTCAATAAGTGGTTATTTCGCTGCCTTTAGAGAGGAAACCAGCGTTATACATGGAAAACTGATAATTGTTTGCAAACTTTAGCCACACATTGAAACCAGAAGCTAAATAAACCTTGGAACCAAAAACCATGAAACAGAAAGAACCTGAGAGTTTAGGTGTCATTTGGAGTGGGAGGTGTCTCTTCCACAATTAGACAACTGTACTCATTGGTGTCATTAGCTTGCGTGTCTTGGGTGGCGTCTTTGGCATGCTGGGGCATCTTGGTCTTGCAAGCTTTGCCCTAAGCCTGTTTTCCTCTCTTCCATTCATCCCTGCTGCTACTCGAACCTTTGATGTTGCTGTTGTCGAAACTCTTGCTGTGGCTGCCGGAACCAGGGTCGCTCTTCTCGGTTGCAGAAGTAGCTTCTCGGTTGGAGAGTTTCTGCAATTTATTCGGGCAGAGGCCAACCACACTGGTGGGTTCCTCTTTGAAGGACACAGTGATGGTAGCTGTGACTTGTGGGAAGTCCAGGGTGCAGAGGAAGTGAAACTGAGCCAAATGGGTGGAATGTGAAGAGGCTATAGTTTCCAGACGGGGCAGTGGCAGAGAAGTAGTCATGGCAGATGTATGCTGAGCAGAAGGACGGGACTGGCTTGTAGTTCGTCTGCGCCCACTGCGAGTGGCTGGATAATGGCCATGGGAATGTTCCAGGGAGGAAGGAGAAGTGTCAGAATGGGATGAGGGAGAGGAGCGAGCAGCCCGCCCTCTACTGCTACCGTGTCTGCAGCGCATGCAGTGCCGAAGACAAGGCATGGTGGAGCAGTGAGGATGGTGGCTGCTCTGAGCCGAAGAAGCAGTAGGGTGGTAGCGCCAAGGGGCCGAAGGCACAGAGGCCGGGGTGAAGCTATCCGCCAAGGAGAAATTCAGTCGACAGAGGAGGTTTTGCGAGAAATGGAGGCCAGGGAGTACCTCAATACAATAGAGAAGACTACAACGTCTCCCTGTAGGTGTGCGGGAGCTCGGCTCCGCGACTCTAGAGGGACAGTTGCATCCCAGAGGTTGAGGCAAGGAAGGCAAGCTACTAGACCAGCGAGGAGAACAACTAGGCGGAGGAAGAAGACAATTCTGAGCATTCATTTTGAAGGGATGGCAGCGGCCTCGGCTTCTGAACTGAAATAAATGGCGAGTGCGAGAGTGGCTGGAGCAATTTAATGCTCATTGTTGGGGCTTGTGGGTGGCCATGTGGCTGTGCCACTTGCCAGCCCAAAAGCCCGCCTCCTGATCAACTATATTAAACACTCGCATCTGGGATTGTTGTGTCTTTGTACACCAAGTTGGTGCATTCCTGTAAAAGAGTGCTATCATTAAGAATAGTGAGGAGTCCAGCTGTTAGGATTTGAGGACTGTCCACTCCTGTATTGGCCAGAAGATCCGCCACCTTGTTGCCAGATATTTTGACATGTTTAAAGGAGATGGCTCTGTGATGCTTTAGCCATTGTTCAATGAGTTCCAGTCTCGCCACCAACCTCCAGCTATCAGCCACTTTGGAAGCATGAGCTCCCATGAGAATTTGGTTGGTTGCATTGATGAGGATTTGAGAATCACCTTCTATTTCAATAGGGAAGTAGTTGTGTTGTTGAGCTAGACACAGACCCTGCCATAAACCTTCTAATTCTGCGGAATTATTGGAATCCCACCCTATTGATCCAAAGAAGATTAAAATGGGATTACCTTTGTGGTCCCGGAATATGCCTCCATACCCTGCTTCTCCTGTATTTCCCTTCGAAGCGCCATCAAAATTCATATTTAGAAGGCCAACCGAGGGGGGGGGTCCAGTTTCTGGGAGAATCCAAATGTGTTGTGGGAGAACACTCACTGAAAGGACCTGGAGGTATCAAGAGTTGCCAGTTCTCCCAGATAGACCTTTCTAGATTTTGATTGGGAAGATCTTCCTTCTGCCATTGATAAAGAGCCAAAGTTTCTTGGATATTGTAGCAGAAATTGTTCCATATTGTGTCCAAAGGAGTGCATTGATTCTTAAATATTATTTTATTCCTTTCTTTCCAAATTGTCCACAGTATGAGTCCTGGGAGAAGCTTCCAAAGAGATTTTAACAACTTACTGTTGTATGGAGCTAGAGGCCAGTTGCGTATGGTATTGATTATGTCCCCTAATATTCTGCCCTCTTTTTTGCATCTGAAGTTGATTTTTTCCCAGAAATGATTTTATAATGAACAGGTGTCCATAAGATGCTGAATGGTCTCATTATGGTTTGTGCAATTGGGGCATCATGAGGGCCCTATGAAGCCCATTTTAATGAAGTTGTCCCAAATGAGGATTCTTTTATGACATAGAAGCCATACGAACGTGGAGACTTTGGACCATATGCTTGGAGACCATATACTTTCCCATATACGGTCTTTTGGTTCTTAGCCTTGTGTTAGTAGCATGTAGGCTTCTTTGGTGGTAAACTTGCCATGAGGCGTGTATCCCCATCGAAATAGATCTTTCTTCTCTGAGTATCTGATCTTCTTGCTCATGAGCTCTGTATCAATATCCCTGTGTGTATTCTCCTGCCTGTGGTCTAAGAAGTGAGCTGCTTGTTTCCATTGCAGATACCCCTGAATTGGTGTTGTGGACCAGTAGTGTTTGACATTTCTGGCAAGGCGACTGATCACGTATTTGTAGCTGAGGTCTGATGATGTTGACTAGTTTGGGTCTTTGTTGCCATGAGTCAACCCAGAATCATGCTGTGCTCCCATCTCTGATTTCCCAAAAGCTATGCTCTTGTATCGTGATTCTATGTTGCTTAGCTGCATTCCAGATTAGGGAACCTGCTTCAACCATTGTCAGTCTAATGAGATCCTTAGGTGGTCTATTATTAGCATATTTGGCCGTCCAGAGTAGCGCCCAAGGCGTATGTGGCACTGACATCCAATGCCACCAGATTTTGGCACCCATTACTGCATTACTATGGTAAGGATCATGAAGGCCAAGGCCGCCATCCTTTTTCGGCTTGCAGACCATCGTCCATTTGACCAGTTCCCATTTTCTATTTTTCCCCGACGAGCCCCAAAGAAAATTGCATTGCAGGGCTTTGATCTGTTTGAGAACCCATTTTGGAGCTGCAAGAACATAAAATAAATAAAGGGGCATTGATAGCAGAACAACTTTAATGAGGGTAAGGCGACTGGCTAAGTTTAGGGAACGGAAAGTCCAAGAAGAGAGTCGAGCTTCAAGCTTTTCTAGGAGTAATTGCCATGAAGTGTGTTTGATAATAGAGTCGATCAGAGGAGCCCCCAGGTACTTGGTTGGTAGTTGGGCTATGGTGAAACCAAGAATTCTGGCAATGTTGTGTTGGGTGGTGACCGGGGTGTTGAAAAAGAAGATCTGAAATTTGGTAGCATTAACAGAGGTGCCTGAGGCTTCCGAAAAGGTGTCGAGAAGGGATTTGAAGGAGAGGGCTTCTTGGACTGAAGGGTGCCCGAAAAGCATGTTATCATCGACAAACTGTTGGTGGGTGGTGGCTGTAGTGCCATGAACAGAGATACCTCGGAGTTGCTGGGTATGAAGAGCATTTTGGATAAGGCGACCAAGCCCTTCTGCCATGAGAACAAAGAGGAATGGTGAAAGGGGGTCTCCTTAGCGAATACCTCTTGAGGGGGAGAAGGGGTGGGAGGGAATGCCATTGACCAGAATGGAGAAGGAGGAGGAGGAAATAAGATTCATAACCCATCTGATCCCATTCGGACTGAAGCCAAAGGATGAAAGCATTTGCTGGATGTAATTCCAACTTAACTTGTCAAAAGCTTTAGAGAGATCAATTTTAAGGAGCATACCTGCCTTTTAGTTGCGTTTCAGGGAGTGAATGATTTCATGCCTGAGAATGATTCCATCTAGAATCTGACGGCCTTCCACATAACCTATTTATTCAGGGGAAATGAGCAGAGGCAACAGGGTCTTGAGCCTGTTGGTGATCACCTTTGAAATAACTTTGTAGATGACATTGCAGAGAGAAATGGGCCTAAATTTGTTTAGAGTATTGGAGTGTTCCTCTTTAGGAATGAGAGCTATGAAGGTAGCATTGAGGGACGGGAGCAACCAATGCATAGATTGAGATTCCTCTACTAGTTGCCAAAAAATCGATTTTTATGAGATCCCAGAAGTGATGGAAAAAGTTGGAGGTGAAGCCATCCGGACTTGGAGCCTTGCCATCTTTGCATTGAGCCATCACTTTTTCTACTTCTTGGAGAGAGACGGGGCGAAGTAGCATCTGATTGTGTTCTTCGTTAATTATTTTGGGGATGTGTTGGAGAACTTTGCTTATTGTTGGTTGCCTGTTGTCTTGGTTCTCCTGAAGCACATATTTGAAGTGGGTTAGTACCTCTTTCTATATGTCCCCATGGTCTTCCATCCTTTCTCCATTCTAGTTTTGCAGCTGAGTGATCTTGTTGTGCATTCTTCTTTGAATTGTTGATTGGTGAAAGAATTTGGTGTTTCTTTCCCCTTCCTTTAACCACCTTATTCTGGATTTTTGCTTCCAGAGGATCTCCTCTTGCTTTCTTCATTCGTCTAGTTGTTTGAGGAGGGTCTATTCCTAAGTTGCAAGGGTCTCAGTTTTGCCTTCTTGAATTATACACTGCTGAAGCTCAGACATGTTGCATTCTAGAATCTTTTGTTGTTGGAATATATTCCCAAAGTTAGAGTGATTCCATTTTTTTATTTGTGTTTTGAGATCTCTGAGATGTTGCTGAAATTGAAACATTCTGGACCCAGCAGGAGGAGTGAATGTTTGCCATGCTTTGGTGACCATATCTTTAAAATCTGGATGAGTTAGCTAGAAGGCTTCGAATCGGAAGGGTCTTTTGGTGGAGTCTCCAGGTCGCATCTATTGGAGTGAGATGGGCCAATTATCAGAGCCTAAAAGAGGCAGAATGGATGAATGAATATCTCCTCCTATGTGGATGGCGTTGTTCGAGATGAGAAAACGATCCAGCTTAGAGGCAATTTGCTAAGTGCCAGAGCGTTTGTTATTCCAAGTGTGCATACCGTTGGAGAAGGGAAGATTTATTAACCAGTTCTTTTGATTGAAATTCTTGAAGTGGGTGTTGTCCATTTCCAGCTTGGCCCATCCTACTCTCTTTTCTTCTATTTTGGTGATCATGTTAAAGTCCCCACCCATAATCGAGAGTGGGTAAGTTCGATTTGAATTAAGAGCTTCCATTGTGTTGAGCAACGCTATTTTTTGCAGAGAGTCTTGAGGGAAGTATACATTGGTGAGGTGCCCATGGATATTGGTTCCAATGAGATGGAAAGTGGCTTGAATAAGATTATGCGCTGCATGAGCATCAGTAATCGAGATAGCTTGCAGATCCTAGAATATGGCTAGGCCACCCGAAGCTCTTGAGGCGTCTACAACAACTGAATGGCTTCCTGACCAGGCTATGGAGAGAATGGAGCCGAGGGTATTACTGTTACATTTGGTTTCTTGTATGAAGAATACGTAGGGTCTTTCTTGTTGAATCATGTTTTAAATCATTCTGTACTTCGTGGGACCATTTAGTCCCCTTATATTCCAAGAGGTGAGCTTCATTGGGAACTATTTTCAAGTGGCTGGTAGAACTTGGTTAGCTTGGGATATCTTCCAGATTCCATCAACATTTCCCCAATTATGATGGTTCTTTGCAAATCTGTTTTCCTTCCTCTTTTCTTGGTTTCCTTGAGAATTTTTTTCCTATCCCATTGACTACCTAGTTGTATGCCTAGTGATCTTTGTTGATGTGCTCGAAAGAGAACCACCTCTAGAATTTCTATCTGTCTGGCCGTTATTTTTTCATATTCTTTCTTTTTGCAAGCTTGCTCGAGACCAAAGATGTCCAGTTCACCCATATCAATACTTTCCGGTTCCTCTTCCATGTGACTAGGATGACTGCCTACAGCAGCAGAGCCATCTATGTCCATATTGTTAGGTTGCCATATGACTAGATCCATTTCTGTATTGAGGTTGGTGGGGGTGAGTAAAGATTCAAGCAGAAATTTTGGAGGAACTTGAGGCATGTGAGGATTAGTGGGGGGAGATGAGGAGGACGAAATTGAAGAATGCTCAGAATGCCTAGGAGTATCACTGTCAAGCTATGTTTTCGTCGCTAGGATATCAAAGCTGTTACTGGTAGAGGGGATGTTGGAGGTCTGGTTGGGGATCTTGGTGGTGGAGGGTGGTTTCTTATGGTGTCTTTTGTGGGTCGGAACTTTGGTAAACCCCTATGCATTAGAGGTTTCAGTGGTGAGATTGGGTTTGGGGGAGAGGTTTAGAGGGCAATCTCAGAATAAATGTCCATGTGCATGGCATTTTTTGCAACGTAAGGGAACATGTTCATAATCTATGGGTTGTATCCATTCAAATTCATCATGATAGAGGCTTACCGAGTTCGTGAGGGCCTTGGCCAAGTGCATGTAGACACATATTGTGGCATATGAAGTGTATCTTCTGAGCTTGGTCTCCTCTGCAATCTTGATAAAATCCCCTAGTCCATTGCCAATGTCCTTTAATGATTCTTCGTCCCAGTATTCCAGGGGCAGGGAGTACATCCTAATCCAGACAGGCGCCCAAATGAAGTCTTCTTTGTCAGGGTTGAACCTTTCAACCCAGTCCCTGAGATAAAGGCTTGCTGAGTTGAAGAAATAGGGGCCTCCATATGAGATTTGATTTCTGTTTTCGATGCAGATAAAGATGGCATTGAAGAAGCCTTTTGGCCCTAACTGAAGGGTAACATGTCCTTTTGGTTTCCATTTGGAGGTTATCCAGCCATGCAGAGCTTTCTCAGTAGACCAGAAACTGACAAATCTGCCTATGAGTGCATGATCCTTCATGTATTGTATTTGTGCATTGATGCGGTGGCTTGGTAGATCTATCTTTGGATGCTCTGTTGTGATGGGTCGACAGGTAGCTGAGGTTGCCTTGGGCAGAGCCGTTTTGTCCAGGGGATTTTTGGTCTTGGCTTGTTGCGCATCTGAGGAATCATTTTGGTTCTATACTGTGGCAGAGGATGGCATCTGTGCCATGTCAGGATTGACAGGGACCTGATTGCCTGTAGGGGGGGGGGGGGACGTATTATCCCCCCTCGCTGGAAGATCCATTGGGTAAAAACCGGCAGCCGTCTCCTTTTGAAACCGCAGAGAAGAGAGATGTCACGGGTGGATCTGCCTGCTCCAGAGCCACGCCGTTGTGAAGGCTGTCGGAAACCCTAACTCAGTCTTCCATGGAGCTCAACCCGAGCTCAAAATCTTCATTCAATTTTCGGGGGAAAAATAATATATAAATGTTGTATTGAAGTAACAAAATATAATTGGGTTATGTAAGTAACAAAATATAATTGTGTTGAGAGAGGCATTTTACAATTTAGTTTAAGGTGGATGAGCGAGCTTTAGATGTGAAATGTTAATTTTGAGATGTGAGATTTTTTTTTTTTTTTTTTTTAATATAAATTATTTTTTATTAATAAAATTATGAAAAAAATTTTAGATAAAAGAAAGTATGATGTACATATCCCTTATTAATAAAATTAAGAACAATTTTTTAGATAAAAGAAAATATAATATATATATCACATTAAAATATATAACAAAAATAGTACTTATAAATTAACATCCATTTTACAATACAAATTAAAATAAGGATTGCAAAACCATCTTTAAATTTAATTAATAAACGAATAAATATTAATTAATATTTATAATATAACAAGATTTTTAATTACGCCGTAAGGTGTCTTTATTTGAAAACAACTTTCCTAGCTGCCTTTTTATCATAATATATGCCATTAGATCTTTTGTTAGACGATTGAGACATTATTAATCGTTGATTTTGAATATAACCCTAACCGTTGTAGTTGCGACGGTTGCCACTAGCCAAGGCTACCTCCTCTATCATCCGCTCGATCTCACCTGGAGCATTCTTCTTTCTGTGAAGGATCTCTGTCGCCTCAGCCATCTCGCCATCAATATGTCTCTCTGGACTGTTGGAAAAGGGACTGAATCTTCCGGCTCGGGAGAGATCTCGCTAATCACGAATGGCAACAATAGAGGCTTCGATGCAGCTTCTTGTACAGTCGCCATGTAACAAAAACCAGGGATACATTCAAATCTGGATTGCTAGAGAAGGGACTGACTCTCCCGCATTTAGGCTTGGGATCTGCATTTTTCCTATGGTATGTCATGCTATTGGGTGACAGTGACAGCTACCATGATGACAAAGTCATGCAGGTGACAACAGAAGCAAAGAGTACCAAGGTTGACAGTGCTGCAAATATGTATGCAACTGGAAACTGCGATGATGTTGAAATCGCGACATTACTGGAGATCGTCTTATTTGTCATTGAATTTGTGATTTATTTATCATTCACATAAAATCAATACTCTCATGTCTCTTGGATAGTAACATAGCTTCAGGCAGTTTCACGCTTCTATTCCCAACTTTTCTTCAATTTTCCGAGCAAACACATGAATCATTCGTCCTTCAAAAGTAAGAGAATATATTACAAGCCGGAAAAAACGAAAAATGTGTATCTGGTTATAAATCTCGAGGAATTCTTTTTTGTGTGAAAATAAAAATACCAAGAACTGTGCTAAGGAAAGACACACCCACGATGAGGAGACCACAACAACATGGAATATTTCTATTCACATTAGGTTCACACCTTTTCCACTGTACTGCTGATCCGAATGGAAAATGGCATCAACTCATGTTATTCATCTACCCATGGAATTTACCCATGGTATTGTAAATGGCATCGACTCATGGTATTCATCCACCCATGATATTTATTCACCCATGGTATTGTAAGTGACCCATGGTATGTATCCACCCATGGTATTCATCCACACATGGGATTTACCCATGGTATTGTAAGTGGTATCTACTCATGGTATTGGCCTATGGTATCTAGACATGGTATTGTAACTCAAAAAATTCTATAAATAACAAGCCTCAGTTTCTAAAAGGACAGATTGTCCACCACAATGTAGCTTCTACAATTATTCTCTGTTTTAATAAAAACAAGTTTCTTTGTGGTTTTTATTTTTCTTTTTGTGTTCTCTTTTTTCTGTGTATTTAATTTTCCTTATAGACTTATCAATCTATAACTAACTTTTTGGGATCTTAGCCTCTCATTTAAGATCCTAGGGATCAACCTGTATCAAAAATGCTGTATTATTTGAGGAAAAATATGCAAATCTCCGTATTGGTATTTGAGAGAACCCAGGAACTGTGGAACATGAATGTACGCAAGACATCCCGTTGGACATCAGATTCAAACCTTTTCAAAGGTAACATGTAATCAAATTTCTCTCCTTCATCGTACAATTTAAAAGGTGGATAGGGATTAAGATATTTACAATTACCAAACATCACCATAAAATAGGCACAGTAATGATTAGATATCGTTGGATTAATTGCAAGCTCAATAAGGAAACCTAAGATAATCCAAAGAGAGTGGCGCATGAGACTTAGTTATGAAGAGATTGATTCGTATTTGGCCACTGTATGCCATATGCCACTTATCACCTAAAATAGTTAGAGTTGGTGTAGAGACGAACATATTATTCTGATATTTTCTGTTCCGTCTGTGCAAAGCAAATCAAAGTGCACTTCATCCTATCGTTGTTCGTTATTCTATGATCTGCTTTAGAAATCAGAATTTTACTATCAAAATTTTCACTGGTTTTAATTTGTATTTTTAAAGGTATAAATGAATTCTGTTTTTAGAAAAATCACCAAGTTACTTTCATTAATTTTTATTTTCAAATCTATAAATGAATTCCATCTTTAAAAAATCACTAAATCATTTCGATTACAATATGTATATCTCAGAAAATAAGAGAATCTTTTAAAAGTATTACTCCATTCTAATTAACTAAACTATGAAATGGGTATAAGAGTTTTCTATTACTCACATTGTCTGACAATGAAAAATCTCAATATCCAAGATAACTATGAAAATTATTTTGAAAACAACCTACCAGAATTCACAATTCATCACACTTAGTCCATCGAAAAAAACGTGTTGAAAAACACCAACACTAACTATGGATAGATGATGGGCTTGGGCTTACCAAGAATACTGTGACCCAAACTGAATGTTTTCGAACTATGTGGGGCGTTTGCGAAAGCGTTGGCCCATTGCTTGTCTCCCTATCCTTTACATCTCTGCGATCGAAAAAATTATCCGTCCCATGAAATGCGCTTAGTTAAATTTTGGTATTACTACGACATACTGTTATATGTATGGCCCTCTAACTAAGTGCTATGCAGTTAAAACTTAAAATAATAACAATGGTTATATTCAAAAAGGTGACCAGGTTTAAGTACATTTTATGAAATGAAAACAACCACAACCCTTCTAGCATAATGGTATAGATAGAGCAACGCAATTAATCCAAAGACAATACAGATTAGTTTTGCAAGTGGCC
This sequence comes from Pinus albicaulis, assembly GCA_034641835.2. Lineage (NCBI taxonomy): Eukaryota > Viridiplantae > Streptophyta > Pinopsida > Pinales > Pinaceae > Pinus > Pinus albicaulis. The sequence continues at coordinate 664,276,197 of CM076578.1, read as the reverse complement.
AACGTATGTCATATATCACTCATGATTAGAGTTGGTATGATGACAAGCATATTATTGTGACATTTTTTTTTGTTTAGTGTGTACCAAGCCAAATTAAAAAGCTACATAGTACCATATAATCTAAATTATAGCATAATCATATTTACTAATTATAAATGTAAATTGTTGTTGAGTGATGTTTTCCATAATAAAATTATGCCCAAAAGAAGGAAGACGCGGGGCAACTATAACAAATACAATACAATTATAGAAAGGGAGACGCAGGGCAGCCATAACAAATACAACTCTGCGGTTTGTTAGAGGATAATAAATAAAAGTGTTTAGTTTGTTCGAAACAGACCGAAAATAATTAAAATATTTTATGAACTTCGACACTATACACGAATCAATTATTTTGTTCTCAATGTCTTCACAGTTAACAAAGATTTTGCTCTTCCATTCACAACTTTGTTATTTATAATGAACATAGCATCTAGAACTAGTTAGATAGATGATTACAAATTTTGAAAATTGTAGCTCCTTGGTTAGGATGAACTAAACCTTTAGGCTGGAATGTAAATTTTGAGGAGAAGATCTTGAAAATTTATGTGAAAATCCCATTGGAGTGGAAGCAAGCTACATGCACGTTTCAAAGAGAAAGTGAGATCTACATATGGGAAAACGACCTGCAACCACTAGTAATGGCATCCACAAAGAAGCTCACATGTGTCCATTAAGTCAGCTTGCCATATTAATTTGAGGGCTATTTTATTGTTTCACAAGGATATTTTATTGCGTTTATTGCGTTCAAACAATGAACGTGATGCTTTTGTAATAGAGCTTTAATCATAATGATTATGTTTGACTTTAAAGTTAAAATTTTGCTATTAAAATTTGTTAGATTTTAACTTTATTTTTTTTTAATAAAATTTAAATTAATAACTTAATAAAACTAGATTTAATATAAATTAATTTAATGTAATTTTTTCTTTTAAATACATCATTAAATTTTTGAGTACATAAGTATAAAATTTTTATTTATAATAAATTTATATCATAAAATTAAACTCCAAAAAAATCAATTAATTTATATTACATCGATAAAAAACAATATAAAAAATAATAATAATTATTTATATATTTAAATATTACATTTTTGTCTTATTATGCTTTCCAACCAAGTATGATAGAAAGGTTGTAATGTCATGTTTAACATTTTGACTGTCATATTACACAAAATTAAAAATAAAAGGAAATTAAATAAAAAAATTGACATAAAGTAATGAACATATTTTAACTAAGTCAAAATAAAAAATTAAAATAATAAAATAATATAATGATAAACTATAAATACAGCCCATGGTATTGACCCATGGTATTCATGTGAAATGTAGTTTCTTTATAGAGGAACTAAGATGACCTAATTCAATCTTAACTCTGAATCTAAACTAATTATTTAATAAATTTTTTTTTAGATGTTTATAAGTTATAACCATTATTTTTAAAAAAATTTATTTAATAAAATGTATCTAAATTTTCATACATCCAAATATACATAGTTTTTCTTGTTCTGTATTATTTTTGTTACAAATATTTTATTATTCCAAAAATACATGGCTTTTTTTGTTATATATTATTTATGTTATAACTGTTTTATAATTCATGATTTATCTTGATAAATAATGATGAATGTTCATAATTCTCATTTCTTAAATAACACTAAATTTACCTTTAAAGGGGTCGGTAACAATTGTTTGTATCAAAGTCAAGGATACAGAAGAAAGGAGACATGGTGAAGAGAAGCTTCCAACCTTACAACAAGCCCTAAAAAGACATAACTTTGAATGTATGGAATCCATTTAACCTAATACATGTGAGAAGTGTAATGAAAAAACTTGGAATTTGGAAAATGTCACGAAGCTTATCTCATGTTCCATTCATTTAGATTTGAAGTATATGGAAGAAGAAAAGCAGGACAATGGATAATTATCAAGAATGTATGATTCTTTAGAAGGAAACGACGTTGACAAGGCTATGGAGGACCAAATAGTAGAATTAAAAACAGAAGAGGACTCTTCAGAAAATGGGTTACTCAAGGATTTTGGAATCCAGATGAGCTACATTATCTCACTGATTCAAGTAAGCGCTCAAAAAGAGATAGACAATAGTGATATAGAGACAATTTATTCATAAACAAGAGAAATCTAGAAATATAACCCGAGATAGAGTTATGGGAAGAGAAACATTCCAATTGTAAGGAGGAGTCAAAGTTACATGAGTAGTAGTTCACTCAACATAATTATCCACTGCTTATTCTGGAGGAGAAAGTTCCTACTACCTCATCAATTGAAGAAGACCCACATGAGAAAATCAGAAGAGATTCCTCAATGTTATTTTCATTTGACATTTAGTCACTCTGCTCTTTTTTCTCTTGTAGTCTCTTTACCTCTGCCCTTAAATTCAATGAATCAGAAAATACTAGACAAAAGTCACTTACCTATTGCAATCAGTCGAGAAAAAAGGTATCTCTAAAGGGTCACTTGCGGAGGAACCTATTATTTAAAAGATTGGGAAAATAATTTCATTTCAAAACAAAAATTTACTATCACTAGGGAAGAGAGTTATTACATTTAAAATTTGTTCCCAATCTTGTCACTACAAAATTTGATTGTTGCTTTTTATTTGATGGGGAAATAAATGATCTTTAAAAGGCACTAAAGTCTCGAATTATGATCCTTAAAGAAGTCGCTAGATTTGAGCTGATTTTTGCTTCTTACTTTTGGATATTCATGATGTTTGTTATTCTGACTGAGGTGAAAAGTTCCAAAGAAGTGGAATATTGGTCGTTCAAAGAGGAATTATGGAAATATGATCATAGATAATTTATTAACATAAATTATCTGAACTAAGAATAATTAATCATCCCCAAGGGTTAAAAAGGGCCCAAATGTTTCTTATCCATAAAATTGAAGATTAAGATAACTCTATGCTGCTCTGTGTTCAAATGACAGGTGAAGGTGGATTTACCATACTTAAGCTTCTTAGTAGTCTCTTATGAAGTACAACATGTCATAGTGATAATTTTTTATTCCATTAAATAATTCTAGCTGTAGAGCAGAGTCAGAGTTCTAGGAGTAGTATCAGAGGAATTCAAAATTGTGAATGTGATAGAAGCAAATAATTTCATGGAAGGGTGAAGTCTGCCCAAATTGGTCATAAAAACCAAGTGCATCCTTCATGCAGAAAAAATAAATAAACATGCAGATTTCGTCATATAGAGGTCTTGAGTCTTTGGCCAAAATGTCTCATCCATTATGAAAAAAAATATCTTGCATGCAATTAATAACAAAGAAGTTGTTCCACATCAATTACCCAATATGGATATTTTGATTTGAGGTCCAGTAAACATAATTCTCCACCCCTTATTCTGGAGTATTAGTTGGAGCCTAGAAAGTTCCTACTACCTCTTCTTTCTTATATGTTTTTCTTTCCTATACCACAACCTTAGGACGTTTCCTTTGCAACATATAGTGCAATTGCTAGTTATGAATATTTACCATGAATATTATTAACTTCTAAATAGGTTTTTTTACAATACTATGTGCCAATACCCAAAAGAGAAAGAGGGAGAGAGAGAGGGAGAGGAGGGAAAAAATTAAAATACCATGGGCCATTTAGGCTTTTGATTATTATGTTATTTTTCTAGGCTTTTAATTATTTACAATACCATTGGCCAAGACCATGGCCATTGACTTATCAATACCACATGCCCAAAAACCATAACTTATTTCAAAATCAAGATATTTTACAAATACTTTATTTTAATTTAATTTTATAACATTGTTTAATTAAATCTAAAAGAAAAAAAATGTTATTATTACTTTTGAGGTATATCTAAACCCACCATCCTCATGACTACTAAAGAGGTTTTAATAAGTTAAAAATGACAATAATTTTATATATACAAATGTGAAATTTATATAATATAAATAATATTATAAAGAACTAGGATATATGCATTTTAACAAAAGATCCAAGCAAAGAGAGAAAGAAAAGTGACTAACAATGATAGAGGAAAGATAGTGCATGATTCGTTTAAGTTTTTTATTATTGTATTTTCTTTGACATGATTGTTCCAAAATATATGTTTAATATTTTACAACAAATTATATATATATATATATATATATATATATATATATATATATATATATATATATATATATATATATATATATAAAATTAATTTAGATATTTTCTTAAATAAAATACAATGGGGTCATATTTAAGAGAGAGAGTGTGAGATGGAGGGGGAATAGGGTGGCGGAGGGAGACATAGAGGTGGGAGAGATAGGGAGAGATGAAGATGGAATGAGGGAGAGAAGAGACGCGGGAAGGGAGAGAAAATGAGAGGATATATATAGGGAAATAAGGGGAAGAGAGATACATGGAGACATAGATATGGAGAGGCGAGAGAGGGGGAGAGTGAGAAGGAGAGAGAGAGGGAGATAGTGAGAAAGTTGGAGGGTGGAGAGAGGGTGTGTGTGTGATGGAGGAGGGACAAAGGGAGGTGGGAGATAAAGGGAGAGAGAGGAAGGAAAAGAGAGGGGACTTGAGAGAGAGGATAGAGAGATGGGGAGAGAGATATGGAGTTAGAAGGTGAAAAGAGAGGTAGGGAAGAACAAAGACATTGAGAGATAGAGGTGGAGAGAGAGAAAGAGTGATAAGGGAGCGATGAAGATGGAATGGGGAAGAGAGGATACGAGGGAAGGGAGAGAAAAGTAGAGGATGGAGATAAGGAAATAAGGGGAAGAGAGAGACAAGGAAGCATAGATATGGAGGGGGGATAGAGGGGGAGAGTGAGAAGGAGAGAGAGAGCAAGACAGTGACAAAGTTGGAGGGTGGAGAGAAAGAGTGTGTGTGATGGGGGGAGAGACAGAGGGAGGTGGGAGAGAAAGGAAGAGAGAGGAAGGAAGAGAGAGTGGACTTGAGAGAGAGGAGAGAGAGAGGGGGAGAGAGATATGGAGTTGGAAGGGGAAGAAATACATAGAGAGAGAAAGGTGGAGAGGGAGAGGGAGTGACAAAAGAGAGAGAGAGAGATAGAGAGAGAGTATGTTTTGGGGTGAGAAAGAGAGATAAGGGGATATAGAGATATAGATGGATGGGGGAGAGAGAGAAGAAGAGAGAGGCAAAGGGAAGGAGGAAGGAAGAGAGGTAAATATGGAGAGAGAGAGAGAGAGAGAGAGAGAGAGAGAGAGAGAGAGAGAGTGTGTGTGTATGCAAGATTTTATAGAGATATAATGAGTGAGAGAGAGAGAGAGAGAGAGAGAGAGATGTGTTTAGGGGAATGAGATAGAGAGACAAATAAGGAGAGATGGAGGGAGGTATATATATATATATATATATATATATATATATATATATATATGGTAGGGGGGAGAGGGAATAAGAGAAATATAGAGAAAAAGAGGGAGAGGTGGAGAGAGAGAGACATAAGAGAGAGGGAGGGGGAGAGAGAGAAGGATAGAGGGAAGGAGATAGACACAGAATGGAAGGTTGCAAGAGAGGGAAGAAGAAAGAGACTCATAGAGACAAATACAAACATAGAAGTTAGATCTAGAAAGTCATTAGAATTTTGTTTTTTCACTAAAATAGATGTATTGATTTAAGTGTAGTTATTGATTTCTAATCCTATTTGATCAGTTGCACTAGATGCATTGATTTCAGTGTAGATGTCGATTTCTAATCCTATTTAATACCTTACACTAGATGCATTGATTTTAGTGTAGATGTTTATTTCTACTTCTATTTGATTGCTTGCAATAGATGCATTGGTTTTAGTGTAGATATTGATTTCTAATCGTATTTGATTGCTTGCACTAGGTGCATTGAATTTAAAGTAGATGTCTATTTATAATCCTATTTAATACCTTACACTAGACACATTTATTTCAATGTAGATCTTGATTTCTACTCCTATTTGATTGCTTGCACAGGATGCATTGGTTTCAATGCAGATATTGATTTCTAATCCTATATAATCACTTGCACTAGATGCATTGATTTCAATGTAGATGTCGATTTCTAATCCTATTTAATACCTTACACTGGATGCATTGATTTCAATGTAGATGTCGATTTCTAATCCTATTTAATACCTTACACTAGATGCATTGATTTCAATGTAGATGTTGATTTCCACTCATATTTTATTGCTTGCACTAGATGCATTGGTTTCAATGTAGATATTTATTTCTATTCCTATTTTATTGCTTGCAATAGATGCATTGATTTTAGTGTAGATGTTGATCTTCCTCCCTCCCTATCATTGCCTCTCTCTTCTTCCCTCTCTCCCCCCTCCATCTATATCTCTATTTCACCCCCAAAACACTCTCTTAGTGTAAGCACATAAACATTACTCATGAAATGAATTTACTTCTATGTTACAGTAATTCAACCATATATACAATACTTGAATTTTCATCCTAAATAAAATGTTCACTTATCCGAAATGTCTTCTTCCTGAAACTATAAACTATTTGTAATTGGCTACATTCTTATTATTCCCATTTTCCACCATTCAACATTGTTAATCACTTTGCATTCAAACGTGGTAATAGAAAATAACTAATCGGTACGACAATAAGAACGGTAGAAGAAAGTAATTTCAAATTGATTGCAATGAAGATTGTTTGTAATTGACTATATTCTAATTATTGGCATTTTCTATCATTCAACATTGTTGCATTGTCACTTTTCATTTCAAATTTATATTTCATCATTTTTCATCATTCAGGTTACTAACGGTCTCTCATATCAACAAACTAAGGTAACTAAGAAAAGCTAAAATTAAATTGACCAAATTAATCTTTGACATATTTAGCATATTTAAAATGATGAAAATAATTAGAAGTTCAATAAATTTTGTATGATCGTACACGACTGAAACCAACTTAGATCCATCTTAACCCCGAATCTATCAATCACCGAGAGGGATCGAATCTCTCGAGGTGCAAACCTTCCTCAAGTTTTGCACTTAATTTTTTTTTTGCACCTCGAGATATTTGATCCCTCTCGACACTTGATAGATCCAGGGTTAAGATGAATCTAGGCTGGTTTTAAATAAATGTATTTTTTTTCAATATATATATTTTTAGAGATAGTGTTTATTGATCTATTTTACATGAATATGGTTTATTTTCTAAAGAGTTTTGTGAGAATTACAAGTTTGAGTTGTGTAAGTGTTTTCTCTAAGTGGGGTCAATATTTTCCAAAAGACAATTTTTTAATAAGAGAAATTATGAAAATTTATATATTAAAATAATTTACAAAATCCACGTGCCCTAAGAATTTTTGAGAATGATGAATTCATTTATGTATTCAAAAACACATTTTAAACAATAAAAAATCACAATCTCACTTAAAATTATATGATTAAATTTTAGTAAAAAAACTACTACACTTTTTACATTCTAAATTGTTGATAAATGAAATACACTTTTAAAAAACTTGTGTTTAGTAGAATATAAACTTGACCCTATATATCTCATGAAAACAAGGTTCTAATAAATTATGAATCTCATTTTTATGATCATTGAAATATAGTTCTAGAAAGGAATAAACTTGACCTTAGATATCTCATGAAAATAAGATTCCAATAAATTATGAATCTCATTTTTACGATAATTGAAATAAAATTTGAGAAGCATTTGTGAATTATAAATTTCATCAAATTGAATAATTGAAAATAAATATAAGAAAAATATCATCTTTAATTCAAAATAAAATATAACTTCTCAAGATTTCTGATATTTAGAAGTTATAACCAAAATCTTATGACTCTCAAAATTGAATGTCACCATCTCATTAAAGGCTATTCTTAATTACATTATAATTTAAATTGCGTCATAGGAATTTTTTATAATAGTTCTTTGCTTAATGGAATCTCATCCTCTTGTATTAATAAGTATTTTATATATGCATCTATTCTCTCATATATATATATGAAATGTTGGGAAACATGAGGTAAAAATCATAATAAATAATTTAAAAAACATAGACTTTTTATATATATATATATATATATATATATATATATATATATATATATTAAATGTTATATATATATGAAATGTTGCGAAACATGACGTAAAAATTATTATAAATAATTTGAAAAAAAAACACATGTTATAATATGATTTTCAAAATTAAGATAAAAATATATATTATTATTTATTTAATTTTTAAATCATAATATATATTTATTTATCAATATATAAAAGTTATATGTGAACAATATCTCTCATTTAAGTATTAGATTCAACGATTGCACTTATTTTGATTTGGAAAAATGTAAGTTTATATAAGTGCATGTAGAAACGGGAAACTAAAATTAGGAGAAAAAGAGATAAAAATGGTAAACAAGAGATTAAAAAAAAATGTGCTATAATTAATTATACGAAGTCAAAGTCTACAATGATGTCTTATGTTTTTTTAAGATTAGAAATAAATATTTAGGAATATGATTTTATAACTTTAAAAAATACTCTTCACAAGTTATGGTAAATTTTTTTGTAATTTGATGAGCAAAATAAGCTATGAAGTACAATTTCACAATCAAATTCCACTCTTCATGGAGATATTAAGTTTACTTATGAAAGGGACAATATCTATCCACCATGTAGAGCTTTTACTTATAAAGTTAAGTGTGACACCCATTATAATTATCAGAACTTACCATAAAAAAAATTTAATTTCTACCTTTATCTATGGTAACTATTGTAAAACACTAGGCTGCATCTTTCATTTACAAGTTGGGGAAATTAACTTATACTATGGTATAACTATGACTGTAATTCATTTACTTTAACTGCAATGTAAAATCTTGGATTATATTCAGACTTAACCGTATTTCTAAGTTTTAATCAATAATATCCTAACCACCAATCCTGGCATTTGTTTGCTGTACCGACTTGATTTAAGTCTGCGTACAATCGACAATGGCATATACAGATTTCTTTTATGGCATGCCAGTTGTTATATGTTATGTTTGATCTGTGGATAACCTCGAGATTTGCAGGACAACTGTCCTCACATTCTCCGTCCGATCACACTTTGATCAACGATTGTGAACAAAGCAGGAAGGCTTAGGTTTTAATCCCGGGAATGTCGCTCACTTACCTCATTTCCATTCCACCACAGCTCGGTGGTGGCTCTGCCTTAGTGAGGCCTGCAATGCTAACCATGGCGGCCAGTCTTGGAAACAAGGTTCTGTCTCTTCCAGTACTCGGATTTGGGGTCGATTCTACTCGAGCTTTAACTTGGATGGTCTTATTACCTTGGACTTCCAGAGGAAAGGTTTTAAGCGCTACCAAAAGCTCGATGCCCCTGCAACAGCGTAAAATTCTTGCACAGGTAAGAATTTTGTTCTTCGAGCTGGTAATGCTTTTGAAAATTTCCCTTATATGGCATTAACTTGGTTATAAAAGAACTCGTGACCCTTATCTCTTCCGCTTGGATATTGAACACAGGTTTTCACAGTTAGATATCTTGGGTCGGAGACGAGTTTGTTTACAGGTATAAAGAGATCCTGGAAGACTAGTTCTTTTTCAAGGTTTTCATTTCCCAATTTTTGTCTAGATTTCGTTTCCTCCATTACTCATTTACTCTTGTGTTTCTTTTCAGGTAACTCTTGCCACAACTAGATGTATTGTTCTTTCAACAGGGTTCTGGACTAATCGCTGCTCAAATGCAAATTCAGGTATTTCATTGCCAACCAATGCTTGGTCTGCAAGCTCAACTCTCAGATTTATCAACTCTGCTCTTAAAGGGATGGACTACAATATAATTTCTTTATTAAATACTCACTTCTGATTAGCTCTAGGATTCATGAGGGCTTAATAGCTGATTACATTGTTTATGTTAAGCCCTGTGATATGTTATGGTTGAACTCTTCCTTCAAGTCTGGGTTTTATTGGAAATCACTAGCACTGTAAAGATATTCACGTAGGAAAGTTTTCTGTTATACATAATTCATTCAAGCTTTCTTCAATGTACATGAACTGTTTGGTTATATAGTATTTAAATATTTGGTTTAACTTTCGGGTCTAGCTACTCAGTTTCCTCGGATTAGTTCCTTTTTTAAAATAAATGTATATAACAAAGTATTAGTGCAATTCTTGCCACTCTTAGACATACACTTATCGTTTTTGTCCTTGTATTTTGCTGTGGATACACCCATTAAAGGAGTATCAGGGTTTTGTTTTACTGTGTAATATTTCTTTTCTTAATATGAAGTATGGTACTGCTCTCATAATTTTTCCTAGGGTCTGAGCCCCCGGCTGGCCCTCATAACTTTTACTTAGTGTACTTACTTATGTATTTGATTCATTTACATAGTTTATTGCATTCTGCTATTTCCAGGGGATTTCCTTACTGAAAATAAATCCTTACTGGGGTGAAGGTGACCGGACCACCTGGGTTCCTGTCCATGTTTAATTTATGCTGGAGCAACGACTAAATCCGGGTTGAGGATTTCCTCGCACTTGGATTTGATAGTATACTCCATTAGGGCTTAGATTGAACCTATAAATGGTTTATATTCTTGGCAAATTAAATGTTAATAAGAATTGGGATTTTCTATATTTCAAAAATTAAAGTCTTTTAACTTCTTTTTCTTGTATTTACAAATTCTTTGTTATATATATTTATTGAGTTTTAATTGTATAAAAACTCTACGTCTTTATGCAATAGATTTAATACACTGTACTTCTGGTTTTTAGGTTGAGCAACAACAATTTTTACTTATATCTAATACATTATTTAATTCTACGAGAAAAGATAGTACCTCCTTACTGTAATTGCTTCAATATTACTTCTGCATTAAACAATTTATCTTTTGTAAATAACAAAATACTTTCTTTTATAATACACAGTATTTCCTCTACAGATAAATTATCTATATGCATAGTTTTATCTTACAGAAGTTGGGTACTAATTTTCTTTAACTTTCCAACCATTCTTTATACCATTCACATCACAATTTTTACTAAATAATTAAATTCACACATGCCTATCTACAAGTTTAGTAATACCTTTCCTGTAAACTTCAATTTCTTAAACAAATTCAGTACTTATCTATGATTTCTCTTTACTGCTGATGATGTTCCTCCCAACCATTCAAGAGACGCGATTATGCCCTCCTCTTGCCCCCGTGCTCCAGTCCTGAAAGGTATGGCTTGACAGTGGATTCTTTCTCCTATGACCTTAGGAAACCTAGTCCCGGGATTTCTGAGTGTTTCCACTTGTCACTACCAGCTCTGGAAAATAGACACTCTCCCTTCCTCCATGAACATAACTCCTACTCCTCGTTGGGATCATTCTCTTATCCCGAGAGGAACAGATCACTGTTTCCAACTGTCCCCAACCACCTTCCAGTTCTTGGAAAACATTTTACCATCAACTTTTAATTTTTTGATGGAGTCACTTCCATAAATGATTTTTTATTATTCATAATTAATCACTAATGAAAATAGCTTTTCAGTAAAACATTAATCACCTTCCAGTTCTTGGAAAACATTTTACCATCAACTTTTAATTTTTTTATGGAGTCACTTTCATAAATGATTTTTTATTATTCATAATTAATCACTAATGAAAATAGCTTTTCAGTAAAACATTAATAGTTCCAGCCTTTTTTTAAAACAAATAATTAAAAATGTCTTTTAACTAGTTAACAACTAGTTATCATTAAATGCAGTTGTCACATTAAATAATTTACATTCAATTTGAACTCTTTTTTCATGAATGGTTCTAGAACAAGTTATGCAATTTGTAAATTTTAAATATTTTGATAAAAAAAGTTAATCATTTTCCCTTTATAAATATACTACATTTTATGAATTTTCTTTTAAATACAAGTTTTGGTTCTTTTTCATAAAATTTTAATTTCGCAGCACCAATAAAGTTTGTTCAAAGTTGGAGTACACTAATGTACTTTGTTTAGTATTATCATAAAACTTTATATCGCAGTGGTCCCACATTAATGAAGTATTTAACAGAGATGAAATAGTTCATAAATGAATTTTAATGTTAATTTCCATTTCTATGGACTACACTTATGTACTTAGTTTATAATCATCTTAAACCTTTATATTATTATTATGATCCCACATAGATGAAGTAGCTCATAAATGAATTTTAATGTTATTGCCAATTTTTATTTATGTTATGCTTTATACATGGTTTGCTTGAAACCTTTATTTTAATATCAATTTATTTTTTCTAATTTTGGGATTGTGATTATTTCCCAACATACACATCATTTTCTCATATATATATATATATATATATATATATATATATATATATATATATATATTAACAACTCGATGAATTGAAAAGTTTAATATATTATTAAAAAAATAATATTTCTTTTATAATTCTTCATTTTCCCATGACTTTTGTTGGGTAATTTAATTGTGAGTTAAATTACTTCTATTAAATGTCAATCGAGATTCATATACTTGTGAGGTACACTTGCACAATATATGAAAGACAAGTAACTCTCAATGAAAAATGAAATTAACCTATGAAAATAATTGCAAGACTCAAAGAAAGCCAATTAATGAAAATATCTAAATGAGCACACACTTTCTTTCTCAAATACTATATCAATCAAAGCATCGAATTCATATGATTTGAAATTAAAACTGAAGGTTCCATGTAAAGTTTTACAAGCTAGTTTATGTCTTATGGGAAATGGATCGATATTGAAAAAACACACAAACTAAGTTAAATTTTATAGATTTTAACAGTGAAAAATAACAACACAACACAACAATTTGATGACAAAGTTCACCTCTACTGGGCTACGTCTCCAGATCCATATTCTAATGGTGGTGATTTAAATTACGTGCTCAAATGTGAAATTACATCAACATACAATGCTCAAATTGCAAAAATAACACTGCCATCGTGTCCAGAACAACCAATAAGCCTTGTGTAGGCTCTTCTTGGGCTCAAAAGGGTTGAAAATGGCCAAGTTAAGCTTCCTTATCCATTTCTCTACTAATTGTTTTTCAAATTTGTCCCTCTGTCAAAACTTGAAACAAAATTCATTTTTGGCGGCTTTACAAGGTAGAAATTTCGCAATTCCAAGTGGTGGGTTCAACCCACAAAACTCATCGCGTCTGGTGTAAATTGTTGAACAATTATTTGAACCTGACACCCTATTTCTCCACCTCAGGTCAGTCATATGGCATTGAATATGACCGTGCGGCACAGGCCATATTCCACATGCCCCATCGGTCTTGATCTTGGTCATTTGAAATTTAATATGGCTAGGGGCTGGGTGCAAGAATGGTGCCACATGCTCGCCCCTCTCGAGCCTTCTGCCAACAATTATATTAAATGATAAGACTGTGTGCTGGGGCGTGGGCTAGGTGCCATGTGCCCTACCCCTCCCTTCTGACATCTACAGTCACATAACGCCATGACTTGGGGCTAGGTCGATTGATGGTGCTCGCCGGCCCAACCCTCCCCCCAACAATGCCCATTATGCACATTAAATATAAACCAATCATAATAAGAAACACTGTGTAGTTTAATTGGTAGGGCGTTTATTGTGTATTTGTGAGGTTTTGGGGCCAAAATATGGGGAGGTCATTTGATTAATCAAATAATATTTTGGCGCCAAATACTAGCTCACGTGGCTGTCTTCCATAGGGCCACGTGACAACGCTTCATTGGGCCACATGGTGGCTTATGATTTTCCCCCCAAAAAATTGATCTACCAATATAAATACACCACTTGCCCACACGGGATTATATCGTCTAACATTTGTACCACCTAGTAAGCCTATTGATGTTATCTACATGACATCGTACAATTTGGCCAGTCAACCCTACAAGTTGGCTTTTTAACTATTTGCCAAAAACTTCAAAACACAATAACTTTCTCATATGGTGCCAGATTGAGGCGATTTAAGCATCATTGGAATCATAATGATGAGATCTATGATTTGGCGTTGATTTCATGATATTTTTAGAACTTTAATTTTTGAGCATATTTTTAATCCCCTAGACCATTCCTCCCACTAGTAGCTTTCAGAAAACTAAAAGTCTATTGTTACTTAGAAAGTAAGTGAGGGTATAACTCCCCGAATTTCCCGATATCAATCCACATTGCTTTACTTATATTGGTACCTTTGATCCCCAGTAAAAGATACTCCACATCGCCTTTGCATGAAGTCCTTATCCTCCTGTCAAGAATTGAGTCATCCTGTAACTCATTTAAATATTCAGGAGAAAAATATTCAATAGATGGAATATGAACACTTCTTCATCGTCAATCATTGAAGGCTCATGCAATCTCAAGTTTTCCACATTCACAATAGAATAAATTTTCATGTAACATGGAAAATCTAATCAGAAAGCGTTATTACCAATCTTCTCCAAGATTTTGAAAGGACCATATCTGATTGGATTTAGATTTTTACCTTCACCTTGTAGTTTTTCCTTGCTGATTTACAACCAAACTTGATCTCCCACCTGGAAATCAAGATCAACTTGATGCTTTTAATGTCTTGTTTTTTACTTGGATTTACTTTTCTCTAGCTATTCTTGTACCCTTTGATGCACAAGTTGAATTTTTTCAATGAAATTTTTTTCTTTGTCTAAATCCGTATGTGCATCTTCTGCAATATCTTTACCAAAGATCAAATCCAAAGGAGACTTTGGAAAATAACCCAAACAAGCTTCAAATGGATACTTGTGTAGATGAATAATTGGCACGATTTTAGGAATGCTAGATGTAACGCAAATGCTCATCCCAAATTTTAGGATGCTTACCGCAATATCCTCGAAGGAGTTGCACTACTGTTCTATTCACTACTTATGTATGGTCATTGGTTTGCAGATAAAATACGGTTCTCTTCTTCAAATTTGTGTCTATGAGTTCCTATAAACTTGGAAAAAACTTCCTAACATATCGAGAATCTTGATAAAAAATAATAGAAGTGGGAAACCCAAAGTGAACC
Organism: Pinus albicaulis; assembly: GCA_034641835.2. NCBI lineage: Eukaryota > Viridiplantae > Streptophyta > Pinopsida > Pinales > Pinaceae > Pinus > Pinus albicaulis. The sequence goes on along the minus strand of CM076578.1, from coordinate 664,261,180 downwards.
CATAAATTTTGTTAGAACATATTATTTCTCTCTTCAAATGTAATATGTTCCTTACATGGAATCAACACACATATTTTGCTGAAACCATCCACAACAACATATAGATAATTATGACCTTTCCTAGACATTGATATTCCTTCAAAAAAATCCATATAAATAATTTCCCAAGGACGAGAAAGAATAGGAAGTGGAGTATACAAATCCAATTTCCTACTACTTGGCTTTCTAGTAGCACTCATGGAACATCCTTTCACATTTCTTGAAACAATTTCATTCATGCAAGGCCAATAACAATGCCTCTGAATTTGAGCAACTATTTTTCCTACCCCCAAGTTCCCAAAAATAAGAGAAGTGTGGGCTTCCCTTATGAAATTTAATCTTTTACCCGATGGAACACATAACTTGCCAAGTTGATATAAAAACTTATTATGAACATAATAATCCAACTATTCAACATGATTTCCTTGTGTTAGGGTACTATAATTTATAGGATCACAAGGCGATTGAATATTTTCTCTCAGTCATATGTAATTGTAAATAATATTGCATTTTGCAAATGGTTTCCAAAAAAATATATAAATAAAAATAAAAGTGAAAAATGAAAAGAGGGTATATGAAAAGAAAAGAAAAATAGAATAAAAGAATAAAAAAATGATGATGAAAGAACCGCATGAAAAAAAAAGAAAAAAGATGTGAAAATGATGCAAATTTAAATGCCACTACTATAAATTTTTGTTTGGATCATACAGTGCAATCATGGTCAAACATATTTGAATTTATTTCATTAAATTAGACAAGTAATTTAGCCAAACTGTTTAATAATGGCTAAAAATAGTTAGGTAGATGAATAAATTGGTCCAATTGTTTAAGTTGGATCAATGATGTAAATGAATAGGTTGGGATTAGATTAGATGATTTCCCCTTTCAAAGAAAAAATAAAACAAGGGTCTTCACATTTAAATGCACCCTTAGTTAGTGATAATTAGTCATAGTTTAGGATGAAAATTGAAATGAAAAGGGTTCAAAAGGTAACAATGTATGTTTTACATTATATGTGCTCTTATCCCAAGTTTAAGCACTTAATGTTTTTATCCAAAGTTTCAACGCTTATCTTATAAAGTGCACAATCAACAAAAGGTGTTTGTCTTGTAGTGAAAAGTCGTACTCATGATCTAACACTCCAATAGACGTCCACTCAGATCAACGACCCACAACATCTTTCGGCCCCTTGCCCTTCCTAAATTTATCAGCGGAGGGGAGGTACTAAAAGCGGTTTCCCCCCTATTGGTCCCATGTTACGTGTCACTCCCACGCCATTTCACACCCCCCCCTCCATATTTTGCTTACCACTTTGACCCCCTTTCGAAAACTGCCAACCCGCCTTCCTTTCCTTCCAACATCTTCTGCGCCATCACTTCCACTCTGATCACAACACCTGTCATTTCCTTTGTGCATTAATTTCTCTCGGGATTACTGTATACGATTCGTAAGGGTCCCGCACCCCCAATGGACATCTAATGTCACCATAAAAATCATCCAATCCACCCCTGTTACACCATTTTGCTGCAATTTTACTCATTTGAATCATTTCTCCTCGTTCTAAATTCTTATTTCTTAGTAAAAGCTTTGCAAAGCCAAACGCAAGAAACAATCAAACACAGTGAGAGAAACATCCTTGTCACCAACAGTAAATTGTCAGCGAATTCCCGGTAATCTCCCGCTGTCACCTTCTATTTTCCTACAGTTTGAATTATCAAGATGCCTCCAAAGAAGAAGAATAATGATAATTCAAACAATCCTCTGGTCCCTCCTACAGTCGACCTCAATGCCCTCCCCCTTGCTGATAGAGACTACAATATTGTAGAGATAAAATGTGAATTCAATCTATTTGAATTACACTGTTGGCTCAAAGACAACTATTTCAATCAAACTAATGAAATTGGACTCTCGGAGTCCAATTTTCCCCTTTATATTTTCCCTCAAAATTACCATTTCCTAGAGTTCATCTGCAAATTCGATGCTTGTTATTTTCCCAATCAGAGAGTTATTGTAGCCCACAATGTGGAGGTTTTATTTACAACTTACCCATGAAACCATTAATCAAATGTTGCAAATCCCCCAAAGGAGTTCCAATACCCCTTTCTTAGTGGAAGTCCTGAATGACCTGTACCAGAAATTAACATTTCTTAAGAGATCAAATATTTTTGAAATATTTTTTCCCAAAGATGCCGAGTTACCCAAGAAAAGTCCATCCTATCCCTTATCTATGTTTCCAGACCATGCTAAAAAAATCATTTCCATGCTTTCATGTTTTCTAGGATACTATTATGATGAATGGGTAGATGAACCTATCCTAGGTTTCCTATCCATTTTCTCCATTGAGGAAAAGGCCTCTGTAATTTTTACTTTTATCAAATTCCTTGCTGATAGGATTCAAATATGGTTCAATTTTTGTTTACATGTTTATATTTTATCAAGAAAATAGGTTCCTATTTGCACTTCAAAAGTTAGATAAAGAAGGAAATCCACAGTCTGTCATTTTTTGGACTTCCTTGGTGAGGAAAGATTCAGAGGAACACAAATTCAAAGAGTATATTGATCATTTCATTCATCCAGCCACATTTTTACTGACCATCAATGCAAAATCGAGGGTCACCGAGGAGGTTCACAAGATTTTACATCTCAGTGAGTAGGCCAAAATAGAAGACTAGTACTTGTACCAGAATCACACTGAAATAAGAGTGTATGGGTGTGAGGTTCCACCCTAAAATCTGCCAAAATCCCTACCAATAACAATGTTTTTATTAAACACATAAGGCAAATGATCAATGCAGATGAAATCCATTTTGTTGCAGCTAAGAAGAAATATCAATTCAAGATAAAGGCTAAAATTGGACCCTTTATTTGCAACAACAAGACAATAGGTGAGGAGGCAGACATCCTCCTAAAGTAGATGAAGTTCCCCTTAAGCTTCACATGGTCGTATGACCCATTTGGCTTAATTTCTAAGCTAAGGGTGGAATAGAAGACGACTCCTATGTTCATACACAAAGACTTGAAATTGAGAAATACATGAATCATGTGGAGTGGGTAGAGAAAATTTTAAAAGAAGCGAAAGAGAAAATTCTGTCTACATCTACTTCACATACTCCCACCCCTCAGGAAAAGATAGAGAAAAGATCGAGGGAAGAAGGCTCCCCTTCAGTCATAGAGGTCTCATCAAAAGAATTTAATATTTATAGGAAGAAGAGAAAAAACCAATTCTAAAATAGAGTTTCCAAAGGAAGGAAAACAACAAGATACTATAGTCCTTAAGGGTCCACATTCTGCAACACAAATATACAATGTATTTACAGGGTCTCCAACAACATCATCAGTTTCACAAGGGAACCCAAACTCAACTCAAACATCAGAGATGATAAATGGGAAAAAGGAAAGGATAATATTTGATGAGTATAAGGAAATAAAGCTTAAAAATGAGCTCCTTAGAGACAACACTTATACTCAATTCTGGAAGAAAACTTCCATTGCTAAGAGCAGAATTTTATCAGCTTTCGACATAGAGAAGGGAAGAATGTATATAACATTCTTATAGGCTCAAAAGACATCCATCCTATTGATTAGATGGAGATGAATAAACACACAAAAGAAATGATATGTTCCATCTTCACAAATACTGCAATGAATGCTTCTAAATTGCAATTGTCACTCACCAATGTTCAATGAAAATTAAATATTGAGAAGATCTATTCTCTAGCAAAGGATAATGAGATAAAAACATTAGAAGACTTAGTTATCAAAATAGGATATGATCCAACAAATGTTAAAGCAACATAAGAACTGATCAAGAAGAAGAATGTTGACATTGCAACACGGAGGAAATAATTAAAATTACCAGCCACTGAGGATCCACAGACCAAAGAAATAAGATTGACAAAGAGCCAAAAATAAGACATGCTCAAGCTGATTATGGAGTAGAACACAGAAATAAGGAACATGGAAGTAGAGATGGAAAACCTAGTGAAAGAAAAGGAGAAGAATGCACAATTATCTATGGTCCCACTTGAATTTTTACCTCTTACAACAATACCACAAGCAAGAATGGATATCTCAACTATAACAGGGGCTTCTACACCAACAACACCCCCATCACAAGACTTAGATGCTGCTGGTAAACCGACAAAGGCTATGGAAGACATGTCCATACAAGGAGAAGAAATAAGAAGGTTACAAGGATAGGTGAAGGGCCTACAAGAGTAGAAAGCAATGGTTGAAACATCACATTTGGATGAAGTACAAAAGTATTAGGGTCTCATTCAAATACTACAACAATTAGGGAAAGAAGTTGCTATGGCTCAGACCTTGGCGCAGGCTAAGGAGAATATATGGATAGATATCCATAGATCTATGAATGAGATTTGGCCTTCCATTCAAATCGTCTCTGAATAGAATGAGTTGGTTCAGAAGTCTAAGGAAGTAATTGTACATATCAGAGAAAATCTAGGAGACAAGCCAATTGAAGCCACAAACCTCATCAGATTTCTGAATTCCAAAAACAAGTATGAGTTAGAATAATTGGGAATTGAAGATAGAACTAAGACAGTGGTGGAGGTCAAGAAAATATTGACTAAGAATAACCTCATGTTGCAGCTAGAAGAAAAGTGCCAGGTTCTAAAAAACAGTGTCAACAATTTCTTCAAGAGATTAGAAGTGCTGAATAAGAAAGGGATTCCAAGTTTATTTCTGATAAAAGATAAATTAATCACCTTGGATGATTATAACAAGAAATTGAATAATGTAGCTAAGGATAGTTCCAAATTTGTAGGTATATAGGGAAGCATAACAGGAAAAGCTTTCCTTGAGGCACTAGAAAATGATTTAAGTATCCAGCATGAGATCAAGAAATTTTTTATTACCAAGCCCACCTTTGTCAAGTATACAGAGGCATATGAGATTTATATGAGATTTATTAAGTTATCCATTCCAAGTGTAGAAAGCTGGGACAAGTTATGCGAGTTACTTGAGTGAGAAAGGGAATTCTATCTTTAGCAACAGAACTAACATCGGCACAAGAGTCAGAAGAACAAATCAGCAACACCCCCCTCCAAAATATGGCCAAAATTCAAGCAGTTACAATTAATCCTATATTTTTGTAATAAAATATGTTATAATTTTTAGATATTCGTCAAATACATCCTGAAATGTTATGAAAATATTTTTTTGTAAATAAACATATATATACTTCTCATTTCGAAGTATAGAAGGTTGATTTTTGCATCCAAGAAGGCTACTGTACATTTTCAATTCTTGTGGACTGATCAATAATTAGGAAGACTCTTTCATAGAATTTTTGTGTCAAACTGTTGGCGAAGTGCATCTCTCAATGTTTATGTTTTTATTTTCTCTGTTTTCCATACTTATGTATTCATGATCATAATTATTAAACATAAAATTGAAGAACAAAATTTGTATTAAAACGCACCCTGATTCTGGCTCTGAATAATTTTGATGTTTTCCTATGAAATTAAGTAAATAAATTCTTAATTTCTCTTTACTTAATGGAATTTATTTCATCTCTTCTCTTACACTTCATTTTAATTTACATAATCCAATCATTTTGGCTACCTTGCCTTGTGGAACTCTTTATAAAAACTGAAACAGATCCAATTTTAAGTCATTTAATCCATAACCCAATGGAATTTTAGGCATTTAATCAACCAAACAAACCAAACAATCTCAATCAATCAAACAAACACTAAACTTAATATCTAACCTAATATTATTCAGAAAAAAACAAAGCTAAATCTGACAGAGAGATCCCTCTCTCGATTTGGAAGGGCTAGATTCCCAACTCCCGAAGCGGTTTTGTAGTTACCTCTGTACTTTCTCTTACAACCTCAGATTTCCCAAATCCACATTTATACATCTTCAAATACAACTTCTCATTTTTCAATACATCTAGAACTTGTTTCACGTGCTTGACATGCTCTTCATGAGTTTTACTGAAAATCAAAATATCAGCTAAGTAGACTATGAAAACATCATCAAGGAATGGTCGCAACACATCATTCACAACTCTCATGAATGTCGTAGGTGAATTTCAAAGCTCAAATGACATAACTATGTATAAAATCCACATAGATTCAACTAGTCTTGTAATATGCTAAAACAAAATACTTGAATCTATTTTATAAATTGTGGAAACCAATTACGATAGCACAATCACATGAACAAGAAACAGAAGGAATTTTAATTGCACAAAAAAAATATTTATCTTGGGAAATCCTCAGCTAAAATCCCCATTCTTTGTATATTACATTAAGTCAAGGATATGAAAAAATACAATGCTTATCTAAGGCTTGAGAGCTCTCTGCAGTATCTCTGACTTTCTCACTCTAATCCATGCAAGTTTGGTCCAATACTTAACCAATTTATTTCCTTTATATGCTTAGCATTTCTTGCGCAATCCCTAGGGAAATCAAGCCCCTATTAATTAGGAAATTCCTAATAATTGATTGTGCAATACATCCAAGGCATCCTGGTGACCTCATGCATGACCTGTACAATTTTTTTATTATACAACCGACAATATACTTCCTTTTAACTCCAATATCAACTGGGTCTTCCTTAGAAATGGCATGAAACAACTATTTATAGATAATTATCAGTTATCTGATTGATCACTGCATGTGAATTAAATTAGATTTAATTCATTGGACCTCTGACTAGCTCTTCCATCAATTAGAACTAGTTAAAATTATTTTAACTCCAATAATCAAGTTAAATAATTACAACTCAAAATAAGCTGTAACTAGAACCCCTAAAACTTAGAGTGAACTCTACATGCTTCCAGTTTGACTCCCAACTCGAATTGAATGAGCTAACTAAGCCTTCCTGACTCAGTTAACTCGTACAAGCTATCATGTGATGTGGAATTACAATTTCCTTCTAATTTAATTAAGGGAAATTTAAATTAGAAGCCTCTTCTTGTTTCCAATTTCAACACTCCCTCTCAACAAGAAAGGGATTGTCTGCTACCCTGATCCTGCCTCTGTGGAACTCGAATGTGCCTCTTGAAAGTGCCTTCATTAATATTTCTACATCCCGCTCCTCTGTATGAATGTACTCTAATGACATAATCCTCCTCTCCACACAATATCTGAGATGGTGATACTGTATATCAATATGCTTGGACCTGTCATGAAAAATTGGATTAACGTAGAGTTTTATGCAACTCTGGTTATCACAATAAATCACCGTCGGATCCATCTGTCAACAAAACAAACCAACAAGTATCTTTCTCATCCAGATGGCCTCACAAGATGCTTAACTAGTAGCCATGTACTTTGCCTCTGCTGAGCTGAGTGAAACTAATCTTTGTTTCCTGCTATAATAGGAAATTGTTGTTGACAAAATGTTGATGATGCCCCCTGATGTGCTCTTCCTGTCGGATGGACTCCCTGCCCAATCTGCATTTATGAAGCCTTGAAGCTTCACTCCCTATGTCCACCTGTACCATATCCCAAACTCTGTAGTACCTCTGAGGTATCTCAATACATGCTTACCTGCCTCCCAAAAGAGCTTGGTAGGCTTAACGATAGTTAGTTGACTAAGTTATTTAACCACATAACATATGTTTGGTCGTGTGTTCACGAAATACATGAGTGAATCCACAAGCTGCCTATAGATGGTAGCATCTACTACTTTTCCTGAATTAGGATCCTCCTTCCTCTAGTTTCCTGCTAGAGGAGTCTCCATGGGTTTGATGCCCTCAATTTGGAACTTCTTCAAAATGTTGTTGGAATACTTTCTCTGAGATACAAATAGCTCCCCATATCTTTGCCAAATTTCCAATCCTATGAAATAGTGCAAGAGACCCATATTCTTCATATCAAATTCTCTTGCAAGATCCTCTTTGCAAGACTTGATGAGCTCCTTATCACTTGTAAATATCAAATCATCGACATAAAGTGCAATGATAAAAATTTTACCTTTTACCACAATATGGTAAAGTTTTTCATCTGCTTCACTCTTGGTGAAGCCCAACCTAATGAAGTAGCTATCAATCCTAGTGTACTAAGCACGAGGTGCTTGTTTTAGTCCATACAACACTCTCTTGAGTATGCACACATGCGACTCTATGTCAAAGGTATAAAAACCTTTTTTCTGCTCAATGTACACCTCTTTCTCAATCACTCAGCTGAGGAAGGATGTCCTTACATCCATCTGATGTATCTGCCATCCCATCTACACTGAAAGTGAAAGTATGGATCTGATTAACGATTGCCTTATGACTGGTGAAAAGGTTTCCTTGTAATCAATCCCATCCACATGAGAGAACCCTTCGGCCACAAATCTAACATTTTGTTTCTCCACACTCCCATCTACTCCCTGCTTCACCTTATAGATCCACCTGGATCCTACAACTAACTTCCCCAATGGTCTTGGGACAACTTCCCATGCATCGTTTTTGATAATGGAGTCATACTCCTCAACCATGGAATCAACCAAAATAGTTTCCACATTGATTCGAAAGAGGATGGCTTTATCTCTACACTCTTGCTCATGAGAGTCATGTAGCTAGTGTACTTCTATGGGGACCTTCTCTGTCTGCGATGTGATGTGGGTGCTCCCACATTCTCTATAGCATCAAGCACCAACCTATAAACCTCTTTGGTGTGTTTCCTTCTGTCTCGGGATGTCTCTGCATGAGTGGGTGCTTCCACTCTATGTTCCTCTGCTTGTGTTTGCTCCACATCTTGAGGTTCTTCTTTTGGAGCTAAGAGCTCCTCAACTGCATGCAATTGAACCTCCATCTCAATTGAAATTCACATGGCCTTCTCTTCATCGAATTTCACATCTCTTCTGACCACTGTCATCCTATGTGCTCGAAAATAAACCTGATAGTTGTGAGGTGTATCAATGTACCCACAAATATTCCCAAAGTAGCTGTTGGTTCCAGATTATTCTTGGCACATTTGTTTACATGAAAATAAATTGATGAACCAAAAATATTAAAATGTGCCACATCTGGTTTCTTACCTGAAAATTCTTCCTCTGGTGTACTCATCCCAAGTATCCAATGAGGACTTCTGTTCTACAAAAATACTGTTGTGTTGCATGATTCAACCCACATATGCAACAATAGGCCATGATCATGCAACATTGCTCGTGTTTCTCCCACAATAGTTTTGTTCTTCCTTTTTCAACCCTATTATGTTGTGGGTTATGGGGTGATATCGATTCCCAACGAATTCCTTTTGAAGAACATAAGTTCTTGAATTAGTTTGATACATATTCTCCACCATTATCACTACTGAAAGTTTTCACATTCTTCCTTGTATCTTTCTTGACAAGTGCTTTAACTCACAAGACTTTGAGAACATTTGATCTTTCTTCTACATGAGGAATATCCAACACTTGCGTGAAAAATCATCTACAAAAATCACATAATACCTGTGTTTTGTTGTGGAGGTTGTTGAAAATAGTCCACACACATCTGAGTTAACTATTTCAAGGATCTCCTTTGCTCGGCTTTCCTTACCATGAAAGGTGGATTTGGTGTACTTCCCCAATGTAAATCCTTTGCATGTATCTCATTGCTGAATTTCACCCTTGGGAAGTCCTGTAGAAATATTTTTCATGATATTCAAAGCGCCATGGTGTAGATGGCCCAATATTCTGTGTTGTAACTCATCAATGTCTCAACTTTTACCCTTCTCTTCTTTCGTGCCTAATATAGCACATTATTCTACATCTAATTTGTAGAGGTTCTTTACTCGAACCCCAATCTTCTTCACCTATCTCATTGATCTAAATGGAGGACGTTAGTAATGCTCAACTAACTCCCCTTTCAGATTTTATAATAAAATGTCTTATGTGCACTTAAGGGTTCAAGTTTTCTTGCAAATAATCAAGTCCCTTGCGTGTTTTTCATGTCAATTTAGTGAGAAATTTAACATAAAAACGAGATCTGAACAAAAATAAATAAATTACAGAACATCACCATACATAACATTAACAAAGGTATTTGATGAAGGAGTTCACCCCTCCTAGGCTACATCTCCTTGGTCTAGCTTCCATGGCTTGGGCCTCTATATTATGCTCAAATTTTCAAATTACCTATTTGAAATGCTCTTTTTCTCCTCTAACCTACTCCAATGAACTCATAATGGCCAATAATGGCTATCTAGCCTCTTTTTTCTCTTCAATTGGTCTCCAGGTGAAGCAATTATGGCCTAACTCTCTGGTGGCCCTAGGCGTCCTTAAACTTAAAGCTAGAAAAAACCCACCTAGAAGTGCTCCATTGTTTCTAAAACCTTCACCAATGAGTCTAGAAGAACCAAAAATGGTAATATAGCCTCTTTCTGAGACTGATTTGGTCGAAAATTGCCTTAGTTTTGACTTATGCCAGTTTCACCTAGAAAAACTCCACTAAATCTGGAAAACTGCAACTACACTGGTAGTCTCCGCCAAATTTGGGGGGTCCACCAAGTTAATCTGTGATTAAAGTTAAGTGGGAGTTTAAAGCGCTAATTAAGCATATTTAATGCACTAATATTAATATGCTCTTAATTTATTGATTAGCGCATTAAACATGGATTGCAGTTTAATTAACCGTGATTATGGTCTAAACTTTGCGTTAATGGTTTTTCTCAACTGGTGGTTCGGGTATGTGGTCCTATGGACTGGGAGCTAGCCCCCGCCTACCCCGCCATTAAACATTGGTTATCATAAATATAAGTTGAAGTTGATATATGTTAAGATCCAATGGGTAGCGGAGGTGGTAAGGCTTGGTGCTGGCAATGGGGAGGTTGTGGGGTCGAACCCCGATGCTTCTGCCTAAAATTTTGACCAACGACCATGAGGGCACGTGGCCGCCTTTGGGCTTGTCACGTGTCGTGACCTCATTGGTCCAACCCAACACCAACCAAATATGATGCCGACACTTGTCAATTGTTCATTGGTCCACCTGTGGGAATATTTCGAGAATATTCCTTGGAATATATCTTTTGCTGATTGGACTGTATGGATGCCTAGTCAACATCTTTGTCATCCTTGCACCAAAATTTGCCTATTTAGCAAAGCAAAAAAATCATGTTTCTGGGAGCATACAACGACCATTTTTCGTGAAACAAAGTGCGCCAGAATCATGACGATGAACACTATGCGGTCATTCACATTAAAAAGGCAATATGAGAACTTTGAATTTTGAGCCAAAATTTGAGCTCCAGATCATACCTCCCCACTTGAAATCTTTTGGTCTCCAAAATAACACTTTCAATTATCAAATTGAAGAAGTTAGAAGTTAGACATATCCCAAAACTCAACTGCAATGTAAAAATTCAATTGGTGCCCTTCAAGCCCCAATCAAGGTACTTATCTTCCTCATGAAGACCTGTTGTCCTGTTAAGAATTGAGACATAATTATTATCGCTGTTGTAGAACAAACATTGATGAGTGGAATCTGAATATTCTCTTAAAACACATATTTACACAACCCCAAATAACCCTTCATCTTGAACCCTCTCTTGAAGATAAACTTGACCCCATCCTGGATATCATAAACAAATCAACTTGCTTTGGTGTCTTCAAACTGAGCTTGTACATATAAATACTTTGCTACAAAAATTTTCATGATGATTGGCTTTGCCTACAAAACATAGTTATCTTTAAACAATCTTAACAAAAAGATTCATTCACACAAGTTTCAGCATGAATACTTGTATCAGTGAATATGAGACAACTAGTAGACAATTTCTGAACGTCAATTTGTACATTCACAAAGTCCATAAACATGTGGAATATCAAGCCAAAATTAGCATGAAAATTATCTAAAAAAACACTATTGCATTTGAAGGGATTTATTTATGCATATCCCCTTTCACAATAGTCCAACTATGGGACATGAAACTAGTGTAAAACAAAATTTACAACTTCAATTCGACAAATAGTCTTCAAAATTCTTACTCAACCAGGTAAGTGAACCACCTATTTGTTATTCCTCTTTTTCTAAAGCTGCATCAGGTATGGATGCATCTTGTGCCACTTTTTCCATGGTTTCTTCCTCTTAAGGTACATGCACAACTTTATTTCCCTTACTAGGATGAATATGTGGATGCAGTTTCCAACATTTTGCAACCCAATGTCCACTGATTTTGAAATGAGTGCAAAATTTTCTTTGAGCTCCTCTTGGATCACATGCCTATGACTTTGGATTAGCTTTTCCCTTCTCGAGTTTCTTTCTAATAGCCATGTACATCCTTTTGATAATTTCATCCTTCTTTTCACACTTATCTACACTATGGTTAGATGAAGGGAAAAAAGTACATGGAGATACATTCTTCAATAAGTTGTTCAAATTTACATTTTTCTTCTCATCTTGAAAAAAATTTGATACAACAAGATGATTATACCTCTTTTGCTTGTTCTTGGACCTGCTCTTCTTGCATGGAAAGTAGGAATTTCATGGTGAGAATAAATTTATTTCTTATCTTCTTCATCTTCCCCATCTCTCTCTAGAGATGCCTTCAAGTATTTCTTGTATTTGAAGAACCAAGTAGGTACTAGTTCCGGATGAAAAGTCCAACACCTTGCCTCCTCATGTCCTATTTTGTGACAAAAGATACATGATACACAATAGTTGTCATCAGAAGACCATTCTTCTGCTGCAACATAACCTAAGCCTTTATACTTAGGTCTCTCTTTGGCTTCAATTGGGTTCTTGATGCCTTGTTGGTTCACACCAAGACCTCCTCCCTTGTAACCCATCTTGTACAAGAGCTTGGACCCAATTCCATTAACATACTATTCAAAAGCTGCAAAAGAACTATCTTCAACACTTTTATGAATAGAAGAAGTATGTAATTTCTTACCAATAGTTCCATGTTTTGTTTGAGGGACAGATGCTTGCAAAATCCCTTTTTATCTTAGAGGTGTCCACTTGGAATATTTGGTTTTCTTCCTTCACCTCCCCAAACTTAGGTTCTGATTGAACCTCATCCTCCACATCATGTGGGAAACAGGTACAAACTTGTCCATCATTTTTTTTTTTGAAGGAATTTTTACCCATACATCTTGCACAAAAGTTGTAGAAAAACATGGAGTTTGTGGAGAGGATGGTGGCTTGACACCATTTTTGTCTCCTCCTTCATTTGAATGACATTCTACACTTGGAGGTGGTGTAGAGCTATCACCATGTAGCGTGGTGTGCCTCTCTTCATAGAGGACTGTCACCATAGCTACCATGTCTATAAAAGCCTTTCTGTAAGATTTTACATCTTCTGAAATCTTGGTAGACTTTCCTCCTTGAAACATACTTTTGTTGAAGCCTCAAGCTAAAACTTTGAGGGCGAACTGGTGGTAGAGACTTTCTCTCTTTTCGAAAATATTTTCTCCTCACTTGAGCTTCAAAAGACACCAATTGCACAAAGAAACACAAGCTAACAATAACCTGTAACTTTGATACCAGAAATGATCTAAATGGAGGATGTTAGTAATGCTTAGATAATTCGGCTTTCATAATTTATAAACAATTGTCTTATGTGTGCTTAAGGGTTTAGGTTTTCTTGCAAATCATCAAGTCCCTTGAGTCTTTTTCATGTCAATTTAGTGAGCAATTTAACATAAAAACAAGAGCTAAATAAAAACAAATAAAGTATAGAACATCACCATACATAACATTAACACATGTATTTGATGAAGGAGTTCACCCCTCCTGGGCTACATCTCCTTGGTCCAGATTCCATGTCTTGGGCCTATATATCATGCTCAAATTTTCAAATGGACCTGTTTATAATGTTATTTTTCTCCTCTAACCCTCTCCAATGAACTCAGAATGGCCAAGAATTGCTATCTAGAATCTTCTTTCACTTCAATTGGTCTCCAAGAGAAACAATTATGGCCTAACTCTCTGGTGGCCCTAGGCATTCTTAAACTTCAAGATGGAAAAATATCATCTAGAAGTGATCCATTGCTTCTGAAACCTGCACCAATGAGTCTAGAAGACCCAAAAATGGCAATCTAGCCTCTTTCTGAGACTGATTTGGTCTAAAACTTTCTTAGTTATGACTTGTGCTAGTTTCACCTAGAAATCTCCACTAAATCTGGAAAACTGCAACTAAACTGGCAGTCTCCGCCAAATTTGGGGGGTTCACCAAGTTAATCCTTGATTAAAGTAAAGTGGGAGTTTAAAGCACCAATTAAGCGTAGTTAAGGCACTAATCCCACTCTTATCTTAATTCACACTTAATTTGTGGATTAGTGCATTAAACAAGGATTACGGTTTAATTAACCATGATTATGGTATAAAATCCACATTAACGATTTTTCTCCGCTAGTGGTTCGGGCATTTGGTCCTATGGACCGGGGGCTAGCCCCCACCTACTCCCGTCATTAAACATTGGTTATAATAAATTTAAGTTGAAGCCCATATACATTAAGATCCAACATATAGCGTAGGTGGTAAGGCTTGCTGTTGGAAGTGGGGAGGTTGTGGGGTTGAACCCCGGTGCATCCAGCTAAAATTTTGACCAATGACAATGAGGGCATGTGGCGACCTCCGGGCTTGCCACGTGTAGTTACCTAATTGGTCCAACCCAACACCAAACAAATCCGATGCCGACACTTGTCAACTGTTCATTGGTCCACCTATGGGAATATTCCAAGTAATATTCCTTGGAATATACCTTTTGCTAATTGGATTTTATGGATTCCTTCTTAGTATCTCTGTCATCCCTGGACCAAAATTTACCTGTTTAGTAGAGCGAACATATCACGTTTCTGGGAGCATACAACGACCATTTTTCATGAAATGAAATGCACCCGAATCAGGATGAAAAGCACTACGCAGTAGTACAGGTTCCAAGCCAATATGAGAGCTTTGATTTTTGAGCTAAAATTTGAGCTTCTGATCACCCATGGCTTTGTGACGAAGGAACACCTTTCCTTTGATAAATATCACATCATAGCTAGGACCTTCCAACATAGCAACTAAAAATAAATTCTTCTTTAAACCAGGAACATACATGAAATATTTTAATGTGAGAGGAGTACCAGACTCCCTCTGAAAGGTAATTGTACCTATTTCAGTCACACTATACCTCTCATCATCTCCCATCTTTATGTGTATATGGATATCCTTCTCCTTCAAGTTACTGAATAATTCTTTATTTTCGGCCATATGGAATGAAGCTCCACTATCCAATTACCACACAAAACCCATTAGCGATGACACCATGCATGTGATGAGAGTGAAATACAACTAGAACTATGAAGCAAGAGCTTCACCTGCCACTCCTCCTAAGGGATTCTTGCCGGTCTTCTTGTGCGGGCACTTTGTAGCATAGTGTACAAGCTCATGGAAATGAATTTTTTTTATCTTCGAGAACTATTTCTTATTTCCTACCTAACCAAAATCTGATTTGGAATGGGACACCTTCCCTTACCCTTTCTTTTCCTTTCTAGCCAACACACAATTCCTCATCATTAGTCTTTATAGGATGAATCCACCTCTGGTATTCCGTCGAATCTCTTCTTGTACCAATTCGTACCACAATCGCTCCCACTCTGGTAGCTTCTCCCTCCCATTAATTGAATCCTGGTAGTTGTGCCAAATCTTGGGAAGGGCTATAAGTGCTAGGAAAACCAGGTCGTCCTCGGTAATTGTCACACTAACACTTCCAAGCTCATATTGACATTAAGTGAACTTCATCAAGTATTTTGGTATCATGTCACCCTTATCCATCTTGATATTTCTAAGCTTGTCTTTCAGCGCCAACTTCCTATGGTCACTTCTATTCTGAAACAAATATGTTAAGGCCTTCCAAATATCATATGGATTTTCCTTTCCATGGAGGTTCAAGACAATATTATCTCAAACTCCTTCTAAGAGAATCCTTCTGTCCTTTGCTACATTCTTCTTCCATGCCTCAAAATTTTGTGCATTTGTTGCTGTGAGCCTGGGAAAATCACTGTCTAGGAATTTCTTCAACCTGTTGTCCTCCAACACTGAGTCCATCATGTCCTTCAAAGCTATGTAATTTGAACTAACCTCAAGGGAATATTTGAGTATCAATCCACAGAAAGACATCCCGATCTGTCGTGGGTCTTGAAGAGTAAATATGAAAATTCGATTCACCCGTTCAAAACAAACTAGTATTCTTCTCTTCTATAGTGATTCTTTCTCTGACACCATGTAGGAAATCCACATAGATTCAACTAATCTTGTAATATGATAAAAAAAGTACTTGAATCTATTCTACAAATTGCGGAAACCAATTACGATCGCACAATCACATGAACAAGAAAGATAAGGAATTTAAATCACACAACACAAATATTTATCTAGGGAAAGCCTCAAATAAAAACCCCGCTATCTATATATTGAATTAAGTCAAGAATATGAAACACTACAATGTTTCTCTTAGGCTTGAGAACTCTATGCACTATCTCTGACTATCTCACTATGATCTAAGCAAGTTTGGTCCAATAATTAACTAGTTTCTTGCCTCTGGATGCTCAACCTTTCTTGCGCAATCCCTAGGGAAATCAAGCCCCTATTAATTATGAAATTTCCAATAATTGATTGTGGAATACATCCAAGGCATCCTGCTGACCTCATGCATGACCTGTACAATTTTTTAATTATACAACTGATAGTATACTTCCCTTTAACTCCAATCTCAACTGGGTCTTCCTTAGAACTGATATGAAAAAACTATTTATAGCAAATTATAAAGTATATAATTGATCATTACATGTGAATTAAATCAGATTTAATTCACTAGACCTCTCACTATCTCCTCCATTAGTTAGAGCTAGTTAAACTAATTTTAACTCAAATAATTATGTTAAGTAAGTACAACTCAAAATAAATTGTAACTGGATCCCCTAAAACTTAGAGTGAACTCTACATGCCTCGTGTTTGACCCCCAACTCGAATTGACTGATATAACTAAATCTTCTTGACTCAGTTAACTCGTACAAGATGTCATGTGATGTGGAATTAAATTTTCCTTCTAATTTAATTAAGGGAAAATTAAATTAGAAGCATCTTCTTGTTGTCAATTTCAACAAACTAACCATTCCAACACACTAACCATTCTTTCTTGTAATATTTTTCAAAGCTCGTAAATCCACACACATGCGCCATGTACCATCTTTTTTTGGAGCCAAAACAATAGGAGACCCACAAGGAGATGTGCTAGGCCCGATGACCCATTTTTCAAGAAGCTCTTAAATTTTCTTTTTGATCTCTACATTCTCCAAAAATGACATACTTTACATGCCAATATTTGGAAGTGGTGCATCCTGCTACAAGTGAATCTCACGCTGGATTCCTATTTTTTGAGGTAACCCTTCAGTTTCCTGAAACATCTTGTCATATGTTTTAAAAAATTCAACCAATTCATGTTTGAATTTATAACCACATCCTATGAAAGTTTCTGATTCAACTATATATTTAGCTTTAATCATTAACAACAAAAAATTCTTACTAGCATTTAAAAGTCTTTTCATATGAGCAACACTAACAAGAGATACGTTCACTTTCTTGCGATGTGCTAAAAAAATATACTCAAATGCATATTTAAAAATATGATATTTGTTCTCATGATGATAGAATATGTCTTTTCAGTCATACAAGTATGGACTCCCTAAAACAATCCCACAAATATCAAGTGGTACAACATCAAGCTCTACATCATCTATAAAATTAGCAGTGATGACGGGTTTGAGTTTACATTTTCTTGTCACTTATAATTTGGCATCATCACATACCCAACCCAAAGGGTAAGGTTTAGTAATATGAGGTTTAGTCTCTAAATTAATTTTCTTGACAATTGCTTCAGAGATAAGATTAACTTGGGATCGACTATCAAACAATGTATTAACTTTTGTATGTTTTGTAATGACCCTGATATGAAAAAGCTCATTTCTTTCTTTATCATTTTGAGATTATAAAGGCTTACTAGAAGAACTATCACTTGCATTAGAAGTTATCCCTTTCACTCACATGGCTGTGATTTTTGTTTCATCACCTAAATTATATCCTAGATCTTGTCGAGTTGTAGCAACAATCTTTTGTTTCCCCTTGTTATTAAACTTCTTTGGTCTCGTTTCTGGATGTAATTTCCAACATTGGTATTCATCATGACCTTGTTTTGAACAATGTTTACAGGTAAGTTTCTCTCCCTCTTTCTTAACAGTATCATTATTTTCCTTTGCCTTTAAACTTCATCTTTCCTTTGTCTCCATATTTAAAAGGTTTCTTGCTAGTCTCTTAAGGAACATTCTTTCATCTCGATTCTAAATGAGTTTCTTGAACCCACACTTCATCTAGATTAGTAAGATTATGATCTGAGTATGAATGTTAGTTTTTCAGTGCTAATTTCATCTTTAGATTTAAAATTTATTTGTTGATATTATGCTTGAAGTACATAGGTTTCCTTTTTGTTTATGTGTGTCAAACAGGTAAATTAGATGATATTTATGAGTGAATTCAAGAGCATAAAGCATGAAATAAATATGTTGAACAACAACAAAAACAAGTACAACAAACCATCACAATTGATCCATCAACACAGAGTTTTGATGAAGGAGTTCACCCCTCCTGGACTACATCTCCTTGGTCCATCTTCCATGGCTTGTGCCTCTGTATTAGCTCAAAAGTGAAAAAAACTTTGTTTAGATTCACCTACAACTCCTGCAACATACTTCAATGAGTCCAGAATGCTCAAATCTATCATAAATGACTCTTCTTGCTTTGAATTTGGTCGAAAATTGCTCCAAATATGGTCAAAACAAAATTTCCTAGGAAATATCCTCCAAATTTGGAGAAGACTCCAGTCAAGAGCGCCAAATTTGGGGGCAGATCCTAAATTAGTGGGTCTGCCGAAAATCCCGCCAAGTGAAATTGTGATTTAAATTAATATAAACTTGGATTAGAAGGGATAAGTGTGGATTATGGCGCATTAAGCACATTTATGATAATCAAGATTTAAAACCTTAACTTCGAGATTAAACCCATAGATAGTTGATAACTCGCACTTAACTCTGCGCTTAAAATCTGCTCCTGCCATGGTCTGGTGGCTTGGTCGCATGGGGAGGGGGCTGGCCCCCTGCAAATCCCCATTGTCAAAAAATTTTCAATTTAAATATATGTTGGCAGCCACCGTATAAGAAGTCCCGCCCACTGGTATAGCGGTAAGAACTTTGGATTAGGAGGGGGAGGTCGCGGGTTCAACCTGCCCTCCACCCATCCTTACAATTTTTTTGTTATGCGATATATCCAAAGTCTTCGAACTTTGGTTATGAAATATATATATATATATATATATATATATATATATATATATATATGCGCCCATATGTAAGCCTTTGGCATATTAAAATGCTACCATATAGTTGAACTTTGTAATATGAATAAATGCCACAGACTTTGGCTTATATGCGAACTTTGGGATAAATTCATCTGCTCACCTTTGAGCCTTGAACATTGGAAATAATACATTCGGACCATAACATAAAATATAATTCGACCATATGCAATGTTAATTCGAACTTTGGAGAGGGTCCACCAGAGGGGGCACATGGAGGCCCCTGGCTGCACCACATGTCAACCTCTGGTTGGGCTGTCCCAAACCATAAAAAAATCGAATTCAGCCTTAGGAGCAAAAATTAAAAAAAAATTCACCTTCAAACCAATTCGGCGAATCCTGTTGTGACACTTGTCACAGTGTCATTAGGAAAAAATGAAGAATATTCCCAGAATATACCTTATATGCTGATTGGGCTACCATGTCATCAACCTATCATTGTTTTGCAATTTTTTTAGCCGTTTAGAAAAACGAACAACAGTCTCTATCTTCTTCATTGAGACTCTGTTTTGACGAAACGAATTGCAGATTCCCGGTGACAAGCTCTTCGTTGTCATTCATTTTCCAATAAATTATGAGCACTTACATTTTTGAGATTTTATATTGAGCACCTGATCAGATTAAACATAAGTACAGTATGTCTCAAATAAAAATGTAATCCACCTATGTATTTAAGGAGAGTATATTATGAAGACAAATCAACACCCAAGATTAAAGCTCTTCTTCTAAATTCTTGTGTGTAACTTTGAACACTCTGACCTTTAACTTTTCAAAAAAAATTTCAATCCATAATTTCTTTTTGCATGTAAGATAATGGATAAAATTTCCTTCCTAATGCAACCATAACATCATTTCAAGAAGAGATAATTTTACCACTTTTCTTCAAATATTCTTGAGTTCTAGCCTCCCACTAGATGAGGAATGTACTTTCCAAGCGAAGAGAAGCAAGTTGTATCTTTGTAAAATAATAAACAATATTTTTAATCCTGCAATATAGTTTAATTTGATGAACACATTTATCCAACTTTTCAACATTGACTTCTCCATTGTACATATGCGATTCAAACTTGACATGGAGGTGAAGGAGGAGGTATAGGTTGCAGTGAAGGAGGAGGCGGAGTTGGAGGCTTTCTTCTATCACTACCATTACCTTTTAGTTGATTATAACTTTCTCCTTTCAACATTGTTGTCCTCTCATTGTACAACAATTTCACCATCTCAGACATATCATAGAAAAGCTTTCTAAAATCTCTCTCATCCTCAGACATCAACACCTGTCCCTCTTCATGTACCATGAATGTAGTTTGTTACCTCCTTGAACGAATTTGAGGGTTTTTTTTTCTTTATGCACTCCTCCTCCTATTTTCAATTTAGTATTTGTAATAATTTAAGAAAAAACTTGCAAAAAATTTCAAACCTTCACAACAACCATGCTGTAATACCAAAATGATATGAAATTAAAATTAAAGGTTTCATGTAAATTTTTGCAAGCTAGTTTAGGTCTTATGGGTAATGGATTGATATTGCAAAAGAACATAAACTAAGCTAAATTTTCCAGATTTCAACAATGAAAAATAGACAACATGCAACATCACAACATAATAATTTTATTACGAATTTCACCCCTCACAGGCTACGTCTCCGGGTCTAGCTTCCAATGGCAGCCCTTTAAATTATATCCTCAAATATGAAATTACATGAACACACAATCCTCGATTTAGAAAAATAACCCTTCCATTGTGTCTAGAACACCTAAAAACCCCTATGTAGGCTATTCTTGGGCTAAAAAAGGCTGAAAAATGGCCAAGTTAGGAATCCTTCTCCATTTCTTTGCCAACTATTTTGTAAATTCATCCCTCCGTCAAAACTAAAAACGAAATTAATTTTTGGTGACCTTGCAAGGAGAAAATTTCACAATTCCAGGTGGCGGGTTCGGCCCATGAAACCTGCCGTGTCGGGTAAAATTTGTTGAACAATTAGTTGAACCCCACACCTCTATTTCTCCGCCTCCGATTGGTCACATGTAATTTAATATGACCGTGGTCATTTGAAATTTAGTATGACTAGGGGTTGGGTACATGTAGGGTGCCACGCACCCGCCCCTCTCAAACCTTCCACTAACGGTTATATCAAATGATAATACCACGGGCTAGGGCATGGGCCAAGTGCCACATACGTCGCCCCTCCCATTCAAAGCTTGCAGTCACATAATGACCAACCATCTTATCCCTCCCATAATAACGCCCACCATGCACATTAAATATAACTCACCCACCAATCATAATAAGAAATGTCATGTAGCCCGATTGGTAAGGCACCTGTTGTGTATTTGTGAGGTTGTGGGTTTGAAACCCAAGGGGGTTTGTCTGTCAATCATCCAAATTTTTAGCACTGAATACTAGGCCATGTGGCGGTCTTCCATAGGGCCACATGGAAACCTTTTATTGGGCCACATGGTGTCCTATGGTTGGCCCCTAAATAAGTTCCTCTACCAATAGAAATATACCACTTTTCCTCATGTGATTGGCCCTGTCTGACAACCATACCACTCAGTCATCCTGTTGACATCAGCCCCACACCATCGCACAGTTTTCCCAATCAACCCTGCAAGTTGACTTTCTAGTTGTTTGGCAAAAAATCCAGAACGCAATAACTTTCTCATACGATGTCATATTGAGGCAACTCAAACGTTGTTGGAGTCATAATGTCAAGATCTACAATTTGGTGCCAATTTCAGGAGATTTTGAGCATTTTTATTTTTGAGTATATTTTTTATCCACTAGATCATAAAAACTTTAAAGAAACATGCTATTCTAATTCTATACTATGAAAGCCTTTTGAAATTATAATTTATCAAACATAAAGGTAAATCCTATTCTATTGGATTGAGAAATGAATATGATCTATCGAACTTGAAAGCAATTCTAATCTGTTGAACTTGAAATAAATTCTAATCTATTGATCTTGAAAACAATTCTAATCTATTGAAAGAAAATGACTTGGAATTAAAATTCCTAAAACCTATTAATATTATTGATGTGTGCATACTAAATAGAGACAGTCATAACTATCAAATTATTTATGAATTCGAAAGTAACAAAACAAATTAAAATGCAATGAATCTTTAACATGAATTGGAAAACAATGAACCTATGAAATGAAATGTGTTTTATCTACAAAAGAACATAAATGAAATTAGCAAAATAAACATCTAATCAAAAGGCTTGAAATAAAATTTTCAGAAAATAATCATAAAGGAAACTAATCTATCTTGCAAAACTGAAACATTAAAATACGAGCATACTCATTAGGTGGCCATGTTGAAGTATAGAGAGGTGGAAAGTTCAAGAAGAAAAATGTCACATCTCATCATAAAAGCATAACCATATCAAATAATTGTATTAACATCAATAGTATTCATAAAATCAAGCATAAGAATAACTTTAGCATTCCCAAACTAAGCACACCTTTGAGAGAATAAGATACTCCTATTTATAAAAAAACTAAGATAACTAATTCATAAATGTAGATCCACATATCTCTCCTAAATATGCAAATATCTCATGTGGTTACAACCATGTGTTAACATCTAACAACTAGAATCTCTCATATCCTCTCACAAATCCTCCATAACTTTGGTAGGAGACACTTATGAAGAGTTCCATGATTCTCCTCCCTGAAATGTGCTTGATCAATGATCCCAAATCTTCCTCAAATATTTAAGAGTTTGAAGAATAAATTCGAATTTGAGACTTAGAGGCCAAAATAAATGTGTTGGAATATTTAAATATGCCTACACACATCACACAACTCATCCAACTTTTATATATAAGTGAATACATGTTATTTTTCTTATATTTAACCAAAAAATCACTCAAAATACCAAAAGATATGTATTGGAAAATAATATGTCTAAACCCATATTTAATCACGAAAGTGGTCTTAATGCATGGTTATGGAGCTACGGAATGTAGTAAATACTGAAGTAGAGTTAAATAAAAGAGGGTGAAATAGATATCATTTTGGAGACCCAAGAACTTTTACCATGACTCACAAAATTTTACTAGACTAATTGTCCACTTTGTCCACGACTGCCTCAATTCTCTTCTCACATGCACACATTATTATTACCTTCCTCTTTAGGGACTATAAAATTTGCCTCGCGGTCAAAGTGCGTTAACTCTGCATAATTTTCTATTCTTTTTGCACTTTTAACCAAAGTTTCATGAAAATTCTTAATATTTTTGATTTCGTGTAAATTCAAAAATAAATTTACAATTTTCTAGAAATATTATTCTAATTTTTTATTGTCTCAACGAACTTTGATAGGAGATAATTCCCCTGGTGGAGAGCATTTTATTTTCGATATTTACCTATGCATGAAAATTCATTTAAAATTTTAACAAAAAAAAAAAATCTGAGTGGTATGCATGTCAATCATTGCTCTGACACTGAAACTATTATGCCTAAACCTACTATTCCTGACACTGATACTAATCTTCCCAAAGTTGTAGGTCTCTTACATGGGCAGGGGAGGCAAATCTCCACACACTGCTGAAGAGAAAAGCTTTGCACACTAGTTTCCTGCACATTATAATTCTTAGCACAAACTAGTTTCAGACAACTTCTGCATCCTTGCACATTACCATTCCCTGACTCTCGAGTTTGTGCGAAGACATATTAAAAATTAAAAGCCTAAAAAAACCTATTAACTTGGAACACAAATATTATGCACATTGGATTCCCACACATTACAATTAAACACTATATATTCAAATTATTAAAAACGTAACTGTAACTCAATCCAACTTTAAACTATAAGTTCAAATTATTCAAAAATTATTTGCAGAATGAGTGAATGGTTTTGCAGAAGCACAGATAAAACACATTTCACTTCACAATTATCTTCTTCACACTACTACTACGAACTCTATCTTATCCTTTATTATGCCCATGATTAATGGGATAAATCATTCCTTTATGATGTTTTTTAATTTCAAAAACATAAATAAAATTGTATACTCAAATTATTAAAAACGTAATTGTAACTCAATCTAGATTTAAACTATATAGTCGAGTTATTAAAAACTTAATTCCACAACGAGCAAATGGTTATGTGAGAGTGCAGAGAAAACACATTTCTCTACATAATAAACTTCTACGTAGTATTACTGCAAACTATATCTTATCCTTTATTATGCCTATGTTTTATCTGAAAAATTGTTTCTTTATGATTCTTTTTAATTTCAAAAACATGAATAAAACTATATATTCAAATTATTAAAACTGTGATTCTTTTTTAATGTTGAAAACATAAAAAAATTGTATACTCAAATTATTAAAAACTTAATTGCACAACATGAGTGAATGGTTGTGCGAGAGTTAGGAGAAAAGACATTTCTCCGCACAATCAACTTCTTCGCACTACTACTCTAAACGATATCTCCAAGACTATTGCAATTGCCAAAACCATACCCCTCCTAGAAAATTTCATAAAACATTTCATGTCAATTAAACTATTGTTGAAGTTAGGAGAAAACATATTTCTCCGCACAATCAACTTCTCTGCACTACTACTGTAAACGATATCTCCAAGACTATCACAATTGCCAAAATCATACCCCTCCTCGAAAATTTCATAGAACATTTCATGTCAATTAAACTATCGTTGAAGCTTGTGCGGAGATCTTTGTGTGGAAAGCTTTCACTATGTAGAGAGATGCCTATGTTTGACGTGTTTGACCTTTTAAATTGGTTATTTCAATTTCAATCGTTTTTGTAGCGCCTCTGCAAATTGAAAAGGAAAGCAAAAATCTCTACACATAGCAGTAACGATAAAAATTGAATGAAAGCATAAAGAATAGCTAATAGCTATTAATTAATTAGTTTTCCAAAGTTAATTATGAAGCTATAAATGATAGCAACACAATAGTAATATCAAAATGAATTATAACTATTAATAACTGTAATAATTAAACAACAAGTGAAACTATTACATTTTTATAATACTATAGTTATTACAAGGAAACCTACCAACCTATGATATTATGGCGATTAACTACTTTCATTAATATTTAATAGTTAATGAGTTAAACTCTACACTACAATAACTATTACATTTAGCTATTATTAACCTTACTATTAATAAACAATTGTGCATTTAATTATAGTTTTTTTTTGTCCGTCAAAGTCTATATTATATTATCATATCATAAACAAAATTTATAGTAGGAGCTAGCATGGCTGTATTACATTCAGGCAACCCAGAAGGCATGCAGTGCCTAGGAGGACTTGGGTGCTTACCAAGGCATTCGGAGCTCTTGGTTATTTCCTGCACAAAATTACAAAATAAACATACAAAAACTGCCATCATGGGGGAGTGTGGAGGGGACCCCGTGAAGAAGCCACGAAGAGACAATCCTGACTGTGCATATGGTAGCTGATATGATCCACTTGGGTATCTAGAGCTTGGAGGTGGTCTTGAGAGCGCCTTAGTAAACGACAAAGACTCTCAAGAGCTTCAAGGGTCTCCATCTGCAAGTTTTGAACAACATTGATGTAGGCCACTAATTCATTATGACCATCATACCTTTGTTCACGTAGGGTGTCTAGGTTGAGTTGGATCTGCTAGAGCTGAGCGGAAATGGCTTCAAGGGTGGCCAGAGCCTCAATCTGGCCTGGTGTTTGACCTGAAGAAACTACAATGGAAATTGTCGATTGCTAACTCTCAGTAAACTCCGAGTGGGAGCTCGAGTCGTCGGGTACCTAGCGGTTGTCCATGCTACGTCCAAGACCACCTCACCATGCCCAGCCTTGTTCGCGCAGCATGAAGACACCCACCACTCCCTCTCATTGTGTTGGGTTGCAGCGCCAAGTCGCTCCGAATCATGCAGCCCCTACAACCCATGCTTTGTCCCTACACCCTCGAATGAGCTTGTCATTGACCGCGTCCCGAGCACCATAGATAAGAGACACACGACCGCCACCAATCTCCACAGTGCCGTCCGAGGAGGTGCGGAAGAACCACCACCCTCAAATGTGAATTAAAGGAGAGCCTAAGTGCTCCGTAAGCCCAAGGCAGAACCACCTTGGGGGTTGGTTGGCCAATGAATAATTTCTTCTGCACTGTCCGCAACCATTTTTTGGGCGCCCGGGTTGAACACCAGGACCACACGTCCAAAGACACTCCCTCCACACCTAATTCACCTCCACCACCTTCGTCTGCCTCCTGGTGTAGCATGCTCGAACCATGGCTAGGATGCCTCCCAACTGCCAAACTCTCACCACTGCTACCTGATGGAATTGTCACACTCCTCATCTCAAGCCAGTGAAGCTCATGCCAAGGCTTGAGAGCCAACGGTTGCTCATCTGCGCAATCTAGTGAACCAACCTTCACCATCGCCCGCAGATACCAAATGTCCTGTGAGACGTCCATCCTGCCCTTAACTACCTGCTTACCTGCCGTAGGATTGCCTGCCTCGAGGCCCATTACCACTCGCGTGTGGGAGGGTGGTGAGTCAGCGGGCGCGTGTCTGAGGGACGGGTGAGCCTTAACTGCCCACATCCTACTTGTTCTGGTGATTGGACACCCCCAACGGGGACATTTAATTATAGCTATTAATTCTACGTCATTAAGGCTTTCTTTTGATAATTATTTTACATGGAAAACTTTCATAATAATATGGATATTTTATTATTATTAATAGTTAATAATTAATGTGTTAAACTATAATAAATACTACATTTAATATTATTAAGTTGACTATTAATAGACTATTGTGCATTAATTATATCCATTAATTCTCTCGCATTAATGCATTTTGCTTTTGATAATTATTTCACGTGGACAAATTTTTTAAACAAAATTATTCACACTTTCATTAATAATTAATAATTAATGAGTTAAATTCTGCACTGCAATAGCTATTACATTTAAATATTATAAACTTGATTATTGATAGAGTATTGTGCATTTAACTATAACTATTAATTCTCCTTCATTAATTCTTCCTATAGTTTTTATTTTTATTTTTTCTTAATAGTTAATAATTAATGAGTTAAACTCTACACTGCAAAACTATTACATTTTATATTATTAACTTGACTATTAATAGTCTATTATGCATTTAATTATAACTATTATTAATTCTTTCTTCTTTTGATAATTATTTTACATGGAT
Organism: Pinus albicaulis; assembly: GCA_034641835.2. Classification (NCBI taxonomy): domain Eukaryota; kingdom Viridiplantae; phylum Streptophyta; class Pinopsida; order Pinales; family Pinaceae; genus Pinus; species Pinus albicaulis. Next base: position 664,233,624 of record CM076578.1, on the reverse strand, counting down.
AGCTTTTTCACACAACGAAAACACAAATATTACTATTAAACAAAAATGTTCACACTTTCATTAATAGTTAATAATTAATGAGTTAAACTCCACACTGTAGAACTTTGCTTGTGCAAATTTTTCTGTGTGCGAAGAGCTTTGCACAAGAAATTCTATGCATAATGCTAACTCTACACCCCATTTCAATGCCAACACACACTCTTTAGCCATTCAAAATTTTAAATTGGTTACTGTGATTCAAAATTTTAGCCAACGAAAGAAAAAATCTTTGCACAAAACATTAATGACAAAAATATAAAGAATATCTAATAACTATTAATTAATTAGGTGTACAGACTTAATTTTGAAGCTACAAATGATAGCATCACAATAGTAATATAAAATGAATATAAATATTAGTAATTATAATAATTAAACAACAACAATAGTTTCCTGAAACTATTACATTTTTATAATACTATAGCTATTACAAGGAAACCTACTAACCTATAATACTATAACGATTAACAATTTTCATTAATAGTTTTTTTTAACAAAAAAGAGTACTGGTAATATATTAATCCACGCGACTAAACTAGGTGATTAAATTTCAGAATCATGCAAAAAATGGGCAAATTGATCTCCTATATTACTGAATTGACCCAGTTTCTATACAAGATTACAAAATACAACATCACTATTGTTGATATTATACTATAGAATTTGCAATATTTACCGAGCAAAAAAACACATTTATAGTTACGCCTACAAACTAACATTAGAAGATTAACCATTTGGGTCCACGGGCAAGTTAAGGTCGATTACTATCGACTCCTCTTCAGATATGAAAATTTTGTCTGCAAGTTGGATTTTTAAATCCTCTATCTCGCTGTGGAGAGCATAAATTTCATCCTCTAGTTTGAGGATTTTCTGATTCTTCTCGAAATTCCTATCGCTCAATGCATATGCTTCCTCCTGCTGCAACTAAAAAAAAACTCTTCAGCCCTACCATACCTCTTCTTATCTCAAAGTTTTCTCTCTCACATGGTGTGCACAGGTGAGGTGAAAATGTTGCTAAGGAACCTCTTCTTATCTCGAAGTGTTCTCTCTCACATGGTGTGCATAGGTGAGTTACAAATGTTGCTAAGGGAGGGATCCTTTGAGTTTTGCATGCCACTCTCCCAGAGCGCTTGTGGCGAAATCCCTAATGATCGAGTTCCATTGTGTCTTTCTCCGGGTGCCACCATGTCTCAGAAGATAAGTAATCTGGATCAATTCTTAGGTTATTACTCATGCATTCCCCTGAATTCCACCCCCTTACTTCTTTTGACTCAGGATGCTCCACCAATCTTTTGATTTCTAATACCAATTTGTAGCACCAGACTCTCTAGTACCCGAAAGTACCCACAGAATTAGAGTGCCAAGTTGGAGCTAGGAGAGCCAACCAAGGCCAGAAACACATCTTTTCCTCAGACACGACTTCAAAATAATAAAGCCCATGCCAAATTTCCCTCAGAAACGACTTCAAAATAACAAAATTCCCCCTACCCACTTGAGATTCATAAAATTATTCCTCAACATACAGTGCCACAATACACTACCACTTCCAGAACAACAAATTCACTAATCCCCATTGGAAATCACTCACATATCCAAGAATCCTGCTACTACCCGAGTGCAGGGCATTGACCTTCTCACAAATATAATTTTGGCGACATATCCTCAATTTATATTGAAATTTGAAGATGATGGATGGTTTCTTACCTCTAGGATCCCATCTCACTCCCATTATTGTTGCACAGTATGAAATGACCTTGATCTGGAGCAAAATAAATCCTCGCTTGAGCCATCCGATCGAACTCCGCAACATTAATTTGGGCTCAATCTGAGAGGACACTTGCATTATTCTTGAAATTTGGATCATGTGATGAACCTAAAATTGGGACTATAAAAAAAGATTTCCCATGCTTATACCCTTCCTGACGCCATGTGTCTTGGCCTCCTCTGTACTGATGCCACCCTCTACATTAACAGATTTACATGGTAAACACAAGTCACTCATATTGTGCTACCTGCTCTTTGCTCGACGTTTCTTCAGTCTGATGTGAGAGGAGGAGCGGGGATGGAGAATGAGGGGGATGAGGAATGGAAAGGGGATGTGTGGGTGAGGGACCTTATCCATAAACCCATTACTCTATGCCATCATTACTAGGAGATGGGGTAGTGACCTTAATTTCCATTTACTAGGAGATGGGATAGTGACCTTAATAAGGAGGGAGTCAACCAGGATGTTTATAATCCTGATCCCTCTTTGTTGGGTCATGATGAGACCAAAGAGGAGACCAAATGCCTCTACTTTATTATTAATTTTCTTTCCTAGCCCCCATGCATAAAATCTACTATTATTCCATTAGGGTTTATGAGACCCCTCCCTTGCCTGCCACCTAAGGATTTCCTTTTAATGCTCCATCAAATTTTAATGTCCATTCCTTTTCCTTGCTGATCCACTCTTCCAAGTCCTCCTAGGAAAATCACATGAGCCAAACTGTCTTAGATATATGAATATTTTTAGGGGGATAAGGGATCTTACGCAAGTACCACAGATAAAGCTAGGCTGATTCATGAGTATCCAATAAGTGGTCAAAGGTTGGTTTATGGAATTTGAAGAAGGAGGAAATGACTTTTAGAGTTGTATTCTTTGTTGTTAGAGATTTCAATTGAAAATTGATTTATTTCTAGAAAACCAAATATGCCAGCATATGTATTTGGGAAAGGTTGTCTAGAGGACTTTAAGTGAAGCTTTGGCCTGAAGGGAGCCCTCGTAGAACTTGGGCTAGGAGTCAAAAATGATCAAGAGGTCAGAGGGCCATCTTGTTCTCTCGAAAGAGAGGGCCAAGAGCCATCGACAAAAATAGCTTAGAGAAATGGCAGTGGAGGAATATATGGGGGATATTTTCTTCTGAGAATTCACATAGAGGGCACTTGGAGGGTCCTATGTAGCCTCTCCTTTGCTATTAATATTTTTTTTTGAGTCAACAACCAATTGAAAAAAATAATTTTTGGAATAACATTGGGAGCCCATATATGTTTCCAAATAAATGATTTTGGGGGAATTTGCATATCAAACAAAAGCTTCTCATATCCCTCTCTAACTGTGAAGATATAATTCTTCCACCCCCAAGAATCCTTTGAAGAAAGATTTATTGGAGCGCCACCTCTGAGTTTTTTGAAGCAGTTTTATTTTTCTTGAAACAAATTGGCTAGTATGTAATCCATCTTCTAGCCTGACCAATTACCAAGAGCATGCCACACAGATATTTGAGACAAAAAATCCACTCCCATATGGGATATAAAATAAGCAGAGAGAGAGGGATCTTGTACAAGAGGTATAAGGTAGAAATTGTGATCTTTCGATATATTTACCGAGGCTCCATTTCCATAGATTTTACATAGATGGTCTTTGATTAGAGGGGAAGATGCCTTCATAAGCCTCCAAATAGAGGAGCCTTGTGTTGCCTCTATAATAACTTCCCTATCATCCAACTTGTTTATATATTTTTCCTTGATGACTTGAACCCACCATATGTCTCTTCTTGTTTCCATTATCCACCATATTTTTGAACCCATTTCCATATTAGCCAAAGCCGGGTCACATATTCCAAGTCCACAATGTATCTTGGGCCATCTGATTATTTTCCAATTTACTAGATGAAATTTTTATTTTCTTGCTTTCCTCCTTCCCATAAGAATTTCCTGTTATACATTCTCAACTGCTGTAGCACACATTTCAGGGCTTGAAGGGTGGAAAGCTAATAAAGTGGGAGAAAGGACAACACTGACTTCACCAATATTGGTCTTCCATCAATATTTAACCAGATTCCACCCGAGTTTGTTATTTTCATTTTTATTTTGTCAAGAATATTATGCCACGTATTTGGCGTTGCACTTCTGAGGAAGATGGGTACCCCAAGGTAGTTGAAGTCTTTCCATTCATTGACAATTTTAAAGCCCAAGATCTCTTCTATATTTTTTGCTTTTTGGGACGAAATGTTACATGTGTAAGATTGACTTTTTATTATTATTTGTGGATCCTATTGAGGCTTTTTGAAATTTATCCAGGTTTACTTTGAAGCATCTAGATATTACCTGGGAACCCCCCCAAGAAATAAAATGTCACCAGCAAATTGTCCATGGTTTATGCTTTTAATTCATTCGTTGTATCTAATACCCAGAAGAAGCTGCTAAAGATGATCCACCTCCAACTGATGGCTCAAAGCGTCCCCCATTATGATATATTGGAAGGGAGAGAGGGGACACCCTTGAGGCAGTCGCCCAGAGGCCCTTAAATAATCCCGCAACCCTGCGGTTTATCAGAGGAGAAATCTAAGGAGAGGTGATGCATAAAGCAATCCATCTTATGTATCTTATATCAAATCCCATTTTCCTCATAACTTTAAAAATAAAACATGCCGAACTCTATCAAAATCGTTCATCATGTATAGCTTAATTATCATACCCTGATCTCCTATTCTCCAGCTAAATTCTATGGCTTCTTGAATTAGAATAATATTGTCAAAAATTTGACGACCCAACAAAAAACCCCCTTGATTAATATAAATCAGATAAGGGAGGATAACTTTAAGTCTTGTGGCCAGAAGTTTTGAAATAACCCTATAAGACATGCTACAGAGAGATATTGGCCTGAATTTGGAAAACGAGGATGGGATTGACTCTTTGGGTATGAGGGCCAGAAAGGAGGAGTTGATGCTACCTCCTAATATGAAAATTTGGAAGGAATAAACAATCATTCTGCAAAAATATTGTTGGATAACCCCCCAAAAGGGTTGATAGAAGCTTGCAGAAAATGAGTCTGGACCAACAGCTTTATCTAGGGAGAGGGAGAAGACCGTCGAATTAATTTCCTCAGAGGAAGGGGGGGAGGTAAGGGAATTATTCATTCCCAAAGAGAAAGACTCGGGGATAGAGTCCAGGAAAAATTCCTCATAGGCTTGGTCACTTAAAGGATCCACTTGATAAAGACGCTTAAAATGATCCATTACTGCACTTTTTATTCCTTCAAAAAATTTTATCATCTTTCCCTTGTGTTGGATTTGCGATATATTATTTTTTCTTTCCCTATGCTTTGTATGTTTATGAATTTTTTTTAATGTTTCTATCTCTTTCCATTAGCCATTTTTTTTTGGACTTAAGACACCAATAATCTTCCTCTCTTCTCAAATGACTGTGGAGATATTTGAATCTCTCAGCCTATTTTTGAAAATAAGATAGTCCAATCTAGGCCGAATCCATTTGTCATTGAATATAGGTGTTGAGTAAAAGAATTTGCATTAGATTACTAACATACATTATCAATCCGGGATCCGTAGGAATTGTGAGACATAAGCGCAAAATATATGCTAGGGATCCGTTTATGAAAACTAAAAACTAACCTAATCACACCATTCCTACATTAACATGGAAATATATTCTACATTGAGGAATTAAAATTTAATCTATTTTCATAATTGAATTCTAATCTAGGATTGTTGTATTGAAATCAAAGACAAGTAAAAAGCGTTGTTGTATATTTCTATGCCCAAATCCAATCCAATTGGAAAATTATAGAAACCACTTTCTTGAGATGATTTAGCGAGCACAAATTTACACAGGCAACTGGAAATTTAATCTAAGTGTTGTATTGAAATCAAAGACAAGTAAAAAGCACTATTGTATATCTCTATGCCCAAATCTAATCCAATTGGAAAATGATAGAAACCATTTTTTTTGAGATGATTTAGCAAGCACAAATTTACACAGTCAACTGGAAATTTAATCTAAGAAAGAATTTCAAAGCATGTAAAAGGAAAATAAAATATTGTATGACTAAATACTCAATCATCCAATTTTAGAAGAATGACAAAGTCACCTTCTTGATATGATCTTTACAAACATTTATTTATACATTTAATTGAAATTTAATCTAGGAAAGCAGTGTAAAAACATGTAAAGGAAACTCAAATAATTTATGATTCAATACTCAATCATCCAATTTTGGAAGAATGACAAATTCATCTTCTTGATACGATATTTACAAGCATTTCATTATACATTTAATTGAGAATTTAATCTTGGAAAGAAAATAAATCTTAATCTATGAAAGCAAATAAATCTCACACATTGTAGATGGCCGATCCAAAAGTATGAGAGATGGTAAGTCGAGAGGCTCCATATGTAAGCAAAACCAAGTCAAAGTGAAAGAACATTCATGAGTAAGGTGCCACAATCTAATTCTTTATTCAAAGCTTGAGCATAACTCCCAACTTTACACATGACATGATAGGATAAAGCTTTTCCTATTTATACAAAAATTAGGGATATGTACTCAATAAATGTAGATCCCTTAAATATCTGCTAGATCCATACTTGTCTCAACTTATCCCTAAATTCTAGATACAAATCCTATGACACATCAAGATATCCATGATCTTTCTCCTTGGAGTATGGTCTACCTCTTGAGTTGAATTTCGAATTTGATCTTGGGAGGCCAAGTAAGACCCTTCTAGGATCTCCAAAATAGGCCTACACATGTCACAAAAATCATAACACATATATAGATATATGAAACCATGTTAATTTTCTAGTTTTTAATCATAAAATCACTTTAAATACATAAAATAAATAACTTTGGAAAACAAGGATCCTAACCCATATATTTATGAAAATGGTTAGTTGATGTAGGGTTTTAGGTTAGATAGTTATGAAATGAGAGCTGTATGGTTATGACATAATGGAAATATGTATGAATATGGAAGACAATTTTGAGACTCAACATACCCCCCAAACTGAAGTTGTTGCATGTCCTCATGCAACTATTGCGTTGATTCATTTGTCCATGAGTTGATCTTTTATGAGTTTTGACGTGTATATATTCTTTACAAACTTTGCTTCATGATATTTTCTTTTGGAAAAGTATAATACATTTGATTGGAATTATATATATATATATATATATATATATTTTTTTTTTTTTTTTAAAGGTTGGTTCTTGTGTGACAACTGATTTTTGAGCAATGGTTCTTGTTTAACAATGGTTTATTTTCTTTGTTGCATCAAATTTCATGAAAAATTTTAGAATCAAATACTATAATAACTCATCAATGAATTGATAATTTGCAAAGCATATAATCTTTTGGAGTCATACTACAACAATAGTTGGTTGGGAAGTATATGCGGGTTGGAATGAAATGAAAATGTGTGATAGTGTATGCCATGTGAATATGAAAGGATGTCCCTTCCCCCCAACTAAATATATTAAAATGTGAAAAAGGGAGTGAAGAATTTTTCCAAAGTTAAAATTAGAAAACCACATACATTCACTTATCTTAAATGTGGATGAGTTGTGTATACTGAAGAGTGTGGCTATTGATGCTGTTGGATCATGAAGTATGTAACAAAGGAATTTGATTTGCTTCTGACTTATCTTTGTGCTGATGACAATATTGGGATATTTATTGCTGCTGATACAAATTAATTCTTGCTGCAAACTGTTGAAATGATGTTAGTCTTCAATCGTTACAAAATCCGATGGTACAATTCTAGTCATGCGAATAAATGTGTTGATGTCGAGCATGAAGAGAAGTCATTGGATTACCGAGCATTGATGAATTTCATTAACCAATGCGAGGCAAACTCACCATTAATGCCAAGGTACCTAAGTACATCTTGCGAAGTGCGAATAGATGAGCTGATGTCGAGCCACTTGCAAGATATGACGATCAAGGGACATTGATGTATTCCCATGACTGTCAACGAGAGAACTTGTCATTAATTCATAGAAGCCTCAAGGTACTAATAAGGACTTTAGTCTTGGACCTAGATAATGTGCTAATGTCGATAGGCCAAGAATTGTTAGAATTGATGTTCAGCTGCAGAATTGCGCAGTTTCTGTAGCTAAAAATATTGAGCAAAAATTTAATATATACAGCTATGCATTTTTCATGATCTGTCCAATATTCGAATTAATCAGTGCCTTCTCCAGAAAAATGAGAAAATTCTACTTGTTTTATTGATTCAGTAATTTTTTTATTAAATGACAAAATGATGAGATCCAATGTATAATAATTGCCAATATATATATATATATATATTTTACAAACATGTTTCAATGCATTTTCATCGAACTCAAAACCAGAAATTGTCGTGTTGTATTTAAAATTCAACTCAGAATTTGACCATGTTTTTCTTATAGACTCGTGCTCTTCTCAACGCACCATCAATGGCGACTTCCTTTCATCACTTTGATCACTTCTGGATCAACACCTGTTGCTGGAGTTAAACTTGCTAATACACAACCTAGAAACCCAATTCTATCATTTCATAAATTAAATTAGATTCCGCAACTTAATTTTCAAATATATTTCAGTTTTCTCAGAATTTGTATTTTAAAAATGACGTTTTTAATAGCTACGCATTTCCTAGCAAAAATTTTCTCAAGGACAAATCATGAAATTTTTGTTCAAAGAAAATGGGAGCTACACGTTATATTGTGAATTATTGAATGCCACCGAGACAATGAATTGAATTGAAATTCATCAGCTTTCCTGCAAAAATAGATCTGGCTTTTACTTACCTCTTTGGCTGATATCGATGCCACTATTTGCATTTGTTTATTGATTGCTAATGCCAGCATCTACAGTGCAGTCCCTTGAAAATACATAGGACTTTAAAACATCTATAATTGTTTTCAAAACTATTTCATAAGCAGTTGGGTTATCAGAATGAGGATCTCAAGATACAATGGCACAGCGGCATGGAAAACCTCCTCATTCATGTTGTTGTTGAGGAAAATTTAAGAAAAGGCAACTAAAACTCTTTTAAGTGTTGTTACTTAGGAATGAATTGAACTAAGAGATGCAAATTGTCGTATTTCATCAAAAATCCCCAACTCAGAAATAAGAGAATTGCATAGTTCTTTACTTTTTTTTTCTTTCTCATTGTCATGCTCTAATGAACACCCATGGCTTCAACAAGAGATAGTGAGATCTAATAACTGTGTTGAGGATGAAGAAATCAAATTGGACTTTTCGATTTATCAAAATCACATGGCATGTGGATTGAATGCGACAACAGAATTTGTTTTAGATTCAAATTCTTCTTCTTTGCAGTGTGCCACATGCAAAATGTTCACTGTGAAGTTAAAGAAACCATTTTCCCCACGCAGTCTGCAAATTGAAGCTCAAAAGATCCCTGAAAATCTCCCAAACAGTTAGGAATCTAGGGAAATTGTTTCTGGGTTTCTTAACTCAAGTCGTTCTGGAAATGACCTAAAGCTCAAGTTTTAGCTAAAAAATGAAAGTACTCGAAATTTATTCAAATCTAAATGACCATATAGAGCTCGTCGCCATGATTCCAGCGCACCTCGTTTCATCAAAATCCGAGTTCGTATGACTGAGTTTTCATCTGTTGTTCGTTTTCCAACACAGGCAAAAAAATGAGCAGAACAGGTACAATGTTGATGTGGAAGGTACAGTCAGCGTTTGCAGGAATATCCTTTAGAAACAGCTAACGAAATTGTGCTAAGTGGCACCACCAGATTCGCCGATGATGACTAGGAAGTGAAATTTTTTTATTCCTAAGTCTAAGTGGAATTTATTAAATTGACATTTATTTTATATGGTGGCCAATGGGGAAGGGCCACATGGCATGCCATGTACCCCCCCTGGCAGGACAGGTTGGAAGGTCGAATTATCAGTTATATTAAGGTTTGGAACATTGGGTTACAAGGTGGCATATTAACATATATATATGACATATATTTCAATATATATTATATCCTAAAGTTGAAACCCACCTTTCAACGGTCTTTACTATCTTTGGAGGATCCGCTACCTAAACTTGGAGAAGGGTCTGATATGGCAGATTTGAAAAGTTGACTTATTTATGCATTGGAGCAAAATTATATGGTGGGGTCGGGGCTCGAACCCCTGACCTCCCGCCTGCCATATGCGTGCTCGACCATTTCTCCTACGGGGTAGTTATTACCCAAATCATCTTCCGCATCTATTTGAATTGTAACCGCCTGACTGTTGGGGGTTGGAGGGGGCCAACCTCCTCCCCATGTGACCATAAGCGCACGACCGAGAGCCAGTTCAAACCAAAAATGGTGGAAATTAATCAGGTTTAATTAATGTTTAAATTGTGGCTTAAAGACGTTAAGACGTCATTAGCGCATAAATCATGGTTAAACATTACACCTATCTTATCCTCCGCTAATCATGTTTAACAGTTATTTAACCCGACATTTATACTGGAGGAATTTTTGGAAGTAGCGCCAAAATTGGCGGATTTTCCAAAATTAGAATTTTAACTGGCAGTTTCTCTAGTTTTTGAGGAGAAATTGGGGCAAAGTTTGTTTTGGTCATAACTCACTCAATTTTTGACCAAACTGAGCTTAGTAAAGTCATTGTTTCCTAATTTTCATGCTAGGAACTCAATGAAGTAGGTTGCAGAGGCAGAAAAGGTGATCTATAGGTGTTTTAGTACATTTGAAGATTTTTGAAGGCTAGGGCCACTAGGTGTTGGGGTCATTGCCAAAGCATCCCAAGTCCAAATTCAGCAAAAAATTATTCATTTTTGGGAGATTATGATGTTATAAACTCATTGGAATAGGTTACAATAGGTTCTAAATCTTGTAACAACAATTTGAGCACACTTGAAGCTAATACAAAGGCCACCCTATGAAGCTGGACCAAGGAGATGTAGCCTAGGAGGGTTGAACTCCTTTATCAAAATTCTCTGTGTTAAGCTCTGCTATATGCGCTTGTTGTGTTTATTATTGCTTTTGTTCTGTCATTTAAAATTATGATTTTTTAAGCTTATGACAAACTCATAATTTCACTAAGTACATTGTTTTCCAATCACATGCTCTTAAACAAACTCATGAAGGATAAGTTAAACAATGCAAAGAAAAGTTTATATCTGAAATGAAACTATCACGACATTAGCTAGCAAGTAATTTCAGATCAAGTTGGTATTAGAGCACAAGGTTGCTTGCTTGTTTTACTTGAATATTTTTTAGTAGTACAAACTTACTGATGCTTACAAGATTGAGATTGCAGAGAGGATAAGGGAAGCTACTGATAGCTAGTCCAAAATTTAAGACAAAAAGGAAGAAGGCTGAGATAGCATCATCCTTACCCAAAGGACCACTCAAGGCAACACTTGAAGCACAAGAGGAATTAATTTCGCAAGAGGCTGAAGTGGTTGAAGAGATACAAGCTGTAGAGATATAGCTTGAATCAACAGCCAAAATGTCAGGCCATGCAGGAGCTCATGAACATTCTAAAGAAGAGGTTGTCAAGAAGGAGTTCAAAGAAATGCAAAGGATGGTGAAACTTATGTATGAAGCTTTTATGGCAAAGGAAACTAGAGAAGGTTCAAAACACCGTCATAGAGAAGAATCTTCAAATAATAAAAAGGAGGAAGAGAGGAGCTCAAAAGATAGTGGTGGAAAACCACCTCCTTCTCCACCATCACCATCATTATCATCATCCTCATCATCATCTTCATCTTCCAAATCCACTAAAAAATCTCATACCCATAATCATTCCAAGATCCCAAAAGGTAAGACTTCGTTACTCAAGTTGGACATCAAATTTGAACTTCCTACATATAATGGAGAAGTTAATGTTGAAAAAATAGATAATTGGATTCGTCAATTAGAAGTTTACTGTAGAATTCAAAATCTGCAAGAAGACGATATTAAAATCCAATTGGCTTCATTAAGGCTAGAAGTAGCAGCATTAGTTTGGTGGGAGGCAAAAACACAAGAGGAAATGCGCATCCATGGTAAGATTTCCGTTTCTTGGGTCGAATTCATTTCTTCCATTAAAAGACAATTCTATCCATTAGCTTATATGCAGAAGGCAATAATGAGTTGGAAAAACTTTAGACAGCTAAAAGGTCAAAGTGTCCAAGAGTATACACAAGATTTTAGGAAAATGGCTTTATTACTTGGAGTAGACTTAGACTCACAAGGTACACTCTTGAATTATATAGGAGGTCTACATTCCTAGTTAAAACACACTATTCTCATGTTTAACACAAATAACTTAGATGAAATATGTGTGCAAGCCACGCATCTTGAAGCAAGGGGTAAAAACATTTCTGAAGAGGGTAGTAAGAAGAAGCAATTCAAGGGTAAGGAAAAGAGAAAGGAGGAAAATGGAAGGGAAAGAAGAATGCAAGTGTGAAGCAAGAAGAGGAGAAAATATCATGCAAACATTGTTCTAAAGAGGAGCATGATGAAGCTCACTGTTGGAAACTACACCCCGAACTAAGACCAAAGAAACTAAATAACAAATGAAAACAAAAGACGATTTCCACCACACAAAAAGATCTTGGATCTGCTTCAGGAGATGAAACCAAGATAGTTGCCATGGTTAACAAAGGGAAGGAAGAAATTGCAAGTTCTAGTACCTCAAACAGTCACAATAACACTTCAAATGAGGATACAAGGATATAATTATTCCATGTTAGAGTAATTTCTAATCATACAAATATTTATGCCTTATTTGATACAGGGCCACAAGAAAACTTGATTTCAGAAGACTTATTTAAAAAAATGAACCTTGAAAATGTACCTCATCATAAGCCATACCCTTTGGGTTGGATAGTTAACAATGCAAATTTACAGGTGACAAGGAAATGTATTTTCAGATTTGCTATTACTGCAAACTTTGTTGATGAAGTTGAGTTAGATGTTGTACCACTTGATATTTCAGGGATTATCTTGGGTAGTCCATACTTGTATGACATGAAAGCGGTATTCTACCATCATGAGAACAAATATCATTTAATCAAAGATGGAGTGGAGTATAATGTGAGAGCTGATCACAAGACACTGAATATCTCTTTAGTTAATGCAGGGCAAATGAAGAGGCTAGTAAATGCAAGTAAAAATTTTGTGCTTCTTATGATCAAGAAAAAGAAAGATGTTGACTATGAATCTTTTGAAGGATGTGATGAAAAATTGAAATTTGATTTTTTTGATGTGGTAAGTCATCATGGTGATATTTTTCAAGAACCAAAGGGGTTGCCACCCAAGAGGGGGATTCAGCATGAGATTCAACTGTAGCAAGATGTTTCACTTCCGCATATTGGTATGTATCACATGTCAATCATGGAAAGTTTGGAAATCAGGAAGCAAATCCAAGAGTCTCTGAATAACGGTATCATATGCCTATCTACTTTTCCATGTGGTTCTCCAATATTTTTGGTTCCAAAGAAGGACGAGACTTTGGCGCACGTGTATTGATTTCCGTGCATTGAACAAAATCACGGTAAAGAATTGCTACCCACTTCCATGTATTGATGATTTGATTGATCAGTTAAAACATGAAAAGTATTTAACTAAGTTAGATTTGAGAAGTGGTTATCATCAAGTTAAGATAGCTAAAGAAGACATTTGTAAAACTGCTTTCAATACTAGACAAGGATTGTATGAGTGGTTAGTTATGCCATTTGGATTAATAAATGCACCAACTAATTTTATGAGAGTGATGAATAATGTACTTAGACCATTTATAGATGAATTTTTCATTGTTTACTTATATTACATACTCATATTCAACAAATCAAGAGAAGAACATGTCATGCATGTGAACAAGGTACTTGATGTTTTGAGAAAAGAGAAATTTTTTCGAATTTGGTAAGACTTCATTGGTATATTTGGGACACATAGTTGGAGGAGGTGAATTGAAGATTGATCCTTCCAAAGTTGAGGTCATTTTGAATTGGCCCAAGCCCAATACAATTACCAAGGTAAGAATATTTTTAGTGGCAACACATTATTGGAGGAATTTTTTTGCTAATTTTCTTCCATTGCAGCACCATTGCATGCATTGACAAGCACAAATAAAGTCTTCCATTGGGGAGATTTGTAGCAGAAAGCATTTGATGCTTTAAAGAAAAATATAAGTTCGGCACCGGTACTAGCAATTCCAGATCTAAGATAGCCATTTGAGATCCAAACGGATGCAAGTGATTATGCTATGGGAGCAGTGCTCATGCAGCATGGTAAGCCTATCTAATTTCATTCTAAAACCTTTAATGGAGTTGTGACTAAATATCCTACATATGATAAATTGTTATATGAATTGGTATAAATTGTAAAGAAATGGAAGCATTACTTGATGGGAAAAGAGGCCATTATCCATACTGACCATCAGCCATTGCATTATTTACAATCATAGTCCAAATTGCAGAAATCAAGACATTTCAGGTGGATGGGTTTTCTACAACAATTTCACTTGGTTATCAGGTACAAGAAAGGAATATACAATAAGGTAGCTAATATGCTCTCTAGTCCTATTGTAAATTCAGCTATTATTCTCAAGAACAATTCTATTATGCATGAAAGTTACATTGAACAGTATGTGAATGATAGTGATTTTCAAGATGTGTATGAGAACTTGAGTAAAGGAAAAAAAAGTGAAGAGTTAGATTATCATGCGCATAACAGTTTTTTGTATCACTTGGGAAAGTTATGTATACCATAGGGATAAATAAACAATATCATAAGGGAGGCGCCACATCATTGATTGCAGGAAATTTCGGTGTAGGCAAGACAATAGCGCATCTGCAAAGGTATTGTTATTGGCCACACATGAATGAAAGTGTTTCTCGTTTTATTCTTTATGTGAAACAAGTAATCCTAGCAATAGGAAGCTTGGTTTGTACACACCACTTCGAGTTCCTTCTCATCCTTGGGAGAGCATCTCAATGGATTTTGTAGGACGCCTTCCTATTTCAAGGAAAGGTCATGATTATTTGTATGTTGTGGTAGATAGGTTCAGCAAAATGTGTATTTTGATGGCATGTAAGAGACATATTACAACTGAACAAATTGCTAATATTTTCTTTCAAAATGTATAGATCCATTTTGGTCTTCCTACTTTTATTGTAAGTGATCTAGATTCTCGATTTGTTGGGAATTTTTGGTCGAAATTATGGGACATTATGGATACAAAGTTGAATAAGAGTACATCATTTCATTTGCAAACTGATAATCAAATAGAGGTGGTAAATAGGACTGTTATTCATCTTCTAAGAGGCTATTGCAGCAAGCATCCCAAGTTGTGGGATGAACAATTACACTACATACAACATGCATACAACTGGGCAAAACATTCTTCTACAAATACATTGCCATTTGAGGCATGTTTTGGTTACTTGCCAAGATTTCCATTGGACTTTATCTTTGAGAAATATGTTGCTATAGATGGACATAGTTGCATAGATAAAGCAAGAAATTTCATTGAGAAAATTCAGTTGGTACATCACACGGTGAAAGAGCAACTTGAGAAGAGTCAAAGCAGCTACAAGAAAAGGCATGAAAAACATCGGGTTGATCACAAATTTGAAGTTGGAGATGAAGTTTAGTTGTACATAAGCAAAGAAAGATTGCAAGGGGAAGGTAAAAAGCTCAAATCAATCCGTTATGGTCCATTTAAAATTTTGGAAAATATTGGTACAAATGCATTCAAGCTAGAGTTGCCTCCTTATATGCAAATTTATTCTGTCACTAATGTTGAGAATTTGAGATTGTTTGAGCCTCCTTTTATTGATGATCAAGGAGAGCATGTTCAGTTGCCATAAATACATGATTTCTTGCCAGAATATCTTGATGAACTTCAGCAATATCTCATACTTTACAGAAGAATTAGAACTTCAAGAAGAGGGAATGTTGAATACCTTAGATTTGGACTCACAGGTTAAAATCCTTCAAAGGAAAAATGGTTGGAGATTGGAAAAGTGAGGGAGTTGTACCCTCACTTGCTAAATAATTGATAATATCTTTTGGGATCCAAAAGGCTTCTAGTGGGAATGAATGATATAAAGCTCAAGTTTTAGCTAAAAAATTGAAAGTGCTCTAAATTTCTTCAAACCTAAATGACCGGATAGAGTTCGTCGCCAGGATTCCGGCGCAACTCGTTTAATTAAAATCCGAGTTTGTATGACTGAGTTATCGTATGCTGTTCATTTTCCAAAACATGCAAAAAAATGAGCAGAACATGTATAGTGTTGATGTGGCATGTACAATCAGAATTTGCAGGAATATCCTTCAGAAACAACCAATGACATTATGCCAAGTGGCACCACCAGATTCGTTGATGATGACTAGGAAGTGGAATTTTTTTATCCCTAAGTCTAAGTGGAATTTTATTAAATTGGAATTTTATTTTATTTTGTGGCCAATGGGGAAGGGCCTCGTGGCATGCCACGTACCCCCTTGGCAAGACAGGCTAGAAGGTCGAATTATCAGTTATATTAAGGTTTGTAGCATTGGGTTACAAGGTGGCTTATAACATATATATTTATATATATATGACATATACATTTCAATATATATAATATCCTAAAGTTGAAACCCACCTTTCGACTGTCTTTACTATCTTTTAAGGAGCCACTACCTAAAATTGAAGAAGGGTCTGATATGGCGGATTTGACAGGTTGGAAAAACGGAATTCTTTATGCGTTGGAGCAAAATTATATGGCGTGGTCGGGGCTCAAACCCCTGACCTCCCGCCTGCCATATGCACGCTCGACCATCTCTCCTACAGGGTAGTTCTTACCCATACCATCTTCCGGATCTATTTGAATTGTAACAGCCCGATTGTTGGGGGTTGGAGGGGGCCAGTGCCCTCCCCATATGACCATAAGCGTGTGACTGAGAGCTAGTTCAAACCAAAACCAGCGGAAATTAATCATGTTTAATTAATGTTTAAACTATGGCTTAAAGACGTTAAGACATCATTAGCGCGTAAATCACGGTTAAACATTAAATCTATCTTATCTGCCGCTAATCATGTTTAACGGTTAGTTAAATCGACATTTAGACTGGTAAAATTTTCGGAGGTTGTGCCAAAATTGGTGGATTTTCCAAAATTAGAATTTTAATTGGCATTTTCTCTAGTTTTGGAGGAGAAATTGGGGAAAAGTTGGTTTTGGTCATAACTCACTCAATTTTCGACCAAACTAAGCTCAGTAAAATTCATTTCTAGCTAATTTGCATGCTAGGAACTCAATGAAGTAGGTTGCAGAGGTAGAAAAGGTGATCTACATGTGTTTTAGTACATTTGAATATTTTTGAAGGCTAGGGCCACCAGGTGTTGGGGTCATTGTCAAAGCATCCAGAGTCCAAATTAAACAAAAAAATAGTCATTTTTGGGAGATTATGATGTTATAAACTCATTAGAATAGGTTCCAAGAGGTTCTAAAGCTTGTAACAGAAATTTTAGCACACTTGAAGCTAATACAAAGGTCACCCTATGAAGTTGGACCAAGGAGATGTAGCCCAGGAGGGGTGAACTCCTTTATCAAAATTCTCTGTGTTAAGCTATGTTATATGTGATTGCTGTGTTTACTATTGCTTCTGTTCTGTCATTTAAAATTATGCTTTTTTAAGCTTATGACAAACTCATAATTTCACTAAGTACATTTTTTTCCAATCACAATCTCTTAAACAAACTCATGAAGGATAAGTAAAACAATGCAAAGAAAAGTTTATATCTGAAATGAAACTAGCACAACATTAACTAGCAAGTAATTTCAGATTAGGAAAAAAACCCATGTCTTAGTTTTTTCCAATTTTCCTCGATTTGCTTAGAAAATTTGTTTTAAAAATGTGGGTCTATATTGATGTGTTTTCTGGAAAATGAAATTATTTGCTCAGGTATTCTTCAATTTCTCTTGCGATAGCCTAATGAGTTTTGAGTCTTGAAGGGTATATCATGGTGGCTTTCCCAATCAATATCTTTGAAGAAGAATTTGAACGAGTAATTACATAAGGCGATTGCTTCATACATCACGCTGGCGTAATCTCAATATTTTTCCTGTAAGCACTCATATTGGAAAGCATTTGAAAAGAAATATCCTTCGTTAAAGGAAAAAAAGGCTAGCAAATCGCAGTAAATGGTAGCAAATTGATTCAGTAGCAATCAGTCGTATCAATATTTTCATTCTGTTGCATCAAACATTCGAACCTTTCCTTAACCATATTGAAACTAATTTGAGTGTAACCATATATATTTTCTTGGAATTATCGGCATCAGATTAGGGATCCACCTAAGCCAATACATTAAGTTGTTGTTTTCGAGAACATGAAACTCGAATTGCTATGAAAATTTCTTTGCATCGTTAGTCACTTTCCATCTCCATTCCTTGTTTTTGGTTTTGCTGTAAAAATATATACATATATATTTTAATTAAACAAAACAAAAAATTATTATTATTATTTTTAAATTTTCTTTATTAAAAATAATTTAGTAATAAATAAAATGGAATTTGAAATTTTTATTTTTTATATATTTTTTATTTTTTTAAATTATAAAGTTTATTGAAAAATCAAATCAAATCAAATCGAATGATGAAAATAGAAGTTAGCTGTAGAATTGCATTTTGTAGCTAAATAATTTTTTTTAGATTCTATGATATACTAAAAAGAAATTCTTTTTTCTGATCCTCTAGGTTACACGAAGCGCAGGAGGAGAGCAATACTCAGGATTTTTATTTTGTTAGCATAATCAAGATTTTATTAGTCGATTCCACCTTTTTTTTTTTTTTTTGCAAAAATAAAATGAAGAGAATCAATCTCATACCTTAAATTATTGCTCGTGATCTTCGGTTGTGCTCCTTATTCTCAATCATTTATTTTATTGCAAATCTTTCCTGCCAAGGGTTAGTAAATGGGTGGTTCTTACTGCACCACAAAACATCAAATTTATCCTAAAAATTAGAAAACTTATTTTTATTTGTCAGTCCTTTTCTACTAAAGAAATGGAACATTCACTTAAGTATAAGAGAATTTCAATGCATCCATTTACGCAACAAAATCATGAGTAAACTCATATGGATATGATCATGAAGATTGGGTGTTGTAATTGGATTTTTATTGTGTTTTTATTTTTTATTTTTTATTTTTTTTTGTGAATAAGATTTTTTAATTTGTGGATGTTTTGTTTTATTCTAAATGCAAATGCAAATAAACTTGAATGAAAATTCCTAAAAAAAATAAAAAATAAAAATGAATTTGCACAAAAACTTAATTTGAGAATTTGCATGATTTTTAAAAAATGAAATTGAAAAACAAAATGGAATTCTAATTTAAAAATTTGAAGTAAAAAAAAAAATTGGAAACAAACAAAAAAAACAAATTCTAAGGCTGATCCCTACCTCTCCGACAATGATGCCAAAATGATGAGTAAAATAATTTGCATTAGATTACTAACATAAATTATCAATCCGGGACCATATGACTTGTGAAACATACGTGCACAATATATGCTAGGGATCAGTTTATGAAAACTAAAAACTAACCTAATCACACCATTCCTACATTAACTTGGAAATATATTATACATTCAGGAATTACAATTTAATCTATTTGCATAATCGAATTCTAATCTAGGGTTGTTGTATTGAAATCAAAGACAAGTAGAAAGCATTGATGTATATCTCTATGCCCAAACCCAATCCAATTGGAAAATTATAGAAACCACTTTCTTGAGATGATTTAGCAAGCACAAATTTACACAGGGAACTGGAAATTTAATCTAAGTGATGTATTGAAATCAAAGAAAAGTAAAAAGTGTTGTTGTATATCTCTATGCCCAAATCTAATCCAATGGGAAAATGATAGAAACCATTTTCTCGAGATGATTTAGTGAGCACAAATTTACACAGTCAACTGGAAATTTAATCTAAGAAAGCATTTCAAAGCATGTAAAAGGAAACTAAACTACTGTATGATTAAATACTCAATCATCCAATTTTGGAAGAATGACAAATTCACCTTCTTGATATGATCTTTACAAGCATTTATTTATGCATTTAATTGAGAATTTAATCTAGGAATGCAGTGTAAAAACATGTAAAGGAAACTAAAGTATTGTATGATTCAATACTCAATCATCCAATTTTGGAAGAATGACAAAGTCATCTTCTTGATATGATATTTACAAGCATTGCATTATACATTTAATTGAGAATTTAATCTAGGAAACCAATAAATCTTAATCTATGAAAGTAAAGAAATCTCACACATTGTAGATGGTTGATCCAAAAGTATGAGAGATGGTAAGTCGAGAGGCTCCATATGTAAACAAAACCAAGTCAAAGTGAATTAACACTCATGCGTAAGGTGCCACAATCTAATTCTTTATTCAAAGCTTGAGCATAACTCTCAACTTTACACATGACATGATAGAAGAAAGCTTCCCCTATTTATACAAAAATTAGGGATATGTACTCAATAAATGTAGATCCCTTAAATATCTACTAGATCCATACCTGTCTCAACTTATCCCTAAATTCTAGATACAAATCCTATGACACATCAAGATCTCCATGATCTTTCTCCTTGGAATATGGTCCACCTCTTAAGTTGAAATTCGAATTTGATCTTGGGAGGCCAAGTAAGACCCTTCTAGAATCTCCAAAATAGGCCTACACATGTCACAAAAATCATAACACATATATAGATATATGAAACCATGTTAATTTTATTGTTTTTAATCATAAATTCACTTTAAATACATAAAATAAGTAACTTTGGAAAACAAGGATCTAAACCCATATATTTATGAAAATGGTTACTTAATGTAGGGTTTTAGGTCATATAGTTATGAAATGAGAGCTGAATGGTTATGACATAATGGAAATATATATGAATATGGAAGGCGATTTTGAGACTCAATAATAGGCCAATTGGCTTTCTGTGTCAATGATAGCATATTGCCTTTCAATCCTGTTTTCTTTTATCTAGGTTTTGATATCTGATTTTAGCCTTTTAATTTTAGCTTCCCAAATAGAGGTGGCGCTACCTTCAACCTATCCAGCCTAGGAGTTCGAAACCATAGAGGAGAATTCAGCTAAATCAAGCTATAGGGGGGAGAATATGAAGGGAATAGGATGAAGTTTAATGGATGAAGAAACCACAAGGAAAATGGGGAGGTGATCCGAGCCGCACCAAGGGAGGATGGAGGATTTAGGTCATAGATGGTTTTGCAATATCAAACAACTTGAGGCTAGAAACTGGTCAAGTCTCACAGTAATATGACCTGGACCGATGCACTTATTGTTCCAGGTATAAATAAATTTCTCAGGTTTTACATGAAAAAGACATAGATTAAGGATTAGGTCTTCCATGTCTTCTTGTGAGGCATCTCTAACCAAGGAGCCTCCTCTTTTCTCATTTTGACCCAAGGTAGTGTTGAATTCTCCCCCTAAAATACAATTGATCCCATACTCTGAGTCTTTTAACTCCAAGAAATATTTCCATCACTCTTGCTTTTCCCTATTGTGGACTGGCATATATACATTTATAACTACAACATTTTTATTTAATTCTAAACTCTTGAAAGTGGTAGCAATCTAGTGAGTGTTTTTCAAGGAACTTACTAATTGTAATTTTGAAGGATTCCACATTGTGTAGAGGCCTCTCGAAGCTCCTCTTGAACTGTTAGCTTTTATTTTACTAAAACCCCACAATGAAGGGTGAATAGAGGAGATGTTTGTCTCACTCAATTTAGTCTCCTGGAGCATGGCTGCGTTTGGTTTTTATTTTTTAATTAACTACTTTACTTCCATTATTCTCTTTCTAGTACCAAGAACTGTACAATTCCAGGAGGTGACCTTAATTATTTACCTTTAGAGGATGCTGCCCCTTTTATTGGGCCAACTGTGTTCCCTTTGTTTCCTCCTTTAGTTCCCAGGTCTGCTAACTATCGTGGGATTGTATGTTGGAAGGATAGTTCCCTATCCTTCTATGTATTTTCCTTCCTCATCTTTTTCTTAGTTTTCCTTCCTGATATTCTTGTATTTATTTCTTTATTCCTTATATGTGCTCCATCTAACTCTTCTTTTGTCGAGCTCACATGCATTGATATTACTGCTACTTATTTTTAGGATAAGAAGCCTTCATCTTCTTCCTCTTCCTCTGTGGATTCTTCAACATTTTTGGATGTTTCTGGGCTCACGAGATGAACTAGGACCTGGTGCGAAGATAGAGGAGGGTGGGGGACCTCCTCCCTAACAAACTTCATTAATAGTTAATAGTTAATAATTAATGAGTTAAACTCAGCATTGCAATAGCAATTACATTTAACTATTATTAAATTGACTATTAATAAACTATTGCGCATTTGATTATAGATTTTAATTCTTTGTCATTAATGCTTTCTTTTGATAATTATTTTACATGAACAACTATTATAATACTATAACTATTAATTTTTTTATTAATAGTTAATAATTAATGAGTTAAAATTTGTAGTGCAATAACTATTACATTTAACTATTATTAACTTGCTTATTAATAAACTATTGTGCATTTAATTATAAATATGAATTCTCTCGCACTAATGCTTTCTGCTTTCGATAATTATTTTACATGGACAAATTTTCCACATAATGAAATCAGAAATATTACTATTGAACAAAAATTTTCACACTTCCACACACTGAAAACACAAATATTTCTATTAAACAAAAATGTTCATACTTTCGCACAAAATGTCCTATTCATATGAACCATAATTTGGTTCGTGCAGAGCTATTTATTTTATTTTATTATTGCAAAGCAAGTATGTTATTACTGAGAAAACATTGTACTTGATAAATGTGAGAATTATAGCCCACAACCCCACACATTTCAATAGCAGAGCTCCGTACGATGAGCTAAGTTCCACACAATAAGCTGTAATATTATTTTATTAATATTGTTTTTATTTATTTTATTGATTGGAAAGTGAATACATCATTATCGAGAAAACAACTAATAAATTTTGTGCGAAAAACTTAGCCTATCGTGCAGAACTTAGATCATTGTGCAAAGCTTATAGCCTATTGTGTAGAACATAGCTCATTGTGTGAAGCTATTTATTTTATTGGAACTCAACCTATTGTGTGGAGCTATATATTTTATCTTATTATTAGAAAACGAATATGTCATTAGCGAGAAAACACCATGAAAAAAAAATCAATTAATTAGCAGTAAAGATAGGGACTATGCTGCACAAAGCTATTCCTCTTGTGAATGTTTAATTATTGTTTAGAGAATATTTTTGTACATAATCACAGACCAAATTTGTGATTACTCTATTATCATGACATTACAAAATGTATAATAAAATATTCATAACACAACAACTTACAATTTAATAAAAAATCATTAGATAAATTTTGAGGTCTAAAATGTGTCTCCTAAAGAATATTATAAAATAATAGTGGAAATAATAAAATAAGATTAGATTACATCATCAAATCTTAGAGGAAAAAAACAACTTTTTTAACTTGTATTTCAACTTATCTCCCTATGGTTTTTCTCAAATTTCAAGCGAGAGCACTCATTGGATGCAAAAATTAATTCCTCATCCAAGGAGTACCCATGTTACATACTTTCGATAGACCCTGCTACACGAAAAAATGAAAATACATTAAAAAAATGTAATTTCAATCAATTTTTTTAATGTATTTTTCATTTTTCGTGTAGTAGGGTCCATCAAAACAATATAACCTAGGTACTCCTTGGATGAGGGATTAAATTCCACTGTCGACATTAGAGAGATTTTTATGTCTAAAATGAGCCTCCTAAGAAAAATGTACAACCAAAATAAACTTTATAAGAACCAATAGGATTCAAGATGTTAATGTCAACCATGGGGGATGATTCACCATTTTTGGAATAAAAAAGTAAAAAGATTAAAAAATAATAAAATAATAAAACTAAGTTTTCAACTCGTATTTTCAACTTATCTCCATAAGGTTTTACTCAAATTTTGAGCGAGATTATTCATTGGATGCAAATTTAATTCCTCATCCAAGGAGTACCCATGTTGCATACTTTCAATGAACCCTCATACACAAAAATGAGAAATACATGAAAAAATGTGATTGAAATCACATTTTTTCATGTATTTATCATTTTTCTTATAGAAGTGTGCATAAAAAATATGCAATATGTGTACTCCTTGGATGAGGAATCAAATTCTGCATCCAATGAGTGTTCTCGCTTGAAATTTGAGTAAACCCATAGGAAGATAATTGAAAATACAAGTTGTTTTTTTTTTCCTTCTTTCCCTCTAAAATTTGATGATGTAATCTAATCTTATTTTATTATTTGGACTATTATTTTATAATTTCCTTAGGAGTCCCATTTGAGACCTCGAAATTTCTCTAATGTGAGTGCTCCTGCTGGAAATTTGAGTAAAAATATAGGGAGATAAGTTGAAAATACGAGTTGAAAAAATAGTTTTAAATTATTTTATTTTATTTTTCAATCTTTTTACCTGTTTACTCACAAAATGGGGAATTGTCCCCATGGTTAACATCATCATCTTAAATTCCGGATGCGGATCTCTCCCGTTAGTGATGGGATGCTCGTCCCTTGCCGCCTCTCGAGGCCGTCAGTTTGGGCTGGCCATCTGGCCTCCCACATTCGCATTAACGGAGGCATTCAATATGCCACCCCACACTGTATTAATGGCATTCTCTCGAACCGCCGATGTGTTGAGCATTTCACCTGGTCTTCTTCGGCTCCTGGTATGGATGGTGGTCTCTCATATGGCGATTGCTCTATCTGCACCACCATTGCGCTTCACCGAGGTTCTTGCCCACCCGCCTGTGCTGAGCCTAGCGCTTGAATGCAGACAGGTAGACGATGTGAGCTTCTTTGCTGTCTGGAGATTGTTCCTTAGTTCCACCATTCGCATAGTCAGTTCTGCTGTTCGAATTCTCTGTGCATTTCTTCTGGCCCTCCGCTGTCAATTCTCCTCTATCCGCTTCATCAACCTCTCCCCCTCACTATGCCTAGACTGCGCCATCGTATGCGATGTCACCGTGGCTCCAGTCGTGGTTGTGTCCTTCGCTCTCAGTCTTCTCCCACTTCGGACTCATCCTCTAAAGATCTCCCCTGCGACCACATTCCGGAAACTAGAAGTCGCAGGGGCAGGCCTCGCTACCCTGACACCGCTCATCCTTATACGCATCCTCCGCCTCCATTTTTTTTCTCCTCTACGCCTCATGTCGACCCCTCTACTGCTCCCCCCGTTCCCCATCTGCCTTCCTCTTCCTCCCTTCGCCAAACTTCCCAGTGTGCGGAGTTTATATTCGATGGTGTGTTTGAAAGGCTGGTCCTCAAGGCTTATGTCACGGTCACTGTCTGTGAAGAGTCTACCCGCCTTGTGCCTCCTCCGACTGCAATCCCTGGTCCCTCTGTTGCATTTCATGGACCCACTGCTCCTAGCCCCGCCTCTGCTGAAAACGCCAAGGTCTCCTTGGCCCAGTTAAACATTGCCCCTGACATTTCAATGCAGGTCCAAACTACAGAAGGTGAGGATAAAGGCAAAGTGCTCCCCTCGACTGATGAAGGCGGCAACATCGACGAGTATAGATGCAAAATTGTTGAAGAACCGCCTTCTCCAACTAATGAACAGTAGTTTGAAAATACCTCAGAGGTTTTTGTTTTTCATGCACAATGTCTTTAGGTTAATTCTGGTTTTCTTGTTTATTCACCCTCTGCTTGCAGAGTGGTCAGTTATATTTTTTGTTTTTTTGTTAAAAAATTTGGATGAAAGGCTGGTTTCCCCTATGAGGGCGGCTACTCTTAATTTGCAGGGACTGGTTTCCCCTCTGTGGGCAGTCCAAACTCTTGTTTCTCGTGGCAGTCAAGCCCTGTGCTCAGGCTCCCTCAGCTGAGGCAGCGACAGTTTTGTACTTTTATGTTATATATTAATAGATTTAGAGTTACATAGAAAAAAAAAAAAAAACATCATCATCTTAAATCCTATTGGTTCATATAAAGTTGATTTTGGTTGTACAATTTTGTTTTGAGGTCTAGTTTTTACCTCAAAATTTCTCTAATACTTGGAGAATCAAAATCATGAGATTACTAGGTGCACTAACACGTAACATGTAGGTCACCAATGGTTGAAATTCTAGAATCACAATCAACAATTATAAGCGTTTTTTATTTCTCGTTATGGAGAAGATGTGCTATTTTTTAATATTTAATATAGAATTTGGTAGTGATATTTAAAAAACATTAATAGACAATTTTTTTTTTAATATCAATAATAAATGAAATATTTCAATGTCCATAAAATATTTCAATATTTTTTTCCTTTCTTACATAACATAATTAAAAATAACATTAGTTTTGGATAATTGAAATATTTTAATAATACATTAAAGAGACATGTAATTTGAAATGTACTTAACATAAAGTTGACATATATATATATATATATATATATATATATATATATGAAAATCATGTTTGAAATAATGCTTCCATGTCATGTATAGTTGTCATTGTGAGTCCCTAGGCGTCAGTCTAGAAGTTTTTGATTTTTATGTAATGAGTTGGATTCATGATATAGAAGTGTCGAAGTCAGTGTATTATGTCCAATGTATGTGTAAATATTGTGATCAATAAAATAATGATATTGTGTGATTTGCGTTGTGCAATTACTCTATACTCTCAATCTCAATTTCTATCATGGTATCAGAGCCTGTTTTGGCTTGATTCCCTTACATGAAGGCTAGGAAGATGTGGGAGTTGCAAGAAAGTTGAGTAGATTAAAGTAGCTTAGATATGTGTTTGTTTTTTGTTTCATTCTTGTGAATATTTATGTGTGTGGGTTTGTTCTTGTCTGCAGATTTGAGTTAAATGTGTGGAAAATGTTTTCTTCAATGCATAAAACTAGAGAAAACAATCAAATCATACATTCTCTGCTCGTCGACAAAAACATACAGCATTTTCGGCGAGAGAGAGAGGGATAAAAACATCAGGACATCACACCAAAATTGGAGGCACCGTGTCCGTATATTAGAATTGAAATGAAGCCCATGTGCAATGCTAGCGTTGAAAAAAACATCCCAGTTCCAGTTGGAAACCTAGTCAAAGGCATTGAACAATTCAATCTGTGAATTCAGAGACTAGATCTACTAAAGACATCATCATGTCGCTGCTCCATATTTAGCCATCGGGAACACGAACCACTGCATATTGATGGTATCATGTCTATGCAATGCTCATCTCTATATGGAGGGCCTCGATCAAGGCATGAAATTCTGACACCCTCACTTCACTTGGTGTTTTCTGGTGAGACTACACAAGGAGTTGATTAGTTGGTCACGAAATGGTATATTTGTGAAATAAGCGTGTTGTGTGCATGAAGCATGAAATAGTTTTGAAATTCACATTACCCTTCATCGCTAGCTTTCATTTATTGAGATTTTCTTATCTTTTAAGAATGTTGATATTTCCTTGCATCATTATGTAGTCTAGATGGTTCAACATATTTCTTAATGAGTTGGTTCAAATTTCGACTCCATCGACAATATTAAGTGCATCAATGATTGGATTGATGACTCTCGTTTCATCTTCTGGATGTTGTAGTAGAAGAGATGAAGAAAGGGTGGTAGGTTTCCTGCAGGACCCTATCCTTGGCCAATAATTGGGAATCTTCATCAATTGAGTCTACCTTGTTAAGATATCCTTGGCCAAACTGGATCTACATATGAATTACAACCACACTCTTAGGGCTTTTCTACCTTTGAAACATGTCCTCGTCTTTCAAAATAAACTTCAATGAGAGACAACACCTCGTGCAGCCAAGACACCAGTGGATCATGGTGCCGATGGTATGACCATGGTTTGAAGCTTATCGTATGAGCTTCAATGCCAAATATTGAAACTGCGACTCATTTGTTAGTTTGGAAGGCATTATTTTTGTGTGAGTTTGTCACAATAAATTTTGGTGTGTTTTAGCGTTCGGTTGATATTTATAAAATTATTATGTAAAAAAACAAATTGATGAAGAACCACAATGAACAGATAACATCCTTCAAGTTAAGGATTCTCAACGTTCTTAGGTGTCGAGAGAACAAATCATTGACTTGTTTATGTGACGTTGTTATACGTTTATGGCTCTTGTTGTGTTTCGGGATTCAAGAGCATCAGTTACATTTTTGTGACTATGTAAGTGTGTATGTAAAAAGGTCAGTTGTATGATGGACTGCTGGAAAAACTCAGTGCATAAACAACTTACCTATATAACTAGAAGTATGTATTTCGATGCATACTAATAGGATGGAATAATGTCCATAGAGATATTCAATATCTAAGATATTCTTTGGGGTAGTGAAGAAGCACCAATTGTAAAAATTACATCAATGATGGTAAGATGAAGTTATGTTTTAAATGGAGTTCAATTGGCAACTCAAATATGTGTGGTGAAGAAAGAGCGGTGTTTGCGAGATTCTAGAGTGGATGTGAGTGTTGATGAAGACCAATGAGACTTATATCATATTATTGTTGTATTATGTGTTTTAATTGTTTTCCATGTAAGCATTAAGAGGGGGTGTTGGAAATAATACTTCCATGTCATGTGTAGTTGTCAATGTGAGTCCCTAGGCGTCAATCTAGAAGTTGTTGATTCCTATGTAATGAGTTGGAGTTATAAACTAGATGTGTCAAAGTCAGTATATTATGTCCTATATATGTGTAACTGTTTAGATCAATATAATAATAATATTGTAAGATTTTTGTTGTGCAATTACTCTCTTCTCTCGATCTCAATTTCTATCAAATCTAATATTTTAAATACTAATTTTTCTATTAAAATATTTTAAATATTAATATAAATTAAGCTAATTATATTATAAGTTACACTTAAATTTCACATTCCATATATTTAATTTAATTTTGAGTGGTTAAGATATGGTAATTTTTTTAAATAAAGAGTGGTAACGATTTAAAAAGTAAAAATTGGAGTCACAATTTAGCTTTTTGTCTCTTTATGTGCATGACAAGAAAAGCTACACGATCCGTAAAATCTACAGGAAAACAATCGTCAAAGACCTGGTTGAATTCTAAATGGAGCAATCGCTACGATTATTGAAAGATATTTCTCGACAGGGTTGGAATTTAAAAAAAAATCCACCCGTCAAATTTGACTTTGACAGTTCTGTAATTTTTAAATGTATTTGACGGGAAAATCAGCCCGTGACAGGAAAATTTCCAGCCAAATTCCATCCCTGTGCCTTGACACAAAATGTATGGGTTCTCAATATTTGCATTACTAATTTCATCTCTCGTACCTATTTGCGTTACTGATTTCATCAACTGTACCATTCACGTCTTCTCTTGATTCTTCTTGGAGTGTGGATTCTCGAGTGTATTTTGGTGGTGTAAGTTTTGTTGTTTGTTTTAAGGCATGGTCTCTTTATTTTTTTTTGTGCTTCTTAATTCTATATGCTCAATTTTCTGATTTTTTTTTTCCAATTTTCCATACATGCTTCCTACTAAATTCATGCAAATGACTTAAATGTCAGATCGGGTATTCAAATTTAACATCTTGTATACTCAAGAAAATTTTGGATGACAATAAATGGATATCGGTTGGTACTAATTATTCAAATCATGTATTCAAATTTAATATTCTGTATACTCAAATTAGGCATTCAAATTTAACATTCTGTATACTCAATAAAATTTTGGATGACAATAAATGGGTATCAGTCGGGTATTCAAATTTAACATTCTGTACACTTAATAAAATTTTGGATGACAATAAATGGGTATCAGTTGGTAAGGTGTTGAGGTATTTTTTATTTTTTTATTTTCTATATGTGTTTCCTACTAAATTCATGCAAATGATTTGAATGTCAAATCATGTATTCAAATTAAAAACTAAAATTTTGAATGAAAAGAAATGGATGTCTGTTGGTAGAAATGACTGGAATGTCATATAAAGTATTGAAATTTAACATTCTGTATACTCAAGAATATTTTGGATAACAATAAATGGATATTAGTAGGTAAGACATATGGGATTTCATTTTTTACTCATTAAGATCTGATTTCATTTAATAGAAAGTAAGGATTAAATGTATTCTACCTTATCGACTTAATTTTACTTTTTAAGCGTCAAAATATAATCGTGAAAATTTTAATCATTAGTTATTTTTTTATAATGTATAAGAAAGATAAATTTCAAGAAAGCTGTTTGAATAGGTTAAAAGCAAGTGAAACAATTAATCAAAAGTTGTATACTCTCACTTTTATAAAAAAATGGTACTCCATTCATGAACAACTCTGTGAATAAATATTTGGGCGTACAATGTAATTATTGTACAATAAGAGTGCAACAAATCATATTGAAAATAAATAGATTTAAATATTATTGAAAAATGATAAAATTGAATTTCTAATATTAAAATTTGGAAAAGGATATAAAAAACAAACTAATAGGTAGTAAAATAAAAAACTGAACACAATATATTTTTAGAATCTATGCTTCTGTGATCCATATAAAATTGTAAAATCACTTTCGGTAAAATTGACAACGTTCCATTATATGTGATTATTACCGAAAGTGATTTTACAACAATATATTTTACCTACTGCAGTAGATAAAATAAAAAACAGTGAAACAAAAAACTGAATGCAATATATCTTGTTTGCAATAAGTATTATAATTTTAAAAGGTTTAATCTTCATGCTTACAATTCTTTGTATAAAAAGTAACTTAAATTACAAAATTTTGAAATAAATTATGATTGATGAGAATACAAAATTTTACATTTTCAATACATTTTTTAAAGAGACAATTCCTGTCCATAATTCAATACTTAATCTATATGCCCCATATGTTGGTAGAAAGGATTTGTGGGACAAAATGGATCAATGTGACCTGTTAAAAATAGACCCATTGATTATGGTTGGTGATTTCAATGTCGCGCTATCGCAACAAGAATGTTGGGGGTCATGGTGTCAGGGGGATCCACTCGCAGATCGACTATCCCTCCTATTCACAACAAATCATCTGTGGGATATCCACTCTCTCGCTCTTTCCCCAACTTGGTACAATGGAAGATCAGGGGAGGACCACATTAGCAAGCGACTCGACCTTTTTCTTGTCCATGAAAACCTCATTGGACTATTCGAGGTTATGCGCTCGTGGGTTTTCAAGGCACACATCTCTAATCACATGCCCATTGTATTACAATGGAAATTGGATGCACCGCTCTTGAGTATCCCATTCAAATTTTATCATACATGGTTTGAGGATGAAAGTTTTGTCACACTCGTCACCGACTTTATGAAGTCACAACATAGGGAGATGGATATCTCTCTGATTCTAAATCTCACCTCACTTATACAAGAATTGAAGCGTTAAGTACGTATGTGTGAATGAATGAAGAAGAAGGCTCTCATACAGGAGCTACATTCCATTACAAGAGATCTTGAAGGTATGATTGAAAATATGGAATGTGATTCACCTCCATTGGATTCTTGGGATAAACTAAAAGCTCTTGAACACCAGAGGAGAAATATCTTACATATTCAAGAAACCACTTGGCGACTAAAGAGTCGGACCATTTGGTTAAAGGAGGGCGATTAGAATACCAAATATTTTTACCATATTACAAATCAGTGGAGGAATGGGAATACAATCTAGAGGATCCACGGCTAAGATGGTGAAATGGAACATAGGACGATGGATATACAATGAGAGGTTTTCATGCATTTCAAGACATTTTTCCGGGGACGACCCCGTGTAAACATCGAGGACCAAGTGTGGGGCATTTCAGAATATCCTCAAATGTTCAATGAGGACTCAAATAATATGGTATCATATACTGGTCAATTTAGAGGAAATCCACTAGACCCTAAAAATATTTTCCTAGGATAAAAGTCCAAGACCGGATGACTGGACTATGGAATTCTTCCTATTCTTCTTTGATTATATTGCAAAGGATATCCTGTATATGGTGGAAAAGACTAGAACACGGGGTGGCATATTGATCTGGACTTATACAGGAACACAATAAAATATAGAAATATACATAAACGCAGAGATGCATCATAAAAAACACTTTGTTTCATTAATATAAAATAACTGAAATATGCTTATAGACAGACTGGAAATAAACTAGCTAGGGTGCTAGTAGCTTATCTCTCAGAATAGATGTGGTGGCTATAGGCCTCTTAACTGTGTTAAAATGAGGCTCAAGGGAATTTTTATTATTTAACAACAAAGAAAAATCCTAAACAACCAAAACCCTAACCCCAGGAGATGAAACACCAAGAGTTTGTGGGCCCCATTGGGGTTAGTTGGGCATCCAACTTCAGGGGGTCGTAACTTGGTCATATTATCCATGTTTGGCACGTACGATATACCATCGGAATATCTCTCTGAATACTATAGTTTTTTCCATAGGCCATTTCCTATGGCTATTGGCCTGCTGCATACCTCAAAAAAATTCCGTTTAGGGGGTCAAAACTGCTCCAGAAGTTTAGGACCCGAAAAAGTGCTAAAAATAGTAAATGATGCTATAAAAAATGAAACTGATGAAACTAAATGGAGGTCTAGGTGGAATAGGTGGGTGGCCACCAATATCCACCTGAATCATTCCTCCCCCCTTAGGAAGAAATGGTCCCCGTTGCGTGCAGAGCCTCCATGAGGGGATGAAATTTATGTTGAACCTGGTCCCTGGTGAACCACTTGCCCTTGTGGAGGCCTAGTTGGCCTGCTTTGACAACTCGATAATAGTTGGATCCTCTGCTAGAGGGTGTTCTTGATCTGTGTGTACATGATCTGTTTAATTTTTTCTTGTTCCATGTAGTCTACGTTTAACTATGTTGGTCTGAGTTGTTCTGCCATGTTGGATGTGTCAGTAGAGGCGGAAAGTACGGCTGAGGGCAGTCTACATTGAACATTGGGTGCATAACAAGGAATGGTGGAATACTGAGCTCGAAGGCATTGTCCCATACAACCTTGGTGATGGTCTATCGCCCATATAAGAGCAGGAAAATCTTGCAGTGGGGTACAACGAGGCGCTCCTTCTGCAAATGTAGCCACAAATTGTCACCTACCTGGAAGTTGTTTTGCACTCGATGTTGATCATGTCGCTGCTAGTAATTATAATTGGCTCTATCCAATATGTCATAAAAATCTAGGAGGATTTGATGAATGCGCTCAATGAAGTTGTTCGCCTTATTAGCTTTAGACTGGACATGAGTTGAATCTGCTTGAGAAACCAAAAATGGCATGGCTACGTCAATGGGACATAGTGGCTGGAATCCCAAGCCCACTTGAAAGGGGATGTGGTTGGTTGAGCCATGGAGAGCTCGGTTATATTTGTGTTGTACATAGGGGAGGATCTCATCCCATGTGCATGGATGCTTTGAGTTATCCATGCACAAAATTTTTATGATAATTGTATTGAAGACCTCTGTCTGTCCATCAGTTTGGGGATGGAAAGCTGTGGACTTGGTGAGCTTGGTGTCCAACACTGACTAGAGCCTGGAAAAAAATGTACTGAGGAACCTGTTGTCCTGATCTGAGATGATAGACTGTGGGATCCTAAAGTGTACCCACACTCGTTCAAAGAAGAGTTTAGCAGTGGATTATGCTGTGATATTCTTCTTACAAGCCTCCATAATGGACATCTTTGAGAATTTGTTGACGATCACAAAAACACAGTAGTTTCCATGCTTAGAAGAAGGAAAGCCCGACATGTAATCCATGGATATTGATTCCCAAGGTCAACTGGGGGTAGGAAGTGGAGTATAGAGGCCTTGATACTTGATGGTTGGTTTGTCAATGGCGCAGGTAGTGCTGGACCTAATGCACTTCTCAACATCCTGTCGAAGGTTCAGCCAATAGAAATAATTTTGTAATACTTCCATTTTTTTCTTGACCCCAAAATTCCCAACGACCCGACTATAGTGTGCTTCCCAAACCATATTGGCACACCCACTTGAAGGAACACAAAGGTGTTCCAGGTGACATAAAAGTGCATCCTAGAGGTGAAAATTTGGAACTTGCTTACCCTCCAAGGACATCTTGTATGTGTGGCCGAATTATGGATCTCTTTTATATAGAAGCGGCAAGTCGAAACTCTCATGCCCACAAGAGTTGAGCATGGTGGTTAGTGCCATGATCGGTGGTCACTAAGGTAGTCTGCAACATTATTGGTGCTTCCCTTCTTGTAGTTGATGTTCAAATGAAGTTGTTGCAGGTATATGAACCACTTCTGACGGGGATCATTCTGCAACTTCCCTTGTGTCTGTATGAACTATAGGGGTTGGTGGTCTGTGTGGATGATTGTTTCCTTCCCCAAAATGTAATGCTTCCATTGTCGGCAAGCCTGCACAATGGAATACATATATTTTTCATAAGTGGGATACTTCCAGACTGTGTCAGAAAGTGTTTCACTATGATATGCCAATGGATGCCCCTGTTGAGTAAGAACTACCCTAATAACATAGTTATAGGTATCTATCTCGATCTAAAATAGTTGTTGCAAGTCTAGTAATGTGAGCACTGGTGCAGAGAAGAGATGATGTTTCATCTATATGAATGCCTTCTGTTGAGATTCAAACAAAAATAATTTTTCTTGCGCTCCTCCCTTGATGACTTGACTTAAGGGACAAGTGATATGATAGAATCCCAACACGAACCTACGGAAGAAATTGGAAAGACCCAAAAAGTTGCGGAGATTTA
Source organism: Pinus albicaulis (assembly GCA_034641835.2). Taxonomy (NCBI): domain Eukaryota; kingdom Viridiplantae; phylum Streptophyta; class Pinopsida; order Pinales; family Pinaceae; genus Pinus; species Pinus albicaulis. The sequence continues at coordinate 664,199,068 of CM076578.1, read as the reverse complement.
TTAGAGTGGTTTGGGTTGGCTAATCCTAAATGACGTGGATCTTGGCTGGATCCACATGCACCCCCCGCTCATCAATAATGTATCCTAGATACTGAACCTACGTCATTCCAAAAGTGCATTTCTCCAAATTGGCACACAACTTGTGATATCGCAGTGTTTGGAGGGCATGTTAGATGTGGTGGAGGTGCTCTTCCCAAGTTTGGATGAAGATCAAGATGTCATCCAAGTACACCACAAATGAGTTTGTGAATGGCTGCAATATGTCGTCCATCAGCCTTATGAAGGTAGCGGGAGCATTTTTCAACCTGAAAGGCATGAAAAACCATTTGAAAAGGCCCTCCTTGGCATTGAATGCAGTCTTCCACACATTAGAGGGTTTGACTGGTACTTAGTGATACCCAAACTTCAAGTCGATGTTGCTGAAATAATTCCCCCCCCTTGATTTGGTCCAGAAGGTCATTAATCTGTGGAATCACGTACCTATTTCGGACAGTGATCTTGTTCAACGCTTGATAGTCAATACAAAGTTTCCAAGTCCCATCCTTCTTCTACACCAACATGATCAGGCTCCCACAGGGTGATGAACTCGGGCATATGTGACCTTTCTGTAGCAAATATTGAATCTACCTCTTGATTTCTTCATTCTCCATAATAGAGCACAGATAGATTGGTCCATTTAGCAATGACTCACTTGGGGTTAGATCGATGGAGTGCTTGACCTGACAGTGTAGAGGTACCCCTGTGGGTGAGGTGAAGATATCCCCATACTGCTCCACAACTTTGTCCATATTTTTTTGTTGTGTGGAGGAGCCCTATCTGGAGGTCATGGCCACAATCTTCTTCTTTCCCTGAGGGCAGATTATGAGGAATTTTTTTTTTCCGGGTTTTAGAAATGAGCTTACTACATTATTTTGTAGTAACCAAAGAGATGGTGATAGGCAGTGCTACCTCTAGTGTCTTATACAACTTATTTCCCAAATTAATAATAACAATGTGAGGCTTGCACTCATACACAACTTATCGCTTCCACAACTATGGTTGGCCTAATAATGCATCAAAAATTCCAAGAGGAGCAATGCCACATACCACCTCATCCATGAAGGGATTGATGCTGTAGGGAAGGCGACACTGTTAGCTGACACAAAGATCCCATCCTTGGTGAAGCCACATGATGGTGTACGATTGTGGGTGTGTTGTGGTCGACAAGCTCAATCGTTTCATGACCTCTACTGAAATTAGGTTCTTTTGGCTCCTGCTGTCGACAATGAACTACAGTGGGGAACCCTTTACCCACATCTGGGAATGGAAGAGGCGCTCCCCCTCCTATGGATCTTCCAGTTCCTCCTTTTGGATCTCCGTGGTGGCAATGGTGGCATTGGGCTATGCATCGATACTCTGTTTCCCTTTGCCATTCCCTTTGTTGGGTTCTAATTCAAAGTTAGAGCATGCATCTGATTCAAAAGCCTTCAGCTCGACCACCAGTGACTTCTTGGCTCGACACTCACTTGTGTTGTGAGTGGAGATCTTATGGAACTCACACCACTTTACTATGTCCTTCTTTGGCTTCGCGACATTTTTCTTTACTTGCAGCTTTGGCAGGTTTCGCTGGGACGCCCCACATTGGCTTTGTCCTTTGTTCTATGGTTTGGGGGCACCTTTCCCTTTCTTCTGATTTGAAAATCCAAAGTCTCACTTCTTTTGTTTGAATTTCTGCTCAATCTTGGCAGCGTACCAGTATGCAACACCAAACGAGGAGACGTCAAGGAACTCCATTTCATCTTGAATGTATCTATGTAGACAATTGCGGTACTTCAACACCAAATGTTTCTTTGAATATTGATACCCAACTTTGTGTGTAGAGTATGGACCAAATTCATCAGCTCATGCACATCTTGATCACTTTGCCGCCACAGTGTAGTCCATTGTATGTACTTGTCCTCATAGCTCCCCACGGGATAATATTGGTCCTTGATGGTGTCTTGGAATGAATCCCAAGTGGGTGCGGCTGAGAACATAGAGGGTTCTCTATCATCCTTTTGCTCACAGTACGTTTCCCACCAATCCTTGACATGGGGGCAAGTTTGAGGAGTGAAAAATATATCTTTTCTTGGTTGGAAAAGTCATGAACCGAGAAATACCCTTCTAATAGATTCAACCATTTATATACAATGTCTGCATCTATTTGGACCTCAAAAATAGGAATGTAAAAGTTTACATGTACCTTAAAAGTAGTGGCACCTCCAGAGTGGCTGTTATATGCAGATGCACCGCTGATGGGAAGCCATTAAAGGATCTGGGCAAAGTTATCCATCATCATGTTCCTTTGTTTCTTGAGGGCCTCCTCGAGCAATATTTTGATAGGATATCCTACTCCCTCGTCTTTGTTTTGTTCCCCCATGGGAGGCTGTGGAGGTTTGCAGGGCTGATCTTGCAAATGTTCAACTAGATCGAGCCCTAACTCCTTATACCCTGACCTCATTGGGGACATGCAAAGAAGGATCGAGAAAGAGCAGACCCCTCTGATACCACTGATCCAGACTTATGCAAAATGAAATAAAATATAGAAATACACATAAACACAGAGATGCAATAGAAATAAAAAATCATTTCATTAATATCAAATAATTGAAATATGCTTACAGACATACTGGAAATAAACTAGCTAGGGCACTGGTATCTTATCTCTGAGAAGAGATGTGGTAGCTATAGGCATTTGAACTATGTTACAATGAGGCTCAAGGGCATTTTTTTTATTGAACAACATAGGAAAACCTTAAACAACCAAAAACCATAACCCCAGGAGATGGAACACCAAGAGTTTGTGGGCCCCGTTGGGGTTAGTTGGGAAACGAACTTCCCGGGGTTGTAACTTGGTCATATTATCTCTGTTTGGAGTGTATGATATATCATCAGAAATATCTATCCGAATACTACATGTTTTTCCACAAGCCTTTGCCTATGAATATGAGCCTTCTGTAGACCTTAAAAAAACACCGTTTAGGGGGTCAACACTACTCCGTAAGTTCAGGACCTAAAAAGCTGCTAAAATTAGTACATGCTACTATAAAAAATGAAACTGATGAAACTACCTAGAGGTCTAGGTGGAATAGTTGGGTGGCCACCAATATCCACCTAAATCACATATTTGGATCCATAAAATCGACATTCATTGCTCTAATTCGAAACACATACGGAAACAAAATCCTTCTTGTACTATCGACCCATATCTCTTTGTAACACTATGTATGAACTTATCTCAAAGATTATTGTAGAGCACATAAAATGCACCCTCTTGGTACATATTAGCTGGGAGAAATCAATATTTTTACATAACAGGTTGGTACATGACGCAGTCGCCATTACAAAGGAGACTATACACTCTATTCATACCAGGAATTTAAAATCTCTAGTGATGAATATTGACCTGTGCAAGGCATACAATTGCCTGGATTGGGAATTTTTGAGATTCGTATTAAAAAAGATTGGACTCACAAATCCTACAATTGAATGGATAATGGCATGTGTAACGGGTGCATAGTTTGTTGCTCTGATTAATGGTTACCCAACATATTTTTTTTGTATGGAGTGGGGACTTTGCCAAGGATGTTCTTTATCCCTACTTTTATTCATACTGGTAATGGATTGTTTAAACAAAAATACTAGAGTGGCTACCACAAAAGGTCGATTTAAAGGAGTCTGTATATGAATCAACATATTGGTTTCACACAACTTATTTGTTGATGATATATTGGTATTTGGCATGCTATCCAGGTTTCTATGGAGGAACTTCCACAACATTTTGGCTCGTTTCGACTCTGCTACAGGTTTGATGGCAATGACTATAAGTTGTACATCCTTTAATCTGTTGGATATATGGGGGATATCATCGACATTGCAAACATGTTTAATTACAACTATAAACCATTCTTGGAGGGAATCACATATGTGGGATGAAAATTAAAGCCTGTTAACTACAGGAATGAAGACTGGTTATGGATTCTAGATAAATTTAAAAAGAGGATAAATGCTTGGAGTCACAAATGGTTGTGACTTGGGGGAAGATTCATTCTTGTACAAGATGTACTTCAACATATGGGAATGTAATGAGCACATCTATTCTGTCTTCCTGCAACCATCATCCATAAAATAAAAGAAATTTTGGCACACTTTATATGGGCAGGTCAGAATACTAATGGAAAATATCACCTTACAAAATTGAATAATTTAACAGTTTCGAAGGAAGTGGGTGGATGGGGCATTTTGGATTACAAGATATTCGGATGGCCACTCCTCTTGAAATGCATACGGCGAGGTATGAACGCAGAGGGTCTGTGGTGGGACATATTATATAAAAAATATATGAACATGCAGAACCTTCTAACATGGTGTAGGTTAGGCCGGCTTGGGAAGGTAAGAGATTCATATATTTGGAGCAGTTTTCAAAAGGTGAGGGGACATTTTCTTCAGAGGATTTGCTGGAACTTTGGAAGTGGCTCGCAGATCATTATCGGTACATATTTTATTAAGGATCTCGCTAACATATAATAGTTATCGAGACACCTCCTACACAATTTGCACACATAGGGCATATTCTATCTTAACTAGATTATCGCTTGATGGAATGGAAACACCCCTATATGGAGACAAGATGAGGATTTTAGCATACATGATGATCTAATCTTGGAATTGGATACATATATTTTCACACTCAAACAACTGTTATTATGCAATGGAAGGGAAGAGGATCACATCACATGGGTGACTGCACTGAACTCAAAAGGAGTTGTGGTCGTGGACATATATAAACACCTTATCTGCACTACCTGTGGGCTGCAGCCAAACTGGTACCATAAGGATGGAAAATACACATTTCACATAAAATCACTTTGTTTAACTGCTTGTTATGGCATAATAAAAACATCACATGGGACAATCTTTGCAAGAAGAGTATCTAGGGTCTGAGGAGATGCTCACTATGATACGACGCAACTGAACACAATTATCATCTCTTTATTGAATGTCCTATCACTCTCTCAGTCTAGTTGGGCATATTCATTTTCTTAATATAACTTACAGGAATTTCACACAAGTCCAGGATTGCTACATCTGGTGGTTGGAGCAGGGGGGGGGGGGGGGGAACATACAACCACCCCTTTTTACACCATATGGGAAATATGGAAGGCTCGAAATGCACACATATTTGAGGGATCTCTGATCAATACTCATCTCATTGTCCTTAAAATATTACAATGGCTTGATGGGAATGCATCTACATAGAGAAAATCTTGGGACCTTTCTCTCAAATATATTTCACACCCCATATAATTCTCTGCAAGATATTTCGATGGTGCGACCCAACGACAAATATGTAGATGCGGTGTTTGGCTTCACATGGATCACACCACACATTAAAAGATTCACTGGAATGATGACCAAGGCACAAACATGAGGGCAAAGGTCCTTGCACTATGGGGCTTACTTTGGTTTGCACATCAACTGTCCATTGACACACTACATGTTTTCGGGGATTCACAGGTACTTATACAACATCTCACCTGGGGATCGTATTTTTCTCCTCCTCAGCTTCACGCCTGGATGACTCCGATTACATTACTTAGAAGGTATTTCCAATCTATAAGCTTCACTCACATCTACAAGGAAAGATACATGGATGTTGATTCTCTGTCAAAGATTGGAATAAATGATGCTTATGGAAACATTCACTATACACTACTAGATGATGGTCAAATAAAAGTCGGGGGATATATCCCTGCTCCATGATTTACATTTATCTTCTTCTGGATGATTTTGCTTCTTTCATATTTACTCCCCACCTATGATAACACAATTTGGAAAATATTTTGGAAACATATGCGGTTTTTGTTTTTCTCTGTTAGCTGTATTATAAATGCTTATCTTGTTTTGTTGTGGCAGATATACTATTCACATATCTGCACACGTGAGTCATGCATTATCTCCATATTGATTTGATAGAATGTAATCACATTATAAACATTATACATATAAATTGATGCATTATATATACCATATTTTACATATATCAATGACTAAAGTTATATCTTCACATGTATCGATCATTAACAAGAATTAAAATGACCATTTAAAATACAATAAGTTGATCTAATAAAGTTGTAAGTTGATTTCCTAAATATATTTTTGCAGTGAAACAATTAAATATATAGATTACATTGTTAATGATCCATGTTTAATTTTTTCTTCAAAACATTTGGGAAGTTTTGGGAGGTTTTTTTAATGGTATATTTTGTTTATATATATATATATATATAATTTGATTTTATATATTAAATTATTATTTGAGAAAAAAAAAAAATAATATTATATCTATCCTTGGTATTTTAAATTAAAAACATATTTGGAATTTGTTTTTATAAACTTTTTCATAAACTGAATGACTTTTTTAATATAACTTTTATGAATGCGTTTGATATGCCTTATAGGTTTTTAATGATGGTCATTTTTATGTAGTGTCTCAGAATATATACCATACATGATATAAACAGCATGTTCTTGATGTACGCGGTGGTTTCATTTTTCTTTTATACATCAATTTTGTTAACAAAATATAACGTTTATAAGATGTTCTTGATACATGTGGTGGTTTGATTTTGCTTTTTTACCTTCATTTTTTGAACAATATATAAAGTTTATCATTGTATTCATTAAATAATTGTAGATGATGTTGAATATAAGTTTTGATATATCCACGAGATTTTATCATTGGATAACTGACTAATTTAGAAAGATTGTTAATATCCTAATATGCTTCTTACAATTTTTGTATTAATTAAATAATTGTAGATGATGGTGAATATAAGTTTTGATATATCCACGAGATTTTATCATTGAATCAATGACTAATTTAGAAAGATTGTTAATAGGGTCATGATATGCTTCTTACCAATATAAGTATTGCATTATAAGTATTGTATAGTATGTAAATTTAATAATTAATATAAAAGTATTGAGGGTTAGTTTGATTCGTCTTAGAGTTAGGTTTGGAGCTTCTTAAAGTTGAAAGATATATTTTGGGTTAAAGTTTAAGAGTATTGAGGGTTAGTTTGATTGGTTTTAGAGTTAGGTTTGGAGTTTCTTATAGATTTTGGGTTGAAGTTTTTTTTTATTTTCTAGAATTAGATGTTATAATTATTATTAATGGTTTATTTTATTTTTCAAAAAAAATAATTTAACAATTATATAACACAATTATAATAAATCTAATCCTAATTTTACAAATCAAACCTTATTATAATAATGTCTTACCCTATTTTCCTTAAAACAATAACTTAACAATCATATAACACATTTATAATAAATCAAAACCTAGTTGTAAAAGTCAAACCTAATTATAATGCACCTCAAATTATAACCCATATTTTCTCTCAATATGACATTAGCATATCATCCTATTTTCCAAAAAAATAACTTAACAATCATACAACACAGTCATAATAAAACTAAACTTAGTTGTACAATTCAAACCCTATTATAATACACCTCAAATGATAACCTATTTTAAAATATTTTAGAGTAAGTGTAATCGTTAAAGTATTTTGTTGCTATCGAGAATTGTATTATACTTTTATATTCTAGGTTTTATTTTCTTAAGTTAAAATTTTCCTATTGATAATACATATCTAAAGAGTCATTGTATGCTCTATGATATTACTAACAGAACTAAACTAGTGGCAATGCATTAGGCTCTGGGCTAATAGAGATTTGTAATCAAAATTTAAACAAGATATTACGTTTTGTTTTTACCAAAATTTAAAATGTTTTTGACCAAAAACTAAAATGTTTTATGAAACTAGTGTTATGAACAAAGTTCATATACCCAAAAGGATACTTAAAATATCTGAAATATATAAATATCTATGATATGGAAAATATATTTATATAAGAATGTAGAGAAGATATGAGATGATATGATATCTTAATATTTTATTTTCTATATCTTAACTTCCACTTTATTTTTCTAATCCATGTTTTACTTTATATACCTTATATAATACACTCTTTATGATCTTCTTGATTTCAACTTAATTTTTCTAATCCATATCCTACTTTATACACTTTATATAATTTCGGAGGTATGGAAGCTTCTCATTTCTGATGAAATTAATATCTACCCCTGTGCTAAGGGTTTCTTTATAGTATATTTTGAAAACTCTGAAAGCAGAAAATGCATTTTAGGTTCCGGCTGTTGGCTTTGGGAAAACTCGGGCCTATTCATGAAGCCATGGAACCCATCATTCGATCCCTCAAAAAAAGTCATAACCTCAGCACCAGTTTGGGTCATATTGCCAAATCTACCTTTGCATCTCCGGAATCTCTCCTCGCTAAAAGCCATTGGAAATGCAATTGAGAAATTTTACTGCAGGTGCCCAAAAATAAAGGAATATGTCAGAACCACCTATGCATGCATTTGTGTAGAAATGGAATTCAGCGCTGGATTCCCAACTGAAATAACCCTAACAAGTAAAGACTATGTATGGAACCATAAACTCAACTATGAAAGTGTCCTCTTCAAATGTCGATCTTGCTTTGAGACATGCCATCTAGCCAAAAATTGCCCAAAAGTCTCCCAGAAAAATTCTGTTAGAAATAATCACCATAGATTTACATGGTGGGAAGGAGCACAAAAGGAACATTACAATGTCATCAAGGAAGAATACTCTCTAGAAAACTTTGAATCACAAGAAATCAGGCAAGAAAGAAACACTCTCAAGACAAGCACGGGGAAAGCCTCGCCCAACAACAAAAAAACGAACTTGAGAGCCCCTCAAGCATCAACAATTATGAGGATTCGAAAACCGCGCAAAAGAAATTTTTCATTTAGCAGCAAAGCAGATCTCCCAAATCCCGAAGATAAGACACCAACGACCCAAGAATCAGAAGAGATAAAGGAGGCGCAAGATAAAAGTTGGAAGACCGTAGAGAAGAAAAAGAAAGCTACAACACCTATCTCGCCAAGAAAGACGAGAAGCCAGACAATTAAGAACTAAGAAAACTATAGGTCCGATAGACCAAAATTTAGTCTCAGTGAACATTAACCACCACCATCATCATCATCATAATATTCTCTTTATACACCTTATATAATATGCCTTTTATAATCTTTATAAATGTCACTTTCTTTATACACTCAATATAGCTTAAAATTCAATAACTTATTATATATATTATCTAATTTTTAAATAATATTTTAATTTTATTTTAAAAGTAACATGTGAACTCCATTGTACACTAATGGAATCACACACTCCCTCTCAACACACACACTCCCTCTCAACACGAAAACTTGTTTCTTCTCATTCTTTATAAATTAACTATTTATATTATATCCATATATCAATTATTTGTCATTTAAAATAAACATTCTAAAACATATTAAACATATTGGGTAAACAATTTTTTATTGATAAGATAATTATTATATACAAAAATTATAAAATTATTACATTTAAAATGGAGTACTTAGTTTATTCAAATAATTAAAAAAAAAAATATTCTTAATAAAGATATTATTATATGTGTAGGTTAAAAAATCCACAGATAATTCTTATTATTATATATTGTTCACAAAAAATTGAATAAATAATATCAAATATTTTGTTAAGACACTTCTTAATATGAAATCACAATCTTCATCTCAATTAAAATAATATATTAATTAGATATATGAAAATATAATCTTATCAAAAATTAAAAAAAATACCATTATATATTAAAATAATAATTTTTTAAATATATTTTAATACAAAACACTAATCAAACTCTAGAATGGATTACCACTAAAATGGTAAAAATATATTTGACACAACAAACTTAATGGCTTATTTTATCCAACCAAATCATCGATCCCAAGGATTGATACCCTCTATTCCGTACCGATTCGAAAATTACACTTCATTTTAACTTCTTACTAAAAGTTATGATTAAAGATCCTAAACTACGGTTGTAGCGGCGGACAGTTCTGTGCGTTATTATCCCACATGCGTGAATTGTAAATATTATTAAGCTTTTAGAAGGTACTGGAAAATAGAAATATGTTGTCTTTGAATAAACCCAAAGACTGCATCATGCTAATATGACACTATTCCGAGGGTGATGGTCAGAGGGTTAAACTGGCATCCCAAATGCTAGATGATTAATTCCCTTCCTTAAAGGCTGACTCGGACAGCATATAATGTTACTTTTAAAATTCCTGAACTAATAAAATTAAAATTATAAAATATACTAAAATCTTTACTTTTAAATTTTCTGAACTAATAAAATATACTAATATTTTTTATTTAAAATAGAAAAAAAAAACATTAGAATATTTAAAATAAAATATACTAGACAACATTTTTATTAAACATTAGAATATTTAAAATAAAATATACTAGACAACATTTTTATTAATGAAGATGATATTTACTTCTCTCAAGGAAATCTGGCTCACAAGGAACAATATTATTTTTGAGCAGAAATCATTCCAGATCCACCGTACATTTATGGCTATTAAAAATTGGATGGCGGATATTCCTCCTTTGATTGTTGATGTACGTGATGCTTCTCATCGTCTCAGACCCCATGAGATTGTTCTCCCTGCCTTATACTTCGATGGGGCTTCTGCTGATGGTAATATTGGTTGTGGGGCATGGATTAAGATTTCGGATCGGGATCGCATTCTCCTCTATTGGAATGGTGGTGCAGGTTCAAACAACAAAGCTGAGATTATGGCTCTTTGGGGTGGCCTTCTCATTGCTGTTGATTTCCAAATTAGGGTGGCCGCTATATATGGGGATTCTTAGTTGGTTATAGGCTGGATGTCTAACAGGTTTAACATGTACAATCAACTTTTGCAGGGCTGGATTGACCGTGCTCAGTATCTGTGGAGTAGAATGGATTTTTCCCCTATGATCCATATTTTCCGAGAGAACAACACCCGGGCTGATCGTTTATCTAAAAAAGGACTCTCTGCTGAGTTTGGCCTGATGTTTATTTCTCGATATCATGATGGCAGACAGACTGCCGAATTTTCAATCCCTCTCTCTTGATTTCTTTCTGTTTTAAGATTTTGACATAAATTTTGTTAAATTTCAAGCTTCTCTGATCTTTCTCATAGGCCCTTTCGACTGATCTCCAAAGTATCCTTCTCAAGCGAGCGGGTTATCTTACAAGCGAGCCTGTGACACATGACCCAAGCGAGCGTGTTCAATATGTTTTGAAGCGAGCGTGTTCAATATGTTTTTCAAGCGAGCGTGTATAAATTTGCTTCAAGCGAGCGCACTTATTATGTTTTTCTCGCAGGCAATAGCAACAACATTTCATACTAGTACTCGGAGCATCCCACCAGGCTGAAAAGTTTTTCTCTTCAATCAGGCGAGCGTGGCAACTCATACAATCAAGGGTGCCTGAACATCGATTCATTGAATCCTGTTATATCAAGCGAGCGGGCATACTTCTCGGGTACATGGTTATCCTCATATTCTGTTGCATATCTTTTTGCACACTACCAGGATCCTCATCACAAGAGACAGTACAATCATCGGGTTCATCTTTCCAAACAACCGAGAATGTCTCTTTTTAAATCATGAGTCATAATCTATAACATTCCTGGAATCTTGATGCTCGAATGCTTTCTTGTCCAATTTCTCTGATTTTCTATTACTTTACAGTCATCACAGTTCTGGGTGAGGATCGAGATGAACCCTTTCATCTCTGTTCTTACTTCTATGTTTATTTTCTTCTTATATATCAGGAAAGATATCTGTACGGGAAGGATCGTTTCCCCTGTTATGTGGATGCCTATTATTTTCTCTGCTCGATATTCTGTCTGAGCATTTCACTTTGGCATTATATGCTGATTTCTCGCTGCAGTGCTTACGCAGCTGAGACATATGTCGTCAATGTACTGGTTATATTTTAATATAATACAACGTTTTTTTCTTTCTGAAATTTTTTTATATGGCTGGAGTTTCGATTACAATATTTTGGCAAGTCATTTCATTACTTTCATCATTTTTTTTTAAGAGTTTTTATGTATTTTGATAGAAACTTTTTATTAGGCGGAAATTCGTAATAATCTTTTTTACAATTATTGTTTTTATAAGAGTTGTCATTTGACGTTTAAAGAACTTTCTTGTATGCACAACTTTTAAGTGAGACTTCTTACCATTATTTCTTTTCATTTAATATTTATTACATCATCCCTATTTCTAGAGCATGAGTTTTAAAAATATTATTTTATAAATTTGACATGTGGTTGAAAAGTTAAATAGTGAAAAGTAAATATTTTATGAGAATGTAAACATTTATTTTCTTGATCAAATGAAATTGTTTTACTTATTATTATTTTTGGAAATACATGAGGAGGCACAACTTGATAGGTTAGACTCTTAACTACCAAAATGGTTAGAATCAATTATGGTCCAAGAAGGGACATGAAAAAACACAAAAAAGAAAAAAAATCTTTCATTATAGGCCATAAAAGTTCTATTAGCTTATTATACCAGCAAGAAGATAACATGATTGCACATAAATGTCATGGGTGGAAGTTGAATGAAGAAGACTACAAAAGATAAAGGAGGTGTGAAGCTGTAAAATATTTTCGATTTGTTTCCTGGCAGGAATGGAGACTAGAGCCCAAGGGAAACTATTGGAACTATAGTTCAATGGTTGGGAGGAATGAGGCAACCTCTATTGTATTTCCAAGAATTCTAGATAAATATATGAGTTATTTTGGAATCTAGTATTAAATAGGTTAAGTTTTCAAGTTCAGGGATGAGAATGCATAAAAAAATATTCTGATGTGAGCATGCATTACAATTGTGTATAGTAGTGAGTTAGATTTGTTGTCATTATTAATGTTTTATGTGGGAAATATGTATGTATATCTCTTTCTATTGATCAATGCAAAAAAACTAGAAATCAATGTGAAAAGATTTAAGTGGACATCTAAAAAATTAAAACCCTAGACATTCCTCCAATTGTGGAAATTTGAGTGAGGGAACTCAAATAAGGAGCCCAATACTATTTCCAATGTATTGAGAGAGTGATATTGTGGTTAATATAAAACTATGAAAGAAAAAGGGGGTCGGTCTCATTAGATTTTAACCCAAAAATTAGTAAATGTATTTAAGTGTAAATACAACCTTGTATGACCTTGTATGACTAATATTCATAACATTATATGTATGCACATTGGTAAGATTTTGAAATGAAAACTACAAGTTAGTAACTATAAGTAGAATGGGTATAAATACTAGAGCCAAGGTTAGCATACCCATAGGTCATTGGCAAGAAAAATAAATCAAAGTCAGCCTGCAAAGTGCATGCAATATTTTCCCGTAATAATAGTGGCTTTATGGGAACCCTTATGCAAAAACCCATAACATGACTCTACAAGGTTCCATGGCCTACAGAATTACTAATCATATGAGTGCTACATATATTATCCATGCAAAAAAACTTATCATAGGAAAATATGTAAACGGATTTACTCTGAAGTAAAGGACTAAATATTTATGCATGTAGATAATATATGTTAAAGAAATTATAACACACATAACAAACCAAGAGAGTAAAATATCAAATGTTTACCATAAACCTATAAACACTTCTCAATAAAAGTATGCAGTAGGGACAAAATTACATTCACCATAAGCATTCAATAAAATAAGATTCTTTTTAAACATTTGACCACATTCATTCATGACCATAACTAAAGTAAAAGAGATTGAGTATTTTTGTCTACATAAAGGGGAAACCCTCAAACAAGAGTTTTATAACTATTCTCACTACAAAGGTCGGGTTTTTTTCCCTATATCTAAACAAAACTTCTCAAATATACCATACAAATCAAATGGAAAACCCTCAATTGTTAAATCCCTTTGTTCCTAAAACCCTCACATAGGGAATTTAGCTTGACAGGATAAAGCCCAAACTTTTGGACAAAACCATTCAAGACCCGCGAAAGGCATGAAAAGGAATGAATACTTGGAGGTTTCTAGAATAGAAACAAGAAAACCCTCACTAGCACATAAATCGTGAGTGTGTCTCTTTTATTGAAATCCCAATTAGGAATCAAGGACTAACCCGCAAATATAAGTAACCCTTAGTTCAACACTAGAGATAGGAATAAATTAATAGAAGAGTAAGACAAATGAAAATATGTAGAGAACAAATGATTTGCCTTGAAAGGGTAAGTGGATTCCCTCGTCGCTGCCAAGACATGAATGGGGTTTGCGCTCAGTAAGCATGTTAAAGGAATAAAGAAACCTCATTGTCAAAAAAATAGAACTAGGGTTTTAAAATTGTTATTGCTAGCCAAAGCATGATTACCTCCAATAAGTTGTGAGAGGGGAGGGTGAGGTTGTAATGCCATGGAAAATATGGTAGTAGTGACCGAGATCTCAGAAGAGAAGTCTGCAATTTATTTGCAAAAAATCAAAAGAACTAGAATTAGGAGGTTAATGCTACGCCAAGTGCATGAAAAAACATAAACTTAAGTAAAACCATAGATAAATGAAGAAATGAAAAGGTTAGTAACAACCTGGCATGAAACCCTGCCTGTTTTGGAAGTTATAGACACAATCACCTTTGAAAAAAATTTAAAATAAAACCAATCCATTGAGGTGGATTTGCAAACAGAGGTTATACCTTTAATTTTCACAAATTTTCTCCATAATTGCAAAGCTCCACTCATAGAATAGGGAAACAAAAATTCCATAAGTCAGTGAAGGAACAAAGGGTAAACCATTACCCTGATGTATAAAGTTTCATCTCCACCATTGAACAATTCAGAATGAATCACCACCATCCAAAGTGTGGGATCACGCGTTTGGGGTATGGTCTAGCATGTGATCTCCTACCATGTGGCCCCATCACGTGGATGAAAAATAATGTAACCCTCCAGGTATGAGCCAAGGTGCCACAAAGACACTCCAAACACATAAAACATTAACAACTCAATATGTATCCAATGCTTGAGGTAGAACCATGATAAACTTAATATTGTCGATGTTTTGTGCGAAGTGGTATAGTTTTTATAGAGCCACCATAGTGGTTAGACATGTTGAATTAACAAAAAAAAAATTATAACTATCAAGTATGTTATACATGGACTTGTGTTAGGTCATTGATCTAGAATGGTCATGATCTTGAGCCTAGTGAAGAAAATGTCTTGAATGAACATGAGTTTTAGGGAGTAGTCTAGATATTCCAAGCACCATATCCATTCCCAACATGGGATACAAGTGAGATTGAGAATGAAAAACAAGAAACAATGCTTCAAGATATAGAAATAAAAATGAGATGGTAAATGAGATGTTCATCTTTAACTGATATCAATGGTTTAGCCAATTGTTGTGACAAAGTGATGTAAGCAGAATCTTTAAAAAAAAATATTGTGTAAATAGTGATTATTAATTGGATGAAATTAGGGGCATGTTACATATGGTATCAAAGAAAATAGGTTGCAACAATGTGGCCTATGAGCTCGGCCATGATTTAAAAAAAAGAAAATTAATGTTTGTTTTGCATAGAAGAAGAGGGAGTAACGAAAAGGAGAAGTGATGGCAGAGCCTCATGGGGAAACACACATAGGTGAAGATAAAATATTGGTACATTTAGGGGAACGAACACAAGTACCTACAATGGAATTGATGAATATAGTTAGATGTTTGAGATTAGAGCTAGTAAGCCTCCATGCAGAACATGAAAAATTAGTAAAAGTCAACGTGAAACAAGAAAAACTCGTTAAAAATATAACAAATAGATTAGATCCTAAGTCTGTGGAAATAACAATGGAGGAAGAGAACAAAAGAAAGACTTCCAAGTGGAAGGATTATGATGATGTGATGAAAGCAAGGAAGCTAAATATGAGGATGAAGAGGAGCATAACTCAACAAAATTGCATCTAAATCAAGGGAAGAGACAAGAAATTAAACCAAAAGGGAATTTAAGAAAATTAGACCCCCAACCTACGATGGAGAGTCTGAAGAAGCAACAAAGGAATGACCGCTTAATATCAATTGATATTTTCAACTGTATGATTACTCAGGTGAATTAAAAGTTAAATTAGCTACATACCAGTTACAAGGAAAAGTTTCCTGTAGTGGGAGGAAGGCAGAACAATGCACAATTTGGAGAATAAGAATGTTAACTAGGAGGAATTTCAAATACTTTTTAAGGAAAAATATCTAATTAAACATTACTATGATGCTAAGGCCAAAAATTTTCATGATTTGAAACTTATCCAAATGGTAATGAATGAGTTGGTGACGAAATTTATTCATCCTCTGAGATATGTGTCATATATATGAGAAAAAAAAGCTAAGGTACAATGATTTATTAACTTCCTTCCTCTTTATTTTAAAGAGAGAATTGAATATGATAACCCAAAAATGATGGATGAGGCCATTAGAAAAACAAGAAACTCTTATCATCAGACTAAGAAAAGAAATGAAAATGAAAAATCATGGTCTAATAAAAATAAGGACATATTTGCACACGGTGGAAAGGAAGGAAAACCTGATGCTTTTAAGAATTTAGACAAGGGAAATCAAAGTCGGAATTTCAACAAAAATAATAATCAGCTACAAAGAACGTAGACCCAGAATCAGACTCGATCTAAATAGAAAAACTTAAACAATAAAGGATTCAATGGGAAAGAAACAAATCTGTTAAAATGTTGGGGTTGTGGAGAACCCCATCTTCCACATAACTATGTTTGGGTTTTAGGGAACCCCATCTTCCACAAAACTTCCCTTAAAATACAAGGCATGCATATAATTTACAAAATATTCAAGAGGCCTCCACCATCAATGATGTGGCCAGGAATATTCATCAAATTAACACAACATTGAAAGAGTGTCCTAGTGGGATAGAAGGTATATTTATTTAAACAAACATGTTTTTGTTTTGATATACTTTGGTACCTATTTGAGTACATTATTCCCTATATTATAGAAAAATGTAAATATAACTAGGAAAAGTACAAAAACTCATAGTTGGTCTAGTTTAATACTAACACAAAGAGGAAATTTAGTAATTGGGTAAAGACATGTCCTGTTGACTTAAATGGAAATAAAACCACTATGAATTTGAACATACAAGTGGGGATGGATTTATTGGAGGGTCATGGAGCGATTTTTAATTATCTAGATAAAACAATGACTTATGCCTTGGATAATGGATAAATTTAGGTTGTAAAAGGGTATACCTAGACCCATTTTTGTCTAATATATATCTACCTTACAATTAAAAAGGGCTGCAAGAACAATGTGTCAATTGTTTTACATTCAAGTGGAATACCATTCACAGAAAATAAAGTCTAGACCCTTAGATGATCTATAATTCATTAAGGATTACCAAGATGTATTTCCAATGAGATTCCCATTTTGTTGCCTAAAAGAGACACAATTTTTTCTATAGAATTAATAACAAGAGTTGAACTAGTAACTAAGGGACCTTACCGGATGAGTGTGTAAGAATTAATGGAGTTGAAATGTAGCTATAAGAGTTATTAAATAAAGGGTATATTAGACCAAGTATCTCACTGTGGGGTGCACCGATATTATCTGTTAAAAATAAATACTATGCATTTATATTATGCATTGATTCTTGGAGACTAAATAACTTGAAAAATAAGAATAAGTATCCACAATCTAGAATCGACGATTTATTTGACCATGTGAAGAGAGAAACCATTTTATGTAAAATATATCTAAGCTCTAGATATCACCAAATAAGGATTAAAGAAGAATATATTCCTAAAACAACTTTCTGAACCTAATATGGGTGCTATAAATTCATAATACTTCCTTTTGGACTTATGAATGCACCATCTACCTTTATGTACTTGATGAATAATGTTTTTAGAAAGTTCTTGGATAATTTCATACTAATATTTATAGATGATATACTGATGTATTTGAAGACACCATAGGAGAACAAACAACACTTAGAAATAGTGCTACAGACTCTATGAAAACATCAACTATAATTAATTTCAGCAAGTGCGAATTTTATTAAAATAAAATACAATATTTAGGACATGTGATATCTAAGTATAGAATAACGGTAGATCCTGAAAAGGTAAAATCCATTCTTAACTGGCAAAACCCTGCATATGTGGTAGATGTTAAATCATTCATGTGTATCACAAGAAACTATCATAGATTTATAGAGTTTTCTTCCAAATTGACTTACCCCATAACCTCTATGCAATAGAAGGGGGTTAAATTTGAGTGGACTAAAAAATGTCAAGAGAGAGGTAAACAATTAAATCATTTGCTCACTACTGCACTTGTGCTGCAAGTATCGTATTCTGATAAATATTTTATAGTTTGTACTGATGCTTGTTTGGAAGGTTTGGTAGGATTACTCATGTAAGAAAATCATGTGGTATCTTCTGAATATCGAAAATTAAAGGACCATGAAAGAAATTATGTAGTGCACGAGCTTGAATTAGTTGCAGTCATTCACATGCTTAATATGTGGAAGTGCTACTTAATTGGTAAGAAGTTTACTTTAATTACTAATCATTTGAGTTTAAAATAATTTTTCAACTAACCTGAAATGAATGTTAGCCAAGCCAAATGGATGGCTTTATTGAGTGAAAACAACTTTGACATAAAGCATATAAAACAGAAGGAAAAAAAGAGGTGGATGCACCAAGTAAAATTCTAAAGAAATTTTTTGAAGTAACAATAAGTAGTGTTAAAACAAACTTTATAAACAAATTAAGACAACAACTTTAGAAGCCAAAAATTATAATCATATTTGTGCAAGACTGAAAAATATAACTAATTATGGAAAATGGTTAGAATATGTAATTAATGAAAATGGTTTACTATCATTCATAAACATAATTTATGTTCCTAATGTAGCCAAACTTAAAAAACAAATACTGGATGATCTTCATAAAAGATCCTTCTCAACCCACCTTGGCTATCATAAAATCATTAAACTCTTCGAAATGCTAAGGACTGGTGTGAAGAAGGAGGTAGTAGATTACTTAGAGAAATGCTAAGAATGTTAGCAAGTAAAGGTGGAGCACCAACACTTGGGCGGAGTATTGTTGAACCCCTTGTTAATACTAGAGGGGAAGTGGGAGGTAATTTCGTTAGACTTTATTACTAGTTTTCCAAAAACTAGAAAACAACATTATTTGACTATGGATGTTGTAAAAATATTATTGAAGGCTTCTCATTTTATACTTGTTCAGTCTAGCAATAAAGTTGCACAAGTGGCACAATTTTTCATGAAGAAAATCTTCAAAATACACAAGATACCAAAGATTGTCATATCTAACAGGGATGTGAATTCACTTCCAACTTTTGGAAGGCATTATTTACCAGAATGAGCACATAGTTTAAATTTAACATTGCGTATCACCCACAAATAGATGTACTAACCGAAAGGATCAATCAAATCCTTAAAGACATATTACACATGTACGTAATGAATCGACCCAATAATGGGAGTATTATATGCATTTAGTTGATTTTTCCTATAACAATAGTTATCAGGCATCAATCAAGATGATCCCTTTCGAGGTTATGTATGGATAGAAGTGCCACATCCACTTAAGTTGGAGGAAACCTAAAGATAGGCTTATGTTAGGACCCAATTTGTTATAAGA
Source organism: Pinus albicaulis (assembly GCA_034641835.2). Taxonomy (NCBI): domain Eukaryota; kingdom Viridiplantae; phylum Streptophyta; class Pinopsida; order Pinales; family Pinaceae; genus Pinus; species Pinus albicaulis. The sequence goes on along the minus strand of CM076578.1, from coordinate 664,179,393 downwards.
AATGGAACGGATGGTGAATAAAAAAAAGAAAAAACCTAAAAGTAGTATAAGTCAGGCAAAATAATTACACATATTTGAAGAGAACACAAAGAATTTCAAGTGAGGGAACACATATATATTCAATTTCAACTTTAAAAAAAGTAATTTAAAATTGGGAAACTATGCTAAAATAGCCCCTTGGTTCTTTGGGTTGTTTGAAATACTAGTCACGGTAGGCCTAGTGGCCTACCAACTAGCATTACCAACACACATCAAGGTTTATAATGTATTTCATGTGTCTCTTTTGAAAAATTATATTCATGATCATGCTAATTTTATCAATTGGAAGGTTGTATAAGTTTAATAGGAAGGTTAGTTCGAAGTCGAGCCTCTCCAATTTTGGACTGAAGGAAAACTATAATCCAAAATTGAGCTAGTTCCCAGGTTAAAGTGCATTGGAAGCACTTAGGGCCAGAAGAAGCCACCTTGGAGATGGAGGATAAAATGTAATAAGATTGTCCTATGCTACTTCAAATGAAATGGAAGAATGAAAACAACGAGGAAAATGTTCCCTTTTAAGGGGAGGGGTTATGTAATACCCCTGGTAAATAAATTTTAAAAATGGCTTTTATAATTTTATAAATTTGACATGCGGCTGAAACTACAAATAGTGAAAAGTAATCATTTTATGAGAATGTAAATATTTATTTCTAATAATAAAATGAATTTGTTTTACTATTTATGATTTTTGGAAAAGTAATAGGAGATACCATATCAGAGGTTAGATTCCTAACTAACATGAAACAATTAGAATCAATTATGGTCCAAGAAGGGAAATGAAAAAACACAGAAAATAAAAAAAAATCCTCCATTATGGGCCACAAAGGTTATGTTGGTTGATTAGACCACTAAGAGGATAACATTATTGCATATAAATGTCATGGGTCGAATTTGAATGAAGAGGATTTTTGGAGATAAAGGCAATCTGAACTAAAAATAAAACAAGGTGTCATTGGGAGAGAAATACTGGACCTACACCCAAAATTAACAAGATGTTTCTTGGGTTAAGGAGGTGTGAAGTTATGAAATATTTCTGGTTTGTTTCCTAGTAGGAATGGAGACTGTAGCTCAGAGGGATCTACTGGAACTGTAGTTCAACGGTTGGGAGGAATGCGACAGCCTCTATTATATTTCTAGGAATTCTAGATAAGTATATGAGTTATTTGGGAATCCGGTATTAAATAGGTTATGTTTTCAAGTCCAGGGATGAGAATGCATAAAGAACTATTTTGTTGTGAGCATGTATTACAACTTTGTATAACAATGAGTTAGATTTGTTGTCATTATTAATTTTTTATGTGGAAAATATGTATATATATCTCTGTGTATTGATCAATGTGGGAAAAATATAAATCAATGTGAAAAATATTTAGGGTGGATATCTAAAAAGTTAAAACCCTAGGCATTCCTCCGACTATGGAAATTTGAGTGAGGGAACCTAAACTAGGAGCCCAACATTGTTTCCACTATATGGAGAGAGTGATTCTATGTTTAATATAAAACTATGAAAGTAAAAGGGGGTAATTCTCATTACATTTTAATTTAGAAAACAATAAATGTATTTAAGTGTGTAGATAACCTTATATGGCTAATATTCATAGCAATATATGTATGTGCATTTTTCATATTTTGAAAAGAAATTTGCAGAGTAGTAACTATAAGAAGAATGGGCATAAAAATTAGAGCCAAGGTTAGCATGCCCATAGGTCATTGGCAAGAAAGAAAAATCGAAGCTAACCTGCAAAGTGCATTCTGTACTTGCTTATGATAATAGTGGCTCTATGGGAATCCATACACAGAAACCCATGACAAGAGTCTACAAGGTTCCCTAAACTATATACTTACTAGTCATATGAGTGCTACATATATTATCTATACAAGAATGCTAATCATAGTGAAGCATGTGAAGTAATTCACTTTGAAGTAAAAGCATAAACAAAAATTTACACATGCAAAGAATAAATATTAAAGAAAGCATAACACACATAACAGGCCAAGAGAGTAATGTATCAAACCTTTATCATGAACCTATAAAATTTTCTCAATAAAAGTATGTATCAGGGGAAAAATTACTTTCATCATAAACATTCAATAAAATAATATTCCGTTTTAAACATTGTCCACATTCATTCATGGGCGTAGCCAAAATTAAAATAAAATGAGTATTTTATCTACATAAAGAGGAAACACTCATACACGAGTTTTATAACTATTATGGCTACAATTGTCCAACCTTGTTGCCTATATCTAAATAGAACTGCTCAAAGAAACTATACAAATCAAATGGACAAAACCTCAATTGTTAAATCTCTTTGTTCCTAAAACCCTCACTTAGGGAATTTAGCTTAATGAGACAGAACCTAATCTTTGGGAAAAAATCCTTTGACACGTGCGAAAGGAATGAAAAGGAATGAGTAACTTGAAGTTGCAAGAATAGAAACAAGAAAACCCTAGCTAGAAAATAAGCTGCGAGTGTGTCTCTTTTATTGAAACCCCAATAAAGAATCAAGGACTAACCTACAAATATAAGTAACCCTTAGTTAGACATCACATATAGGAATAAGTTAATAAAAGAGTAATACAAATGAAATTATGTAGAAAAAAAGTTTTTTGTCTTGAAAGGGTAAGTGAATTCCCTCATCATTTTCATGAAAGGAATGGGGTTTGTGCTTAGTAATCATGTTAAAGGAAGAGAGAAACCTCACTTTCAAGGAAACAAAACTATGGTTTAAAAAATTATTGTTGCTAGTCCAAGCATGATTTCATCTAAGAAGCCATGAGAGTTGAGGGTGAGGCTAGAATGAAATGGAAAATCTTATAGTCTTAACATAGACCCCTGAAGAAAATTTAACTCCATGCCAAGTGCAAGAAAAAATAATAAACTTAAGGAAAACCATAGAGAAAATGAAGAAATGAGAGTGTTAGTAAGAACATGGAATGAAACCCTACCTCCATTGGCACTTATAGAAGGTAGTCACCTTCAATAAACCTTTAAAATAAAACCAATCCACAGAGGTAGCTCTGTGAATGGAGACTATAACTTAATATTCCCAAATTTCCTCCATAGTTGTAGACTTTAGTTCTCAGAACTAGGAAATGCAAAAGAAAACACCCAATGGAGGACTAGAGGGTAAATAGTTACCTTAACGGTACCAGGTTTCATCTCCACCATTGAAAAATTCATAATCTATCACCATCGTCCAAAGTGTGGGATTAGGTGATTGGGGTGTAGTCTGACATGCAATATCCTACCATGTGGCCCATCATGTGGATGAAAACAGTGCAACCCTCCACATATGAGCTAAGGTGCCACAAAATCACTCCAAACACTTAGAGCACTAACTACTCATTACATATATGTATCCAATGCCCAAGGTGGAACCATGATAAACTTATTATTGTCAATTTTGTGTGGAATGGTACATTTTTTCTAGAGCCACCATAGTTGTTAGAAATGTTGAATTAGAAAAAACGGTATATCACTATTAGATATGTTATACTTGGACTCGTGTTAGGTAATTTACCTAACATGGTCATGATCTTGAGCCTAGCAAAGAGAATGTCTCGAATGAACATAAGTGTTAGGGAGTAGTCTAAAGAGTCCAAGCACCATATCTAGTCCCAACATGGGATACGAGGGAGATTAAGAATGAAAAAAAATTAACAATGCTTCATGATATAGAAATAAAACTGAGATGGTAAATGATATTTTATTCTTCAAGTGATATCAATGGTTTAGCCATTTTTTCTCACAAAGTGATGTAAGTAGATTATTCTAAAAAACATTATTGTGTAAATGGTATTATTAATTGGGTGAATTTAGGGACATGTTACACTTCAATACATAACAACCTATCTCTATACTCAAGGGTGTTAGGGTAGGACCCCAACGTGCTCCCCCCTTACAAAGAAAACTTGTACTTAATGTTAGAGGTGAGGGAATCATATCAATACCACTTGGATAGTGTGTTGGTAGAAAAAAACACTATTTTTGTTGAGGAAGGCCACATGCTACAACCAAATGGAACCTTCTTCATCTAGTTATGGAAGGCTAGTTTGAAAATAAAAATTAGACCTAATCACTTTCTTTAAGAAAGAGGCAATAAATAATATATGAGTGTGTGATATTCATTATTTTCATTTTTCAAATATATTATTTTATTTATAATTATTTTAATTTTAATTAATAAATATTATCACTTTAAAATTATGAGGGGAATTTTGAGGTCTAAAATGGGCCTCCTAAGGAAAATGTACAATCAAAATTTACTTTATGAGAACCAATCACATTTTAGGGGATGACATCATTCCTAATGGTTGAGGTGGCATTGCTTGAGTTAAAGGTACTTAATTGTCACATTCTCAATGGTGGATAAAAACTCATGGTTAACCATGGTAGTGATTTAAGTACTTTTAAAGTCAAAATAAAGTACTCATAATAAATGTCATTTCACACTTTTTGAATAAAAATATATTATTGTCATTTCATATTTCTTGAAAGAAATAATACATATCCCTATACATTTATTATATTATATTATATTATTTTTATATAGTATATTAATTACATGTATTATACAATTTAAATAATGTAAACTTTAATTAATAGCATATAATATAATTAAGATTGTATAAATTTATATTTATATTTTATTTTAAGTTATTTAAGTACAAAGGACAAATGCATTGGTTGTTCAATGATAATGATTTTTTCTTGAAAAACTCATTCTTATTTATAGTCACATCAATACAATATTTTTATTAATTTTATTTTGGTACAATTTTTGAATTGAATTTAACTATGGTTACATGGATTGTGGTGCAAAAAGTGAATTTCAAATTCATAAATATTACTTTATTGGTTTAGCTATTATTTTATTATTTCCTTAGGAGGCCCATTTTAGCTAGTAAATAAATGTTGCTTTCAATTAAAAAAAAATGATTTTAGTATTTAATTTTAATAATAATTATTGGATTTTTAATTTATTAATAAGATATAATAATTATTATTAATATTAATTATCAATAATAGTTAGTACTATTTTATTAATAATAAGTACTATTTAACAAAATCATTAATAATAATTACTATTTAAAAAAATTCATTAATTATAATTATTAATGTTATTTTCATTAATAATGAAATATAACATTTTAATTTTAATTATTAAAAAATAGTTTTATTTATTTATTATTTATTTATTTTTATTTTTATTTATTTATTTTTATTTTTTCTTATTTTTTAACCTCTCACTTTAATTTAAAAAAATTTATAACTAATAAGTTTACTAATTTATTAACTAACCGAATAAATTTATTAATTGGTTTAATAGTAGGAGGGAACTAGCCGTTACTTATTAAAAACATTTTAAATTATTAAAAAGTCAAACTAGCCGTTTAGAAAACGGTTAGTTTAAACATTTCTACATCTATTTAAGCTTATTGATTTGATCTGATCTCTCACCTAGTCCTGATGATGAACCACACTGGTTGGTTCGAAACGCGTCGACAACGTTCCATTATATGTGATTATTACCGAAAGAGATTTTACAATAGTTTTATGTGTTAATAATCACAAATTTAATTTTAATAATAATTGTTGAATTTTCTATAAGGGTTACTTTATTGATAAGAGATAATTATTAATAATTAATAATAATAATAATAAAGAATATTATTATTATTATTTTTAATAAATAATAATAATAATAATAATAATAATAATAATTAGTTATTACTATTTTATTAATAATAATTACTATTTAACAAAGTCTTAATATTTTAATTTTAATTATTAAAGTTTATGTGTTAATAATCACAAATTCAATTTAATTTTAATTAAATTAAAATTATTTTAATAATAGATAATTGAAATGTAAATAGGGTTAAGTTATTTAATTATTAATTAATCTCATTAATTTAAGAAAGATTTTTGATTAATTATTAATTTAATTTTATAAATTAATAATAATTATGCAAATACTATATTATTAAACCTTAATGATGAAAGGGAAAGAAAAATATACCTGAGATACTATACTTGGAATGAGTCGGAAGAACCGTTCTGCTTGATTAAAGGAAGTCAACTCCTATTGATTTCGCTTTCTCCATCGATGTTGAGATTATGAGGATGCTTAATGATCTCAAGAGCTTCTCTGATCTTTCTTTTTTGATAGTGCTCCTCTCTTGCGATAATCTTGACACATTCTATACAAACATGATGCTTACATTAGTGGAATTTTGAGGTCTAAAATGGGCCTCCTAAGGAAATTATAGAATAATAGTGGAAATAATAAAATAATATTTGATTACATCATTAAAATTTAGAGGGAAAAAAGAAAAAAACTACTTTTTCAACTCGTATTTGAACTTATCTTCCTAAGCGTTTACACAAATTTTGAGCAGGAATACTTGTTAGATGCAAAATTTAATTCATCATCCAAGGAGTACCCATGTTACATACTTTTGATGGACTTTGTTATACGAAAAATGAGAAATACATAAAAAACGTGAGTGATTGCAATCATGTTTTTTAATGTATTTCTCATTTTTCCTATAGTAGGGTCCATCAAAAGTATGCAACATGGGTACTCCTTGGATGATGAATTAAATTTTGCATCCAGTGAGTATTCCCGCTTGAAAATTGAGTAAAGAATTAGGGAGATAAGTTCAAAATACGAGTTGAAAAAACAATTTTATTATTTTATTGTTTTTTATTCTTTTTACCTTTTTACTCCAAAAATGGTGAATCAACCCCCATGGTTGACATCATCATCTTGGATCCTATTGGTTCTTATAAAGTTTATTTTAGTTGTACATTTTTCTTATGAGGCCCATTTTAGACCTCAAAATTCCCTTAATGGTTTTCGAGGAATGCTCGGCAAGGGCCGAGGAACACGATCTCCCATTCTTAATATCAACTCCATGCTCTTTTAATCTCTTTTGCAGGGCTGCGAATTCACTTCCAAATTTGGAAGGAATTGTTTACCAAAATGAGCACATAGTTGAACTTTAACACTACGTATCACCCACAAATAGATGTACAAACCCAAAGAATCAATCAAATCCTTAAAGACATATTACACATGTACGTAATGAACCGACCCACTAAAACTACACTCCAAAATTGAGTTATTTCCCATGTTAAAGTGCATAGGAAGCACTTAGGGCCTGAAGAAGCCACCTTGGAGATTGAGGATGAAATTTAATAAGATTTTCCTATGCTGCTTCAAATGAAATGGAAGAATGAAAACACCGAGGAAAATGTTCCCTTTTAAGGGGAGGGGATATGTAATACCCCTGATAAATAAATTTTAAAAATGAATTTTATAATTTTATAAATTTGACATGTGGCTAAAAATACAAATAGTGAAAAGTAAACATTTTATGAGAATGTAAATATTTATTTCTATTAATAAAATGAATTTTTTTTACTTATTATTATTTTTGGAAAAAGAAGAGGAGCTATCATATGAGAGGTTATATTCATAACTAACATGAAACAATTAGAATCTATTATGGTCCAGGAAGGGAAATGAAAAAAAAATCCTCCATTCTAGGCCACAAAGGTTATGTTGGTTGATTAGACCACCAAGAGGATAACATGATTGCATATAAATGTCATGGGTTGAATTTGAATGAAGAGGATTTTGGGAGATAAAGACAATATGAACTAAAAAGAAAACAAGGTGTCATTGGGAGAGAAATACTAGACCTACACCCAAAATTAACAAGATGTTGCTTGGGTTAAGGAGGTGTGAAGTTATGAAATATTTCTGGTTTGTTTCCTAGTAGGAATGGAGACTATAGCTCAGAGGGATCTACTGGAACTGTAGTTCAACGGTTGGGAGGAATGTGACAACCTATATTATATTTATAGGAATTCTAGATAAGTATATGAGAACCTTTCAGTATTGCTTCATTGAGAACCTTGAGACTGAGGTACGGTCATACTACTTTCAGTATTGCAATTTGCAGAAATGTGTTGAGGCTTCTCGTATAATTTTTTCCTTTCTAGATGAACTAGACATTTTTAATTTATAAGAAAATTATTTCTCTACTACCTTAAATATATATTGTTGATCTTTAATTTTTTAGAAAATAATATAGTGTGGAATACCTCATTTAATTGCAGAAATTTCCAATTATTGAAAGAAGTGTCGTGAATTCTATGTCAAATTTTTTTCTTTGTTGGTATCTATGTGAAAATGGCTACAGATAATCATTAAAGGACTCATGATAGGCACGTGGTAAACAATATCATGTATGCATATTGATATTTATAGATGTAGGAATTTCCATTCTGTAGTTATTCATAGGATCCAAGCAGAATAATTGTTTCAAGAATTGAAACTATGCCAAAGGATCTGAACTCATGAATTTACCATGCCCAATTTTAGGCATGTGGCTTGGGCAATACTAAATATTAACTTGGATTTATTTGACACTTAGATTACAGAATTTAAAAATTAAGACATGTAAGTGCTCTAAAGCCATCAACTTCTTGCCATCCTCTAGTTAACCAACAAAATGAGCATGGAATATTAGTGGAAGTCATGAAAACTAATGAAAATGCATGTTATCAAAAATGTCCAATCTAATAGTATGTGTTAAAATTTCTTTGAAACCACCATCCTGGCAATTTACCACCTATGAAATTACAAATCTACTAAATAAAGATACAACTGGGATGTTAATTTATCCTAAAACCAACTATCTAAGCAAACAGATCAGATCTAGTGATGCAGGGGCATTAGGCTCAAGAATTACTTTGTATTTTTATAAGACATAGGGGGGTCTTGTGTTTCTAAATTCTCATGTAATTATTAGTATTTTGAGTAAAATAGTGAGGAATTGTAAATTTTCTCCAACCATTAGAGAACATGAGAGGAAGTTGATTAGTTAGGAATGTAAAGAGTCAGTTTCAGTAATTTTAGGAATTGAGTCTAACTTTAGGACTTTGGAGAATTCCAAGAGTTTTGTTGAGCTGTTAAGGAAGCTGAACTGATTCATTATTAATTAGTATAAATGTAAGCCTACAGGAAGATAGGAAGAGTAGTTAAGGAGGCATAGCAGTAAGGGTAGAAGGCCATCGAATTGAAAATCAGGCCAGAATAGAGATTTCTATAAGTAAATTCATTCGTGTGTAAGATTTTGTGTGTTTTAATTCAACTTGCAAATTGGCAGAATCGATCATTGAAAGGATTGATTCCAGTAAAGTACTTAATTGCCTGTCTCAATTTATATATGATGAGTTGGAAGCATTTTGGAATAAATCGAATTAAGTAATCATTGTTTGAAAGATGTTCGATTCTCTTAAATGTCTGAGTTAGTATGTTGTGGAGGAAGTTGAATTATTAGCCTCTATGTGAAGGGGTTTAATCTTCTCAGAATTCCATTGATATTAATATAATCCCGTGTAAGAATTGCTGAATGAAGATCCAAGAGGGGTTCGATTGGAAAATCGATATCGATTTTTATTAAAGCCGAATCACAGTGTGTGGAGACTATACAAGGGTCAAACCCAGTGTTATGCGTTAAAAGGCTATGTTGCGTTATAAAGGTTGAATGAGATTTCCGAGGGCAAATGATATAGTGAAGTCTGCATTGAAATCCGACTTGAATGATTTTAATGTGTTGAAAAGAAGGCAAAGGCAGGAACCGTAAGCTACGGTAACCATAAGTGAAGCGATGGATCGAACAAAGAATCGATGAACAAAGAAAACGAAGTCATATACGTGGAGTCGAACCGAATCATGGTTTTGGTTAAGCACGGAATGCCAGATGCTCAGTGGTCAAGTCGTGGACGTAGAGTAATGGAGTAAGAGCCGCGGTACTGTGAGATGAGTCGAAGGATTAATTGACTCCAGAGATGCTGGGATGCTGAGTGATGGCTTAATTGCAGAGAGGTGTTGAAGAATTGGTGGAACCAGAGTTAATTTGGAACCGAACTGTGGAAACAACAAAGGCTGTTTTGAAGGATTAAACCAGCGGTCTCGCAAAGTGTTAAAACTGGTAAGTGGTATAAAAAAAAACCGCGATAAGGGTCTCTGCTTGACACGTAAGGTAGAAGTGGTAATCCAAAACCATGAATTTCGCAAAGTTTTTGGATGTTAACCACTGGAGCATAAAAAATGAGATTTCTGTTGGATGTGTCGATCAAATGATTGGACGGTGGTCGCATCTCTAAGTTGCGTATGGTTTAATGAGGTACGTTAGTTGCGTGGGCCCAATGTAGATTTAGATCCCCGTCAGCTGAACCGATTCGAAACATGGGAAAGCATGGTAAGAGTTCATCAGACGACCTTGCTTCCTCCTTCGCTTATAAGTGGCACAAATGAATTTATTCATTCACATATCGGGCGGGATTGGAATGGGTTCTCCCCCATGAACTGCTTGAACCTGCTGAACGCCTTTGGGGCATGATATTTGTGCATTATGTCATACATTTCGACATGATCTTGGTGCATTGTGTCATACATTTTGGCATTATGTCATACCAGAGTGCTTGGTTACAGAGTTTATACTCTGAATAGAGAACAAGATTGTGTCATACATTTCTGCATTGCATTTTACAAAGTAATTTAGATAGTTGTTTACAACATATGAGCTTTTGAAATTCCAAATCCACTCTTTCTTGATTGCATTTTACTGAACTTGATAGGATTACATTGAAATTTCATTAGCTTATAGGCCATCTCTTGCGGATGCCACATATGACTTCAAATATGGTGTTTGTTCAGTTCAACTATGCTTAACAATGCCTATTTGCTGAGTAGTATGCCTCTCTTTAAATGCTTCTTGCTTTTGAAGATACAATTTATTGATTTATATGTTATAACTGCATTTCTATAAAATGCAGGGAGGTGGCAGATCTTCAGCACTGGAAATAATTGGAATAGTAGTAGTTGCGGCTGTGGCAAAGAAGATACTTGAGCTAAATGCTGGGACTGAGGTACGGTCATACTACTTTCAATATTGCAATTTGCAGAAATGTGTTGAGGCTTCTCGTATAATTTTTTCCTTTCTAGATGAACTAGACATTTTTAATTTCTAGGAACATTATTTCTCTACTACCTTAAATATATATTGTTGATATTTAATTTTTTAGAAAATAATATAGTGTGGAATACCTCATTTAATTGCAGAAATTTCCAATTATTGAAGAAGTGTCGTGAATTCTATGTCAAACTGTTTTCTTTGTTGGTATCTATGTGAAAATGGCTACAGATAATCATTAAAGGACTCATGATAGGCATGTGGTAAAAAATATCATGTATGCATATTGATATTTCTAGGATGTAGGAATTTCCATTTTGTAGTTATTCATAGGATCCAAGCAGAATAATTGTTTCAAGAATTGAAACTATGCCAATGGATCTGAACTCATGAATTTACCATGCCCAATTTTAGGCATGTGGCTTGGGCAATACTAAATATTAACTTGGCTTTCTTTGACACTTAGATTACAGAATTTAAAAATTAAGACATGTAAGTGCTCTAAAGCCATCAAATTCTTTCCATCCTTTATTTAACCAACAAAATGAGCATGGAATATTAGTGGAAGTCATGAAAACTAATGAAAATGCATGTTATCAAAATGTCCAATATGATAGTATGTGTTAAAATTTCTTTGAAACCACCATCCTGGCAATTTACCACTTATCAGATTACAAATATACTAAATAAAGATACAACTGGGATGTTAAGTTATCCTAAAACCAACTATCTAAGCAAACAAATCAGATCTAGTGATGCAGGGGCATTAGGCTCAAGAATTACTTTGTATTTTTATAAGACATAGGGGGGTCTTATGTTTCTAAATTCTCATGTAATTATTAGTATTTTGAGTAAAATAGTGAGGAATTGTAAATGTTCTCCAACCATTAGAGAACATGAGAGGAAGTTGATTAGTTGGGAATGTAAAGAGTTAGTTTCAGTAATTTTAGGAATTGAGTCTAACTTTAGGACTTTGGAGAATTCCAAGAGTTTTGTTGAGCTGTTAAGGAAGCTGAACTGATTCAATATTAATTAGTATAAATGTAAGCCTACGGGCAGATAGGAAGAGTAGTTCAGGAGGCATAGCAATAAGGGTAGAAGGCCATCGAATTGAAAATCAGGCCAGAATAGAGATTTCTATAAGTAAATTCATTCGTGTATAAGATTGTGTGTGTTTTAATTCGACTTGCAAATTGGCGGAATCGATCATTGAAAGGATCGATTCCAGTAAAGTACTTAATTTCCTATCTCAATTTATATATGATGAGTTGGAAGCATTCTGGAATAAATCGAATTAAGTAATCATTGTTTGAAGGATGTTCGATTATTTTAAATGTCTGAGTTATTATGTTGCGGAGGAAGTTGAATTATTAGCCTCTATGTGAAGGGGTTTAATCTTCTCAGAATTCCATTGATATTTTTTTTTTCTAAGTAAAAGTGATCTATTAACAGAAGAAATAATGTACAGCTGGCCAAGGCCTTGTCATTGCCCATTTTTGTGGCATTTTAGACATACAAAAAACAGAGTTTAAGACTGCCCTGCATGAGGGAAGCCAACCTGTAGAAACCACTATGAAAATTCCCACGCAGGGGAGCGAGATACTTTGAGTGCTGGAGATTGTAACTAACATAAACAAAAACATGATCTGAAACAACATGATAATAAAAAACACGCCCATAGAAGAAGGCCGAAATGAAGCAAAGTAACCAAAACAGAGAAGCGAAACTACTCATCAGGTGACACGTGTTCGACCCTGCACCAGTATTCGTCCGGCTCGCCACGTTCGTTGTACAGGTCTTCGACAGAGTGGATCACCTTTCCGGAGGGAGAGGGACCACCTGCTCTGCTTGGCCCTGCCCCGTGATGCCCTGCACAGTGTCCTTACTTCCATTGGGCTTCTCCCCTGAGTCCTGAAGCGCTTGATCTTGCCCAGTTTTTCCCATTATCTCCTGCTCATCTGAAGGATTCTGGTGCTTCTCGTCCTGGGGCTCCTCAAGAAAAACGACAGAGATAGCAGCAGTGACTCTCGGTCGATTGAGGGTGCAGTTGAAAGAGAAAAGTGTAGTGTGGGATTGAGCCGGGAGAGAAGAAGACGAGGGGGAGTCCAGCCTATGACCAGAATGGAGAAGACGACCCCGGAGAAGTCTAGGAAGGCTGTTCGCGGGGGAAGAAGACTCAGAAGGCGAGCTGGAGGTGGAAGGAGAACGCCTCACTTGGCGCCTGGTGGAGCCATGCCTACAGCGCATTCTGTGCCTGAGACGAGGCATGTTTGCAGCGGAGACGGGGCTAGAAAGCCAGGGAGCCAGGGAAATGACAGAGGACAAAGTCGAATGCGAGTTCAGAAAGACAGAGGCCAGCATATAGGAACCAGTTAGCGATAAATGGAGGTTTTCACCTAGCTCCAGGCAGCAGTTGATGCAGCTCCTCTTACTAGTGACTGTGCGTGCATTTTCAATCCCAGCATCTGGGCTACACCACCAATTCACCGGAGGAGGAGATGAGTTCGGAACAGTGGACGGGTCCATGAATTTGAACTGGTCGGCCTTGCAGCTGTAGACCATCTGCAATGAATTGTCATTAATTTGAATCGGAGGACGAGACATTTCACAGCAGGCAGAGATGCATCAAGGTGCGACAACCTGGTTGTGAAGAGCGCCCAGAGTAAATGCAATTAATCGCAGCATAAGTGTATTTGAGGTTCGAGTGACGTCCTCCATGCAGGTAGGCAGGTGGCCTCCCATCTTGCTAGATCCCCATCCCATCATCACCAGCATGATCGACATCACCCGCATCCGGGAAGAATTCCATTGATATTAATATAACCCTGTGTAAGAATTGCTGAATGAAGATCCATGAGGGGTTCGATTGGAAAATCGATATCGATTTTTACTAAAGCCGAATCATAGTGTGTGGAGACTATACAAGGGTCAAACCCAACATTATGCGTTAAAAGGATATGTTGCGTTATAAAGGTTGAATGAGATTGTTGAGGGCAATTGATATAGTGAAGTCTGCATTGAAATCCGACTTGAATGATTTTAATGTGTTGAAAAGAAGGCAAAGGCAGGAACTGTAAGCTACGGTAACCATAAATCAAGCGATGGATCAAACAAAGAATCAATGAACAAAGCAAACGAAGTCATATACGTGGAGTCGAACCGAATCATGGTTTTGGTTAAGCACGGAATGCTAGATGCTCAATGGTCAAGTCATGGACGCAGAGTAATGGAGTAAGAGCCACGATATTGTGAGATGAGCCGAAGGATTAATTGACTCCAAAGATGCTGGGATGCCGAGTGATGGCTCAATTGCAGAGAGGCTTTGAAGAATTGATGGAACAAGAGTTAATTTGGAACCGAACTATGGAAACAATAAAGGCGGTTTTGAAGGATTAAACCAGCGGTCTCACAAAGTGTTAAAACTGGTAAGTGGTATTAAAAAAAACCACGATAAGGGTCTCTGATTGACACGTAAGGTAGAGATGGTAATCCAAAACCATGAATTTCGCAAATTTTTTGGATGTTAACCACCGGAGCATAAAAAATGTGATTTCCGTTGGATGTGTCGATCAAATGATCGGACGGTGGTCGCATCGCTAAGTTGCGTATGGTTTAATGAGGTACATTAGTTGCGTGGGCCCAATGTTGTTTATTGTTGGCGTTTTATTTTAATCAAATTCAGAGTTATATATGAGCGAATACTCATATGTAGAGGCAACTAATTAAGGCGTGAAGGTTCCATATGATAATTGTTGATTAATATGCATTAGTATTAATTCAACCAATTCGAACTTGAAATTGAAATGTCCACATGATTTAAAGGCGATGATATGCCTTGGGCTTAATTATAAGTCTGGACTCTAAGAAATGAAACCTGTGGTTGGTTGATTAAAGTCTTTTGTAAGACCTTTAAGGAAAAAAGGCTTCCATTTGAAAGAACCTTGGATATGAAGGTTGGGTTGGTTTTATAACCAAGGGTTGAATTAAGTACAAGCTTCAATTGAAGTTCAGTTTTGAAACTTCTGCATATAGAAGAAATCTGGGTTGTGGGTTTATAACCATGTAAAAAGAAAAGTTGAAGAAACCTTCCTTGAAGACTTGAATTAAAAGCTTCTGCATTTAATTGTTGAGTTTGCCCAGATTTAAAATTATTTGAAAAAAAAACTGGAATACATTTTTGAGTACACAAGATTGAAGATTGTGGGTTGAGTGTGGTAGCCCGGGAAACATGTGGTATCGGAGCAGGATAGCTCTGTTGAAAAGCGAAGAATTTTTGTAATAAAATCTGAAAGTGTGATGAAGGAAGATCATATTCTAAAATTTGATATGAAAAGGTACACAGAGTTGCAGTGGACAGATATTTGCAGAACTGAATGAGTGAAGAACAATATCATGCAGGGATCTTACAGGTAAAATAATTTTAAATCTGACTTGAATTTATGATTGCAGAATTAAGGTTGCAGAAAGTGAAGACAAAGTTTTGATGATGATGGCAGTGAACCTAATATTTAGCTAAAGGTTGAATAGGGAGGACAATTGTAGTTCTCTCAAGAGAAGGTGAGTTGATGAGCAGTGTTTAACTCTGGTTTGAAGAATTTTTTGCAGAATTCAGATTGCAGGCAATTGAAGAAAACTCAACAAAATTAGATCACAACTTTGAGAGCAGTGATGAAAGAGTCCAGCAGAGGATTCTAAAGTGAAGAAGAAAGTGTGGAAGAACCTGGAGAATTCCCAACAGAGGTTGGATGAAAGAAGAACATATGCGTTCTTGAAAAGTTGCAGAGTGAATCCTAGAGAGAGCATAAGAGAGTCCTCAAAAGGTTCCAGCAGATAGGGGACCAGTACTTGCAAAATCCCAGATCCAGAGGAAAGGATTGGTGAGGTAAGTGGCAGCAGGAGAGCTTGCTGTTGCAGAGGCTTGGTGCAGCTTGTGAGTGAGGAACTCATGGAGGAGAATATGACTTCCAAAAGTCATGGAAGAGATAGCAGGGGTTCTGAGAGAGGCCACAACAGAAAAGAGAAAGGAGATGCCAGGACAACGGCCATGAGGAAGAAATTGACTGATGCAAAATATTGGAAAGAGGTAGTTGAGATCAGAGAACAGTTTAGAAAACTAAAGAAGAGGATAGAGGAAATCCAGAGAGTTGGTTGGCTCATGAAGAAGATTGTGAAGTGGCATAGGCTACAGATGAAGAAAGAGCAGATGATACATGCTCAGCAGAAAGAGGGATTACTCAGGATGATTGAGTATTTGGAGAAGGGCTTGAAGACTGAAACTTCAAGTGAGACCAAGGGGTCAAATGAATTTACATATAATGATTTTGTTATGCTTGCAAAAAAGATGAGAAAGCTTGGATAGAGGATGAATGTACAGTTGGAATGTGTAGAATTCAGAGCAGCTGAGTTGAAAAAGGAAGTTTCTATTTGTGAAGCAGAACAGAGTACAGATGAAGAATGGAGGTCTGTAAAATATCTTGGGAATCATGATGAAGACTTAAGGCAGCAAGAAGCTTGTCTTGCTGAAGAGAAAATTATTGATGATTTCCTGAGTTATTGGACAAGTCCAGATCAGCTGGAAGATGTAAAGCCTTGTATTTTTGAATTTGACAATTGTGAGGTGATGAAAGGTTCTACAAAAGAAGAGGATCAGTCCGAGGCACTGATAAATGAAGCAACCAAGACCGAAAAGTCTTGTGATTTTAAAACTAAAGAGTTGTGTATGTTTGCAGGTACATCACAGGAAGATGAACAAGCTTTAAAGTGTGTTGAGGAGGAGGAGAAATTGAATCTGAAATCTGTTCAGATCAATGCTGAGATAGCAAGATCTCAGGTGAAATTGAAGACAAAGGAGTCTAATGAGGATATTCATCAGAATATTGAGGTAGAGAGAGAAGGACCAGCTGATGATTGGTCAAGAGCAATCAAAGGCATAAAAGGTTGGGTGAAGTTCCCAAAATATACTCCAATCGAAGTTGTTGAATTGTATGGAAGGTTGGATTTTCAAAGAAGAGAATTGGAGAAGCAGAGGGCCTATGCACAGGATAAATTGCTGAAGAAGCAAGACAAAGGAATTTTCATAAATGACAATCAGAGAATAGAGGATAATAAAATGGTTCAGCAAAATTAAGGAGCTCATTTTGGTGAATCAAAACAGAGGGACATTCATGAAGCAGATGATGGAAAGAAGGAGAGACTAGCTGACAGTCTCATTGGGGACACAAATCAACATACTGATGTGCTGACAGAGGAATTGGAAGGAAACTCGGGACAACATACTGATGTGTTGTCAGAGGAGGAAGAGGTATTGAGACCTTTTAGTTTTTGTGCTGAAGGTTCATGTGTTAATTATGCAGGCAAAGAAGAACAATAAATGGAAACTGTCATGAAAGTTAATAAGAAATGAAACTTGTGGTTGGTTAATTAAAGTCTTTTGTAAGACCTTTAAGGAAAAAAGGCTTCCATTTGAAAGAACCTTGGATATGAAGGTTGGGTTGGTTTTATAACCAAGGGTTGAATTAAGTACAAGCTTCAATTGAAGTTCAGTTTTGAAACTTCTGCATATAGAAGAAATCTAGGTTATGGGTTTATAACCATGTAAAAAAAAAGTTGAAGAAATCTTCCTTGAAGACTTGATTTAAAAGCTTCCACATTTAATTGTTGAGTTTGCCCAGATTTAAAATTATTTGAAAAAAAAATTGGAATAGATTTTTGAGTACACAAGATTGAAGATTGTGGGTCGAGCATGGTAGCCCGGGCAACATCTAGTTACTTGCTGGAATTATCAACTCAAAAAACTTTGGGATGTAAAGGGGTAGTCAATCAACTAGTAAAAGAGAAAACTAAACCTGGAGTGATTATGCAAAACTTTTAGATGTATAGGAGTAGTCAATTTTCTAGTAAAATACCATAGTTGCTGACAACCTCCTTCGACAAACTGTATGAGGCATCTTCAAATATGAGACTACACTAGCTCATAAATTTTCCCTATTAAGTAGCACTATCTACCCAATTCATATACCACACACTTCACGGTCTGTGATGGAATTCTGCAAAGCTTTTGTTTTTGAAAAAACAATAACCACACTAAATATGAATCTCCTTTTCCTTCAAAAGGCTCCCATCTACAATGTGAATGAAAGGAATTCTACCAAGTAATAAGGATAACAACTTTAGAGTACAGAAATTCTTGACAAGTACTAAGGTTGTGATTGTAACCATTGATTGATCAGTTGTAGCAAATAAGGGGACATCTAATGCATGCCAGCCCCTACCAAATAATACATCAAAAAATTTTAAACCATATTGTCCAGGAAGCTTTATCTTTATCTTTTAACCTATTGAATGTTTTCGAAAATGATCTTCAATGTTTGTATCTCCTTGCCTTTTTGAATGGCTAGTGTTATTCCCAACCCTTGAATTTTTGTTGCCACCACTTCCTTTTAGCAGCCATAGTGTCATTTGTTGTAACTGAAGCACTGTAAGCATGCTCACAGCTATTAGTGCAACATTTTCCTAGTTTCAGTATTCTCTGCAAGGAATACAATAAAATATTACCATTCAAGCCTCCTCAACAACTCTATACTAAAGATAGCAATAGGATGTTGAGATCCCCTTTCTACTCCATGAGAAATCATGAAATTATTTTAGAAAAAGACTACAATAATGCTCTCAATCAACCAGCTCCATGATACAAGTCAACGATAACATGATAATGGAGTTGGTTTTGCAACAATCCTCCAAAAATGGCACCACAAAGTAAGGTTCCTCCTCCAAGTGGTTGACCATGTATATAACTTTAGGAACAATGAATGAATCCTCTGTAGAAGCATGTGTGGCCTCCTCCAAAGTGGATTCCTTCTTCAAACCTTGAATAAATGCACAAACACCATGCAAAACTCCAATAAAGTGGCACTTGTGGCATCATGAGTAGAAATTTCCATCAATATTAAATGTAGAGGATGTTTGGATGCACTTGAGCACTACTCAACTATCTATCAAACGAACTGGGTATGATGGAGGCATCCAGTAGAAGTATTGAGGGTAAATCTAGTAGAGGTGTAACTCCTTCAAGGCATTGGTAGTAGTGCAATGTTACTATTTAGCATTAAAGGTTTAGTTGTTGACACATTTAAGCCTTGTGGCTTGGTACCCAATTTCCATAGTGTATGCTATAATTGCAATCCTCCATTCTGGGCCACAAAGGTTATGTTGGTTTATTAGACCACTAAGAGGATAACATTATTGCATATAAATGTCATGGGTCGAATTTGAATGAAGAGGATTTTGGGAGATAAAGGCAATCTAAACTAAAAATAAAACAAGGTGTCATTGGGAGAGAAATACTGGACCTACACCCAAAATTAACAAGATGTTGCTTGGGTTAAGGAGGTGTGAAGTTATGAAATATTTCTGGTTTGTTTCCTAGTAGGAATGGAGACTATAGCTCAGAGGGATCTACTGGAACTGTAGTTCAATGGTTGGGAGGAATGTGACAACCTTTTTTATATTTCTAGGAATTCTTGTAAGTATATGAGTTATTTGGGAATCCGGTATTAAATAGGTTATGTTTTCAAGTCCGGGGATGAGAATGCATAAAGAACTATTTTGTTGTGAGCATGTATTACAACTTTGTATAACAATGAGTTAGATTTGTTGTCATTATTAATTTTTTATGTGGAAAATATGGGTATATATCTTTGTGTATTGATCAATGTGGGAAAACTATAAATCAATGTGAAAAATATTTAGGGTGGATATCTAAAAAGTTAAAACCCTAAGCATTCCTCCGACTATGGAAATTTGAGTGAGGGAACCTAAACTAGGAGCCCAACATTGTTTCCACTATATGGAGAGAGTGATTATATGTTTAATATAAAACTATGAAAGAAAAAGGGGGTAATTCTCATTATATTTTAATTTAGAAAACAATAAATGTATTTAAGTGTGTAGATAACCTTATATGGCTAGTATTCATAGCAATATATGTATGTGCATTTTTCATATTTTGAAAAGAAAGTTGCAGAGTAGTAACTATAAGAAGAATGGGCATAAAAATTAGAGCCAAGGTTATCATGCCCATAGGTCATTGGCAAGAAAGAAAAATTGAAGCTAACCTGCAAAGTGCATTCAGTACTTGCTTATGATAATAGTGGCTCTATGGGAATCCCTACACAGAAACCCATGACAAGAGTCTACAAGGTTCCCTAAACTATATACTATATGCAAGAATGCTAATCATAGTGAAGCATGTGAAGTAATTCACTCTGAAGTAAACGCATAAACAAAAATTTACACATGCAAAGAATAACTATTAGAGAAAGCATAACACACATAACAGGCCAAGAGAGTAATGTATCAAACCTTTACCATGAACCTATAAACTCTTCTCAATAAAAGTATGTATCAGGGGAAAAATTTCTTTCATCATAAACATTCAATAAAATAATATTCTGTTTTAAACATTGTCCACATTCATTCATGGGCGTAGCCAAAATTAAAATAAAATGAGTATTTTATCTACATAAAGAGGAAACACTCATACACGAGTTTTATAACTATTATGGCTACAATTGTCCAACCTTGTTGCCTATATCTAAATAGAACTTCTCTAAGAAACTATACAAATCCAATGGACAAAACCTCAATTGTTAAATCTCGTTGTTCCTAAAACCCTCACTTAGGGAATTTAGCTTAATGAGACAGAACCTAATCTTTGGGAAAACATCCTTTGACATGTGCAAAAGGAATGAAAAGGAATGAGTAACTTGAAGTTGCAAGAATCAAAACAAGAAAACCCTAGCTAGCAAATAAGTTGCGAGCGTGTCTCTTTTATTGAAACCCCAATAAAGAATCAAGGACTAACCTACAAATATAAGTAACCCTTAGTTAGACATTACATATAGGAATAAGTTAATAAAAGAGTAATACAAATGAAATTATGTAGAGAAAAAGTTTTTTGTCTTGAAAGGGTAAGTGAATTCCCTCATCATTTTCATGAAAGGAATGGGGTTTGTGCTTAGTAATCATGTTAAAGGAAGAGAGAAACCTCACTTTCAAGGAAACAAAACTTTGGTTTTAAAAATTATTGTTGCTAGTCCAAGCATGATTTCATCTAAGAAGCCATGAGAGTGGAGGGTGAGGCTAGAATGAAATGGAAAATATTATAGTCTTAACATTGACCCCTAAAGAAAAGTTAACTCCATCCCAAGTGCAAGAAAAATTCATAAACTTAAGGAAAACCATAGAGAAAATGAAGAAATGAGAGTGTCAGTAAGAACATGGAATGAAACCCTACCTCTATTGGCACTTATAGAGGTAGTCACCTTCGATAAACCTTTAAAATAAAACCAATCCACAGAGGTAGCTCTGCGAATGGAGACTATAACTTACTATTCCAAAATTTCCTCCATAGTTGTAGAATTTAGTTCTTAGAACTAGGAAATGCAAAAGAAAACACCCAATGGAGGACTAGAGGGTAAATAGTTACCTTAACGGTATTAGGTTTCATCTCCACCATTGAAAAATTCATAATCGATCACCATCGTCCAAAGTGTGGGATTAGGTGATTGGGGTGTAGTCTGACATGCAATATCCTACCATGTGGCCCATCATGTGGATGAAAACAGTGAAATCCTCCACGTATGAGCTAAGCTGCCACAAAAACACTCCAAACACTTAGAGCACTAACTACTCAATACATATATGTATATAATGCCCGAGGTTGAACCATGATAAAATTATTATTGTCAATTTTTGCGTGGAATGGTACAGTTTTTCTAGAGCCACCATAGTTGTTAGAAATGTTGAATTAGAAAAAAAGGTATATCACTATTAGATATGTTATACTTGGACTCGTGTTAGGTAATTTACCTAACATGGTCATGATCTTGAGCCTAGCGAAGAGAATGTATCGAATGAACATAAGTGTTAGGGAGTAGTCTAAAGAGTCCAAGCACCATATCTAGTCCCAACATGGGATACAAGGGAGATTAAGAATGAAAAAAAATAAACAATGCTTCATGATATAGAAATAAAACTGAGATGGTAAATGATATTTTATTCTTCAAGTGATATCAATGGTTTAGCCATTTTTTCTCACAAAGTGATGTAAGTAGATTCTTCTAAAAAACGTTATTGTGTAAATGGTATTATTAATTGGGTGAATTTAGGGACATGTTACACTTCAATACATAACAACCTATCTCTATACTCAAGGGTGTTAGGGTAGGACCCCAACATGCTCCCCCCTTACAAAGAAAACTTGTACTTAATGTTAGAGGTGAGGGAATCAAAAATTTCAATACCACTTGGATAGTGTGTTGGTAGAAAAAAAAACTATTTTTGTTGAGGAAGGCCACATGCTACAACCAAATGGAACCTTCTTCATCTAGTTATGGAAGGCTAGTTTGAAAATAAAAATTAAACCTAATCACTTTCTTTAAGAAAGAGGCAATAAATAATATACTTGTGTGTGATATTCATTATTTTCATTTTTCAAATATATTATTTTATTTATAATTTTTTTAATTCTAATTAATAATTATTATCACTTTAAAATTATGAGTGATAAATATTATTCACCATTAGTAAATAAATGTTACTTTCAATTAAAAAAATGATTTTAGTATTTAATTTTAATAATAATTATTGGATTTTAATTTATTAATAAGAGATAATTATTATTAATTATTATTATTAATATTAATTATCAATAATAGTTAGTACTATTTTATTAATAATAATGACTATTTAACAAAATCATTAATAATAATTACTATTTAAAAAAATTCATTAATTTTGATTATTAATGTTATTTTCATTAATAATGAATTATAATATTTTAATTTTAATTATTAAAAAATAGTTTTATGTGATAATAATCACAAATTTAATTTTAATAATAATTGTTGAATTTTCTATAAGGGTTACTTTATTAATAAGAGATAATTATTATTAAATAATCATAATAATCATAATAATAATGAATATTATTATTATTATTTTTAATAAATAATAATAATAATAATAATAATAATAATAATAATAATTATTATTTATTACTATTTTATTAATAATAATTAATATTTAACAAAGTCATTAATAATGATTATTAATGTTATTTTTATTAATAGTGAATTTTAATATTTTAATTTTAATTATTAAAGTTTATGTGTTAATAATCACAAATTCAATTTAATTTTAATTAAATTAAAATTATTTTGATAATAGATAATTGAAATGTAAATAGGGCTAAGTTATTTAATTATTAATTAATCTCATTAATTTAAGAAATATTTTTGATTAATTATTAATTTAATTTTATAAATTAATAATAATTATGCAAATGCTATATTATTAAACCTTAATGATGAAAGGGAAAGAAAAATATACCTGAGATACTATACCTGGAATGAGTCGGAAGAATCGATCTCCTTGATTAAAGGAAGTCAACTCCTATTGATTTTGCTTTCTCCATCGATGTTGAGATTATCAGTGTTTGGTCTCTGTAATTTATTAGCAAGATTGGGAGAGTCCAATCATAGAGTTAACATCATTTCAACCAACTTTGGGATTCTAGGATCTAGCCCTCCTGAATCCGGAGAGGGATCTCTCCAATATGTACAAAGATGGATATTGTCTTTGAAAAAGCTTAAGGTAATGATATTAGGCTAGTTATGAAGGCCAAGGGTTTTGTTTTGTTTTGGATGGTTGAGCATGAAATGTTACTTGAGGGGAAAGTCCTAAGTGCAAAAGTTTCAAAAGTGAGAAGTTGCAAGCAGATAGAACAGTTTTGGCAGATAGATAGATATAACGCTGGTTTTTAGTCCATTGGGCTATGGAGTCATATCTGGGCTTTAATTGAACAACAACATCAAGTGTGATCCAAGGGGCAAGTTATCTATACCACATGATTATTGAGATTAAAATGATGAAATGGAAACATTAAAATGTTGGAGGGGTGGAAACTGATAATAATTCTTAATTGACAAACAATCCAATAATCCACATAATTACCTTCAGAAAGTATGAAAACATATAAGAGAAGACAAAGTATAAACTTAAGATCAGATAAAGTACTTTTAAACCTAGTCTGCTTTTAGTCAACACCAAGGGAAACTTTCAAAATCTGCTTTTGGAGAAAAACTAGGACCAGGGCACACCATATCTTCTGGGCCTAACTTAATTAGCAAATAATGGAAATAACATTCGAGAACAATGTTTGAGCAAACAAGGACTAGGAACGCCAACATTCAATCGTTTGGGAACCGTATTGAATCATTCTAAATAAAAAAATCTGAAGAAAACATTAAGATAAAGATTTCTTACCGTAGAAGGTTGCCGCGATACGTAAAATCCTAACCCCCGTTTTAAACCGTTTCTGCGTAGGGAAATGAACAGAGCAAGGCATAAGAAAACGATGAACAAAGAAAGAAGCACTTCACTGATAAAGGCCAGATCCCAAGAAACAAATTTTTATATTGACAAACCGCTTACAATCTTCAAGTCCAATGTTTTACTAACAATCATCTTCACTATTCAACCTAACTACTCTAGCACCAACAAGAGCTTCAAGGGCCAGGAACACTATGTACAAATAGAAGCCCTGAGCCCAAGTGTATTTTGTGCTCAACCAACAACTCCTCATCTTCTGTAGAAGTACTTATAGGAAGATGAGGAGGTGAGATTTTAACAAAATATCTCAAGGACAGTTAATGTAGAGTGAAGACTTCTCGGCCCTTTGAGAGGCTCGAGGAAAAAATTTACAGGTGGATCACTACATTAACTGTTTCACAATAAATATCAAAGCTCGGTGGAAGCTTTGTTTGACTTTGAGGCTCTGTGCATGTTTTGGAGTAACTCTGCAGATATTTATTCATTGGTTTCCTTGCAGAAGTAACTCCCTGGCTGTGCTGGAGGCAGATATCTGATTTTCTTCAATAACTTAGCCTTTGGTTTGAATGGTTTGAGGCGACAGGTGGCCTTTACGGTAGCTGAGGAATTAATTCGCCTTTAGTTGAAACGGTGGAAGCCTTTCTGTTTGTTTAAACGCTTATGATTTTTCTTTAAATGTGTTTAATTTGGGGATTAGGCTTTTGATAGTCAATCTTAGCCGTAATCCCTAAATTTGTCTTCAATATTCTGCTCTACTGCGCTATGTTCTTCAACACTGATACTCTTTCAACTGTGTTTTTAATAAAACAATTTCTTGTCGATGTGCAGGGCCGTGCTGGGCTTGTATGGCATCAACGCCTATGAAGCGTTGATGAAACATGTCTTCAAACCCTCTATATCTCTTTCCCTTTGATAAACGAAATACCACAGGATCGTCACCCTCGGATTTTATTTTCCTTTGTTATAATGGAAAAAGCATTGGGACCTGCAAAACATAAACAATTTTTTAAGAAATCCTGCATTTTTGGGGAAAAACTGCTTCAGAAGGCGGGGGAGGAGTGTATCCATCAGATGAAAACATCTAACGGTGGGAGATTTGCGTAGACGAGGCAAAAAGGAGAGCGGGGAGATGAACAAGTCAGAGTGATTTTGGACCGTCCGATCTGGACACGTGGACGGTCCAAATTCAATCGGAGGATCGCAATCGGGGGTAGCGAGCAAATGCACCGATTTGAAACATGTGATGCGATTTAGCGCAGACCGTCGATCTAAGATTCAGATCAACGGTGGGAAATGAATCGGGGTAGTCGCAATCGGAGGGATGAGGAAAAGAGTGCGATTTAAACAAAAAAATCCAATGCGATTGCGTAATCGGGAGGGGAGAGGCGATTAAGCGATAGCCGTTGGATCCGAGGATTAGATCAACGGCGGGGAGCGAATCGGAGGAACAACAATCGGGGGAAAAAATAAATGCATGCGATGGAAAACCCGATGCGATTGGGCGCTGGCCGTTTGATCGGCTTACGATCAACGGTGGAGATTAGTTTTTAGAACGAACCGACAGAAACCCTGATAATATATAAAAACCCCAAGTTTTTAATATAAACGAAGGTTTAATGGATCAGGGCGGAAATAAAATATATACAAAGGATAGGCGCCCGCCTGCGGGGCCTTCGGATATATGGAACGCAAAGGGCCCGGGGCTTAGTACATCAAAGGCCAATCGCAATCGCAATCACGGGCTTGGTCTTTCCGATCAACCCATTGTGAATTCTCCGATTGCGATTGCGCGATCGGTCTTTTTAATCTAACCATTTTATATTTAACATGTGACTTTGGCTCATTAAATCAAAACTTTAGAAAAGAGGGTTTTTGTAATTTACAAAGGAAAAATGGGTCGGAAATGAAATATTCACAAGGTTTAAGCGCCGAGGGCGGGCTCAGGGTTATATGAAAATAATATGATCGAGGGTCTTAAGCAGCAAGGCTAATCGCAATCGGAACTTTTTGAGTATGGCAAAGACTTGCGTCTTTGATTCTTTCCGATGCGATTAGCACCTTAACGTATTAGCAAGTGGTTCCAGACCAAAAGCGTATGGTGGGGAAGTGGTTTAGGGCTTAGCCCAAGGGGCTTAGGTCCATAGCAATGAAACTTTGTTTTTTATGAAAAATTTCAAGGTTTTAAATGGATTTGGGGGTTTCGGCACAGCTCAAAAAAAGAAGTTTTAAACCATCTCAGGAGGATTTTCATGAATGGAAGGAGAAACTTATGAAAAGTAGGGAAATAACATGGAGAAAAAGGGGGAGTAAATGAAGGTTAGTTATGAGTGGGAGAAATGGGAAAAATGATGGTTTCTTCAGCAGTTTCTTACAGGAAATCAGCAGAATTAATAGGGAAAGTGATGAAGATTTTGGACAGAGGCATGAGGCCTACAAGGAGTCTTCGAGAGCCAACAAATTTTAGTAATGAAAAATTGTTCCTTGAAGGCTCAAAACAGATTTAGCCACCTTTTCGTATAACAAAATATTATAGGTGGCTAACAGTGGCTCCACTTGGGGATGGTGCCTTCTTGAAGGCATCAAGAATTCAGACTTGACTTCTGGGAGGCTGACTAGTTGCCTCATCCATTGGGCTGTCCTTCTGTGATTGAATGATCTTCTCTAAAAACATATTTGGCAGCCATGAAAGCAATGGACCTTTATCAACAAGCTTGCTACCTACCCAATCCTACGATCTAGCATTTTTTCTTCATCAGAGTGCACTTGGATTGGCAAACTCTATTCACAACATTTTATTCTTTTGAAAGCAGGAAATCTAATCTATTTCTAATCCTTATTTCTCCCTGAACTCAGATTAAACAGTTGAGCTCATATATTTCTCTACCTAGTCTACTGTCTGTTGGGATTAAACAGTCCAACAAACTTTCATTCTCTAAATTCTACAACATAAATTTAAAAATAGTCAAGTCAAGATTGAGTTGTTTGACTTGCTATGATCTATGGCATAAGAACAAGCTGCACATAGATTATTATTTGTAGAAAATTAAATCCAAATGGAAGGCTTAAGATCTGAAAGTTTCTCATTATGGCCTTCTTTTTCTTTACAACTCTGTTTTTAATTTTGTTTTGAGCTGTCTCTTTCTTGATATCTGATTCAGACTTTGGGCAAATTAGAACCAATTTTTCTCTTTTATGACTCAGAAAAATAAAATAGTTTTGAGTCATCTCTCTTTGGAAACTTTGGTTCAGATTTTGAACATGTTTGAACCTTTAATTTCTATCCTAATCTATCTACTGATAAGCCAAGATTAAACAGTTTGGCAAATCAAATTCACTACCCTATCAGCAGAAAAATGAAAGCTAATTAGTCAAGATTAAACAATTTGACTAACTAGAAGTGTGTTTTGCAGGAGTGGCATTTAAGCTTGCACACTTTCAGATTTATTTCTCTTTTTGGCATGGGGCTGTGCCTTTCTTGTTTTTCATTTCTGCCCTCTTTTCTTTCTTTGTTTTTGTATTTTTTGATTTTTCATAACTTTGAATGCAATGGTGGATGAAATATTCATAATGAAAAAGAAAAAAGAAGGCTTAAAAACATATCATGAATCAAGAGAAGTAATGCTTTAGCATCCTGCCATTGACAGGACCCCCAAACAAATCTGTTCCATCCAGCTCTTGTAAGAAGAATGCATTGTTTCCAGCAACTGAATGAATAGAGTAAGGGCCAAGCCATAGATTGTCAAATTTACCATGCTTTCCCTTGTCTTCTCTCTTTGAGTCCCACTTTAAGATTTTGTCCCCAATCTTGAAATTGCTGGCCTTTGTTCTTCTGTCAAAAAGCTTCTTAATGCTGTCCTGTTTCTGCAATGTTTTGTTGTACACTTCCTCTCTGATTTGCTGAATATGAATGGTCTGATTTATTCTTCTGATCATGTCATTATCTTCAGTCTGCAATTCTTGGATAAACTTCATAACTGGTACACCAAGGCTATTAGGAAAGATTGCATCTATACCATACACAAGCTGAAAAGGTGACATACCAATAGATTTCTTCAAAGTTAATCTGTCAGCCCAAAGTGCATGGATCATCTTTGTGTGCCAAGACTTCTTGTTGTCCTCCAACAGTTTCTTTATTATGTTCACTAAGCTTTTGTTGGAAGACTCTGCAAGTCCATTACCTTGAGGGTAATAGGCTGTGGAGTGCCCCAACGTTATCTGATATTTGCGACAGAATTCCACCATTTTCTTTGATCCAAATGCTGCTGCATTATTTGTGATGATCTTGGTAGGGCAGCCAAATCTGGAAAGGATATTGGTTTCTATGAACTTTATAATAATTGAATCATTGGCTTGCCTACAAGGAATGGCTTCTATCCACTTAGTGAAATAGTCTGTGGCAGTAAGGATCCATCTATGCTGGGCAGAAGATGAGGGATGGATTTCACCTATGAAATCAAGTCCCCACTGTTGAAAAGGAGCTTCAACAGTGATTGGATGCAGAGGAAGGGGTAATAATTTTCTCTTGCCCTCAAACAATTGGCATTTATGGCAAGTAGTTGTCATTTTGTGAACATCAGGAAAAAGGGCGGGCCAATAGAAACCAACCCTCAAAATTTTGTTGGCTGTTGACTTCCAATACAAATGACCCCCACACTCTCCTTCATGAAATTCCTGCTTAACCTTCTCTGCATCAAACTCAGGCAAACATTTAAGCAATATACCACTAGCATTTTTCCAATAAAGACACCTATCTACAATACAATAGTTTACTGCTTTCAGTTTTAAGAACCTTGCCTTTGTTTTCGACAAACCGGGAGGTGTATTTAAATTAAGCAAAACATAAACGATATCAGCATACCAAGGAGAATTCATAAAATGGTTTTCAATAATGGGAGTTGAGAATTCTTCTTGGCTGTCCAAAGCATTAATCATATTAATATCAAGAACTTCAAAATTGGATTCAACCATTAATCTAGCTAGACCTTGGCCCTTGATGAGTTTAGTGGGTTTTATCTCTAAATCATATTCGAGAATAACAGCAATCCACTTACCTCTCTTACCATCTGGGTCCTGTGTTAGAATGTCTTTAACAACCGAATTAGGGACAAAGGCAATGATGTGTGAGTGAAGGATGTAAACTCTCAAGTCTTTCAATGCCTTTCTAAAGAATGCAATAGGCCGCTCTTGTCCTTGTGGATTTTTTTGTAAAAGGACAACAGCCATGGTATGTTCTGATGCAAATGAGAAGATATAAAAATCTTTTGAAAAATCAGGGCTTATGAGAACCGGTATTTTGGTTAATGCTTGTTTCGCCAGCTCAAAGGATGTCTTTGCTTCCAAGGTCCATTTTATCCCTTGCTCCTTCTTCAACATGTTTGTGATATTTCTAAGGAGCTCTGCCAAGTTAGGGATGAACCTTCTCAAAAAGTTAATCTTTCCAATGAAAGACTGCAACTCTTTGATATTTCGAGGCTGAGAGATTTGCAATATAGCCTCAATCCTCTTTGGATCTATCTTTATACCCTCTTCTGAAATAATGTGTCCAAGAAGCTTACCTTCTTGGAGACCAAATAGTGTCTTCTTAGGTTTTAAAGATATTCCAAACCTTTTGCACTTCTCGAAAACTTTTCTCAAATGTTCTAAATGTTCTTCATCTGTTTTTGAAAACACAGTGACATCATCTAGATAGATAATGATGAATAAGCCCAATTCTTCCGAGAATGCTATGTCCATGGCTCTCTGAAAGGTTGCTCCAGCGTTCATTAGACCAAAAGGCATCTTCACATACATGAAAGTGCCCCATGGAGTAGTGAAAGTTGTCTTTAATTGATCAGCAGGGTGAACTAAAATCTGATTATACCCTGAATAGCCATCAAGCAACGAAATCCTTTTAGACCCCACCACCCTTTGTAAAATGTGATCCATTTTTTGGTAAAGGGTAGTTGTCTTTTAACGAAGCTTTGTTTAAGTCTCTAAAGTCTATACAAAGCCTGATTTCTCCAGTCTTCTTCCTAACGGACACCAGATTAGATACCCACTCAGAATATCTAATAGGGACAATAATGCCAGCATCATACATTGTCATGATCTCCTTCTGAACCAATGGCAACTGGACAGGGTTTATTCTGCGCAGTTTCTGTTTAAATGGTTTTTGGTTTTCTTTAAGAGGGATTTTGTGCTGTATTATTTCAATGTCATAGGATTTAAGATCTTCGTAACTCCATGCAAAAACATCAGAAAATTCTTTGAACAACTCTATGTATTTGAGTTTAATGTGAGCCGGCAAAGTTTTGGACAGTTTGATCATTTTCGGTTTTTCCTCACTGCCTATATTGCACTCCTCTACTTCAGTCTCTACAGGTTCCAGTTTTGGTTTATTGGCCACATCGTTAAAATCGAACAACTCCTCTAAAGGCGTTAGACCACTCGGCAAATTTTCATCTTTAGAATGCAGAGTTTGTAATTCTTCCGTTTCTAACTCCGCACTTAATTCTGTTTTGTTCCTAAGTTCGCTAGATAATAGGTTAATATTGGCAGGTTGAGGAGACGATTCTTCTTCACTAAGAAAGTTTTCTTCACTGCAGTCTGTATCATAATCTGAATCTGAACTGTGCAGTTCGAACTCATTTCTGAATTGCATGAAGTCTTCTATTTGTTTGTCATTGTCAAACACCTGCCAATATTTTTCGTTATCAGGCACTGCCGGTCTAAATTTTATCGGAGTTGTGTTGTCTCCAGTCTCATATGGCGTTAGACATGTCCTGGCTGCAAAAGCTAAATTGTGGGCCATAATGTTCTTTTTCCTTGGGATGAACCTCAGGTTTGACTCCTCAAATGTTGTCAACAGATCCATGACATCATTCCGATAGGCTCTAAGTCTGGGATGATTCGCATTATACTCCCCATTGACTTGCCTAATGATTAACTCAGAATCCCCGTACACATTAATTCTTCCGGCTCCTAATTTCTTCAAGAGATGCAAGCCTAAGAGAAGGGATTCATATTCTGCTATGTTGTTGGAACACTGAAAGTTTAATTTGCATGAGATGCATTCTGTGTGGTTGTTTTTAGTGTTAATGATCCAAACCCCTGCACCAGCATTATTTCTAGTGCATGACCCATCAAAATACATACTCCATAAAGGAATGTCTTCGGTTTCGTCTGTTTGGCGATTGTCCTTTTTAACTATGGTGCCTTCTGACTGTTCATGATTAGCAGCACCCAATTGAATTTGTTTTGACTCCTCAAATTATTCAATAGATTGAGGGATGATGCCAGAAATGTTAGGGGTATTTTCTGGGTTGTTAAGTCCTAAAAACAATGGACTCATAACCGGTAAATCAAGACCTATGCTTTGTTTACTAATGTTTTCACATGTGGCAAACTGTTTGGACACTTATGCGTTATTATACTCTTCTTCCCTATCGGCCTTTAATTCTGTTAAAGTGACTTGCTCACTAGGAGTTTCATTGTTAAACATGATAAAATAATCAAGGCCTGTATTGACAGAATATATAGGAGAGTTTCGTGGTCTGTCTTGACTTGTAACCGTGTATTGCATATGAGACTCCCTGTAAAGTCTTCTGGTCTGATTGAAAACCGGGATGGTCGCATATGTCATGTCCATCCGCATAGTCCCCTGTAACTTAGCTCCCCAGGATCTTGATAATAGCATTCCATACTTTTGGGGGACATCAGCCACAACAATGTCCATGAGTAAACATTTGGCTGGAATCTGGGCTAGGTTAACACAGAGGTCTTTGATCAATCCTAGACATTTTACTCTATTTGATTCAAAGGAGTATAGGTCTTTGTAGGGTCTGGTAATTTCTAAACCAAGGCTCTCCATCACAGCTTTAGGCATTAAATTATGAGAAGCCCCGGAATCATGCATAGCGTTGTGTAGAATTTTGTCATGAATGTTCAAACTCACATAAAAGGGAGGAACCGGTCCTTCTTGAAACTTCCCTTCAATCTTAGGGCCAAAAATCAACTCTGGTAGGTTGTCACTAAGATTAACTGTATCTCCATTTTCCTCTATATTTAAAGCCTTCAAAATTTGGTTCCTATATACATGTTGGGCAGCTAACTCAGTTAATGGAACAGAGATTTTGATCTTTAAGATTTCCTGTTCAAGGCTAAAAGGGGTTTGATTCTTCGAAGCACTTGTTTCAACCTTATTAGCTGTCACTCTATCAACAATTATAGCATGCTGATTTGTTTTACTTGACACAACTGTTGTAGAAGGAGTACTAGCTGAAGTGTTAGTACTGCTAATGTCTTCACTCTGTTTTTCAGAATTTTGAGTGTTTTTCTCCTTATCCTTATCAGAATTAACAGCCACTGTTTTGTCTTTTTGTTTGGCTATTTTGGGTTTGGCTGCGGTGCTGCTTTGAGAGGATTTGTCAGAGGTTTTGGTGTTGGGGGCTTGTTGACTGGTCTTGCTTCTAAGGTCATATTCTCTTTGAGGTTCTATGACGACATTTTCCATGTCCCGATAATAATTTTCATTATCATCTCTTTTGTCGTCGTAAGGTGTGTAAAGACCTTGTTTATTATCATAATGAACCTCAAAGTCATCATCCTCTTCCCCAAACATGTTGATATCCTCTTCCTCTGTTATGTCTTCTGTTTCTTCAACCTCAATTACATAGTTTTGATAAAAGGGAGGGGTGATCTGTTGATCATCATCCCTGGGTCTGTTTGAAGGTTGGTTCCTTCTAACATTCTGATTCTGGTTCCTATTTTGAGGAGCAGTTTGATTTTGATTTGCTTGTGCTCTCTTAATTATGCTCATCTCTTTCATCATTTCTTCCATCATTCTCTCCATTTTTGAGTTGGAAGTATAAGGTGTGGATTCCTCTCTAAAAGATACTCTCTTTTCCGCTTTCATCCTCGCTCTCTTCTCCATAAGGTTAACTTCCACAGAAAGAGCACCTCTTTGCATATCTTCAAGGGTCGCAAAAACTCTTTCTCTGAGTGAATATGTCATGTCTGGATCAAACCCTTCAGGAAATTTGTTTAAAGCTGAGCCCTGAGGAGGTTTTAGTTCAAGGGAAAGTGCATTATACACGCTGTTAAATCTGGTACAATAAGCTTGTACACTTTCCCTAGGGTTCCTATGGAGATTGTTATAATCAGCAAGGACTTGGAGAGGATTCTTTCTCACTTCCCACTTGTTTAAGAATGTTTGATGGAAGGCTTGGAGATCGTTAATACTATGGGGGGTTAAACCTTTAAACCATTTTCTTGCTTCTCCCCCCAAACTTTGAGCAAATAGTCTCAACTTGACAGAATCATCATCAATTTCGTTTCTGTCAAAGTAGTCATTCATCTTGTCCACATGTTGAGATGTTTTTATAGTATTACTAGCATCATATAATGGAATTTTGGACTGATAGTCCTGTGGAAGATTGGCTAATGGTACAGGAAGGACCAAGGGAGCATACCATGTTGCCATGGCAGGAGGTGGAGGTGGATTTACAGAAGGGAAAGTGGGCTGAGGTGAAGTGGTTTGAACAATGGATGTAGGGTGAGTAGAAGTGGATGGACCAGGAGTAGACTGTTGAGATGATCTTGGATGAGAGACACCTAAATTGTGAAGGAAATGTAAATCAGGAGGTGTTGTTTCCCTGCTACCAGGATGTTCATTTGTTTCAGGAGATGAAAGTGAAGATTCAGAGTCTAACTGGATTATATCATCAAATGACCTAGTCCTAAATGGGTTCACTAAGTCAGTTTGTGATTGTTGCAGAGCTGAAAGATTTTCAGGGACTGATTTAGCTCTCAAGGGTGATCTGAAAACAGTTAATAATTTAAGCTTAGGAGACTTCCAAAGGATACTTTCTGGATTATCAACTATCTCAGGTGGGTTAGGGTCTGGATGGGCTCTAGTGTGAATCTTTTTAGAAGCCACTATGCTATGTTGTTTAGACCTAAAACAAGAAAAGTTCAACCAGATATGACAATCTTGGAGAGGTTAACCAATCTGTTTTTACAATTTTAAATCCCACAGTCCTCTAACTGAGTTTGAATGATTTTATAATGATAAGGGTTCTTCCCAGTGAAGTCTTAGGGTCTGCTAGGATTGTGGAGTCGCCAAGTGGAAATTTTTAGCTCCTTTAAGAGGTAAAAGGTCTTATGGTCCACCACCATGTTTATTTAATTCCAATCTGAAATATTTTTTGGTATTTTTTGAATTGTTTTATTTATGGTTTAGAAGAATGTCCTAACTTTGCCTCAAAACTTAGCTACAGTTATGAAACAAAGACAGTCTATCCTTATGGCTAAGCTAGCTGATTTTCCAAGGTTAGATAAAAACTTAAAAGAATCCTAGGGTTGACCTAGTTTGTCACTGATTTAAACAAGCTCCATCATGATTACCATTTCTTGGTAGTGCTTGAAAAGGCTGCTTTTTACTCTCAAAATGTTCTCGAATAAAGGGTTTTCTGAGGCCTCTAAAAGGTATTAAAAACACTCAGTTCCCCAGTGGAGTCGCCAGAAATGTTAGGTCTCTGTAATTTATTAGCAAGATTGGGAGAGTCCAATCACAGAGTTAACATCATTTCAACCAAATTTGGGATTCTAGGATCTAGCCCTCCTGAATCCGGAGAGGGATCTCTCCAATATGTACAAAGATGGATATTGTCTTTGAAAAGCTTAAGGTAATGATATTAGGCTAGTTATGAAGGCCAAGGGTTTTGTTTTATTTTGTTTTGGATGGTTGAGCATGAAATGTTACTTGAGGGGAAAGTCCTAAGTGCAAAAAGTTTCAAAAGTGAGAAGTTGCAAGAAAATAGAACAGATTTGGCAGACAGATAGATATAACGCTGGTTTTTAGTCCATTGGGCTATGGAGTCATATCTGGGCTTTAATTGAACAACAAAATCAAGTGTGATCCAAGGGGCAAGTTATCTATACCACAAGATTATTGAGATTAAAATGATGAAATGGAAACATTAAAATGTTGGAGGGGTGGAAACTGATAATAATTTCTCAGAGGATTTATAGTCAGTCCAAACAAGAAAATCCTTTTAAGTAACTGTTTTAAAACCAACCAAGGACAGGACTAACCATAGACTTCTTGGGAAAGTTCTTATTAAAGCAGCTTAATTGACAAACAATCCAGTAATCCACATAATTACCTTCAGAAAGTATGAAAACACATAAGAAAAACAAAGTGTAACTTAAGATCAGATAAAGTACTTTTAAACCTAGTCTGCTTTTAGTCAACACCAAGGGAAACTTTCAGAATCTGCCTTTGGAGAAAAGAATCTAGGAATCAGGGCAAACCATATCTTCTCTAGTCTAACTTTAATAGCAAATAATGGAAATAACATTCGAGAAAAATGTTTGAGCAAACAGAAGGACGAGGGAACGCCAACATTCCTAATTGTTTAAACTATATTGAATCATTCTTAAATAAACAAATCTGAAGAAAACATTAAGATAAAGATTTCTCAGCCAAAGAAGGTTACTGCTGGGAA
This sequence comes from Pinus albicaulis, assembly GCA_034641835.2. Taxonomy (NCBI): domain Eukaryota; kingdom Viridiplantae; phylum Streptophyta; class Pinopsida; order Pinales; family Pinaceae; genus Pinus; species Pinus albicaulis. Next base: position 664,143,478 of record CM076578.1, on the reverse strand, counting down.
AATGAACAATATGGCATACATAGAAGGAAAACGATTAACAAAGAAAGAAGCACTTCACCAATGATAAAGACCAGGATCCCAAGAAACAGCTTTTATATTGATGTCAAACCAGTTACAATCTTCAAGTCCAATGTTTCAGTTCAGCAATCATCTTCACTATTCAACCTAACTACTCTAGCACAAACAGAGCTTCAAGGGCCAGTGAACACTATTTACAAATAGAAGTCTCGAGCTCAAGTGTATTTCAAAGTTCTGCAACCCACGATTTCTCATCTTCTACAACAGTATTTATAGAAGGATGAGGAGGTGAGAACTAAAAAAAGATCTCAAGGGTCATTAATACAGATTAAATGACTTCTCGGCCTTTTGAGGGGCTTGATGGAGAAGTGAACAGGTGGAATACTATATTAATGTTTACAATTATGAATTTAAAACTCGATAGGAGTCTTATTTGACTTTGAGGCTCTGTGTGGTGTGTGGAGTAACTCTGTAGATATTTTCTGCATTGATTTCTTTGCAGAAGTAACTCCCTGGCTGTGATGGAGGCGGATATCTAATTTTCTTCAATAACTCAACCCTTTGGTTTGAATGGTTTGAGGCAAGAGGTGGCCTTTATGGTAGCTGAGGAATTAATTCGCCTTAGTTGAAACGATGGAAGCCTTTCTGTCTGTTTAAATGCTTATGATTTTTCTTTAACTGTGTTTAATTTTGGGATTAGGCTTTTGATAGTCAATCTTAGCCGTAATCCCTAAATTTGTCTTCAATCTTCTGCTCTGCTGCGCTCTGTTCTTCAACACTGATACTCTTTCAACTGTGTTTTTAATAAAATAGTGTCTTGTCGATGTGCAGGGCCGCGCTGGGCTCGTATGGCATCAACGCCTATGAAGCGTTGATGAAACATGTCTTCAAACCCTCTATATCTCTTTCCCTTTGATAAATGAAAGACCAGAGGATCGTCACCCTCGGCTTTTATTTTCCTTTGTTATAATGGAAAAGGCATTGGGACCTGCAAAACACAAACAATTTTTTAAGAAATCATGCATTTTTGGGGAAAAACTGCTTCAGAAGGCGGGGGAGGAGCGTATCCATCAGATGAAAACATCCAACGGTGGGAGATTTGCGTAGACGAGGCGAAAAGGAGAGCGGGGAGATGAACAAGTCGGAGTGATTTTGGACCGTCCGATCTGGACACGTGGACGGTCCAGATTCAATCGGAGGATCGCAATCGGGGGTAGCGAGCAAATGCACCGATTTGAAACATGCGATGCGATTTAGCGCAGACCGTCGGTCTAAGATTTAGATCAACGGTGGGAAATGAATCGGGGTAGTCGCAATCGGAGGGATGAGGAAAAGAGTGCGATTTAAATAAAAAACTCCAATGCGATTGCGCAATCGGGAGGGGAGAGGCGATTAAGCGATAGCCGTTGGATCTGAGGATTAGATCAACGGCGGGGAGCGAATCGGAGGAACAACAATCGGGGGAAAAAATAAATGCATGCGATGGAAAACCCCGATGCGATTGGGCGCTGGCCGTTTGATCGGCTTACGATCAACGGTGGAGATTAGTTTTTAGAACGAACCGGCAGAAACCCTGATAATATATCAAAACCCCAAGTTTTTAATATAAATGAAGGTTTAATGGATCAGGGCGGAAATAAAATATATACAAAGGATAGGCGCCCGCCTGCGGGGCCTTCGGATATATGGAACGCAAAGGGCCCGGGGCTTAGTACATCAAAGGCCAATCGCAATCGCAATCGCGGGCCTGGTCTTTCCGATCAACCCATTGTGAATTCTCCGATCGCGATTGCGCGATCGGTCTTTTTAATCTAACCATTTTATATTTAACATGTGACTTTGGCTCATTAAATCAAAACTTTAGAAAAGAGGGTTTTTGTAATTTGCAAAGGAAAAATGGGTCGGAAATGAAATATTCACAAGGTTTAAGCGCCGAGGGCGGGCTCAGGGTTATATGAAAATAATATGATCGGGGGTCTTAAGCAGCAAGGCTAATCGCAATCGGAACTTTTGGAGTATGGCAAAGACTTGCGTCTTTGATTCTTTCCGATGCGATTAGCACCTTAACGTATTAGCAAGTGGTTCCAGACCCAAAGCGTATGGTGGGGAAGTGGTTTAGGGCTTAGCCCAAGGGGCTTAGGTCTATAGCAATGAAACTTTGTTTTTTTATGAAAAATTTCAAGGTTTTAAATGGATTTGGGGGTTTCGGCACAGCTCAAAAAAAGAAGTTTTAAACCATGTCAGAAGGATTTTCATGAATGGAAGGAGAAACTTATGAAAAGTAGGGAAATAACATGGAGAAAAAGGGGGAGTAAATGAAGGTTAGTTATGAGTGGGAGAAAGGGGAAAAATGATGGTTTCTTCAGCAGTTTCTTACAGGAAATCAGCAGAATTAATAGGGAAAGTGATGAAGATTTTGGACAGAGGCATGAGGACTACAAGGAGTCTTCGAGAGCCAACAAATTTTAGTAATGAAAAATTGTTCCTTGAAGGCTCAAAACAGATTTAGCCACCTTTTCGTATAACAAAATATTATAGGTGGCTAACAATGAGGATGCTTAATGATCTCAAGAGCTTCTTTGATCTTTCTTTTTTGATAGTGCTCCTCTCTTGCGATAATCTTGACACATTATATACAAACATGATGCTTACATTAGTGGAATTTTGAGGTCTAAAATGGGCCTCCTAAGGAAATTATAGAATAATAGTGGAAATAAGAAAATAATATTTGATTACATCATCAAATTTTAGAGGGAAAAAAGAAAAAAACTACTTTTTCAACTCGTATTCTGAACTTATCTTCCTAAGCGTTTACACAAATTTTGAGCAGGAATACTCGTTGGATGCAAAATTTAATTCCTCATCCAAGGAGTACCCATGTTGCATACTTTTGATGGACTTTGCTATACGAAAAATGAGAAATACATAAAAAAACCTGAGTGATTGCAATCATGTTTTTTAATGTATTTCTCATTTTTCCTATAGCAAGGTCCATCAAAAGTATGCAACATGGGTACTCCTTGGATGATGAATTAAATTTTGCATCCAGTGAGTATTCCCGCTTGAAAATTGAGTAAAGAATTAGGAAGATAAGTTCAAAATGCGAGTTGAAAAAACAATTTTATTATTTTATTGTTTTTTAATCTTTTTACCTTTTTACTCCAAAAATGGTGAATCAACCCCCATGGTTGACATCATCATCTTGGATCCTATTGGTTCTTATAGAGTTTATTTTAGTTGTACATTTTTCTTAGGAGGCCCATTTTAGACCTCAAAATTCCCCTAATGGTTTTCGAGGAATGCTCGGCAAGGGCCGAGGTACACGATATCCCATTCTTAATATCAAATCCATGCTCTTTTAATCTCTTTTGTAGGGCTGCGAATTCACTTCCAAATTTGGAAGGCATTGTTTACCAAAATGAGCACATAGTTGAAATTTAACATTACGTATCACCCACAAATAGATGTACAAACCCAAAGAATCAATCAAATCCTTAAAGACATATTACACATGTACGTAATGAACCGACCCACTAAATGGGAGTATTACATGCATTTAGTTGATTTTTCCTATAACAATAGTTATCAGGCATTACTCAAGATGATCCCTTTCAAGGCAATGTATGGATAGAAGTTCCACATCCACTTAAGTTGGAGTCAACCTAAAGATAGGTTTATATTAGGACCCAAATTGTTATAAGAAATGGAACGAATGGTGAAGAAAACAAAACAAAACCTAAAAGCAACATAAGACAAAAAAAAAGAATTACATAGAGTTGAAGAGAACACACAAAGAATTTCAAGTGAGGGAACACGTATATAGTCAAGTTTGACTTTTAAAAAGTTACTTTAAAATTGGGAAACTATGCTAAAATAGCCCCTTGGTTCTTTGGGTTGTTTGAAATACTAGCTACGGTAGGCCTAGTGGCCCACCAACTAGCATTACCAACACACATCAAGGTTCATAATGTATTCCATGTGTCTCTTTTGAAAAGGTATATTCATGATCATGCTAATTTTATCAATTGGAATGTTGTATAAGTTGAATAGGAAGGTTAGTTCCAAGTCGAGCCTCTCCAATTTTGGACCAAAGGAAAACTACACTCCAAAATTGAGTTATTTCCCATGTTAAAGTGCATAGGAAGCACTTAGGGCCTGAAGAAGCCACCTTGGAGATTGAGGATGAAATGTAATAAGATTTTCCTATGCTGCTTCAAATGAAATGGAAGAATGAAAAAACCGAGGAAAATGTTCCCTTTTAAGGGGAGGGGATATGTAATACCCCTGATAAATAAATTTTAAAAGTGACTTTTATAATTTTGTAAATTTGACATGTGGCTAAAAATACAAATAGTGAAAAGTAAACATTTTATGAGAATGTAAATATTTATTTCTATTAATAAAATGAATTTTTTTTACTTATTATTATTTTTGGAAAAAGAAGAGGAGCTATCATATGAGAGGTTATATTCATAACTAACATGAATCAATTAGAATCTATTATGGTCCAGGAAGGGAAATGAAAAAAAAAATCCTCCATTCTAGGCCACAAAGGTTATGTTTGTTGATTAGACCACCAAGAGGATAACATGATTTCATATAAATGTCATGGGTTGAATTTGAATGAAGAGGATTTTGGGAGATAAACACAATATGAACTAAAAAGAAAACAAGGTGTCATTGCGAGAGAAATACTAGACCTACACCCAAAATTAACAAGATGTTGCTTGGGTTAAGGAGATGTGAAGTTATGAAATATTTCTGGTTTGTTTCCTAGTAGGAATGGAGACTATAGCTCAGAGGGATCTACTGGAACTGTAGTTCAACGGTTGGGAGGAATGTGACAACCTCTATTATATTTCTAGGAATTCTAGATAAGTATATGAGAACCTTTCAGTATTGCTTCATTGAGAACCTTCTCCCTACGAGAGTGGACCGATAAGGATTTCTCTAGTGACCCACATTATTTTAAAGTATTGTTTTATGAAATTTAAAAGATGAAATAGGAAAAACATAAAAACTAAATTACACATCAACTCAAAACTAACTATAAAAGTCAAATAGTAGCATAAACATAATGCCATGAAGATGACAAATATACTAAAAATCCCACTTTCAGAATCACTATACTAGAAAAGTGTAATGAATATAATAAAATATGATATCTACAACATGATTCCACCCACCATTGCCAGTAAATTTACTCCTGATTCCCTCACTTGAACTCCTTGTAAAGTCAATGTAGATCCCTCAAACTCAACTTATCAATATAAGATTATAATGCAATGTGTTTGAAATACTCATTGAAATCCATCATTAATCATGAGCAAGTGATTTCCTCGTTGATCATTAGGAAGGTCAATTAGTTCGATTGTGTTATTATTAAAATATCTAGATATGGATATATACCATATGGATATGGATATGGATATACTATACCTTAGTGCATGTACTGTTATGCTATATTTGTGAATGAATCAACGTATTATGAATTATTTTAAATTATATTTAGGAAATCCAATCAAAAAATGGCAGGAACTTCCAAACCTGGGCGGGAACCCTTCCCTCTCTCAAATTTCGCGAGAAGGTGAAAACCAATGTGTTCGGAAGGATTGTTTTATTTATTAGTCAAATTTTAAAACCCTCGCTGGTTCAAGGGTTTCTAATTTGAACTCGGGCTTTCCATACAGATTCCGAGATCTATCTTGGGCAGCTGAGTCGAGCCTCGCCATAGGCAAGCGTGGTAGGATTTAGATCCCCATCAGCTGAACCGATTCGAAACATGGGCAAGCATGGTAAGAGTTCATCAGATGACCTGGCTTCCTCCGAGGAAGAATGGCCACAGAAGCGTGGTAAGAGTTCATCAGACGACCTTGCTTCCTCCTTCACTTATAAGTGGCACAAACAAATTTATTCATTCACATATCGGGCAGGATTGGAATGGGTTCTCCCCCATGCACTGCTTGAACCTGCTGAACGCCTTTGGGGCATGATATTTGTGCATTGTGTCATACATTTCAACATGATCTTGGTGCATTGTGTCATACATTTCGGCATTGTGTCATACCAAAGTGCTTGGTTACAAAGTTTATACTCTGAATAGAGAACAAGATTGTGTCATACATTTCTACATTGCATTTTACAAAGTAATTGAGATAGTTTTTTACAACATATGAGCTTTTGAAATTCCAAATCCACTCTTTCTTGATTGCATTTTACTGAACTTGATAGGATTACAGTGAAATTTCATTAGCTTATAGGCCATCTCATGCAGATGCCACATATGACTTCAAATATGGTGTTTTTTCAGTTCAAGTATGCTTAACAATCCCTATTTGCTGAGTAGTATGCCTCTCTTTAAATGCTTCTTGCTTTTAAAGATACAACTTATTGATTTATATGTTATAACTGCATTTCTATAAAATGCATGGAGGTGGCAGATCTTCAGCATGGGAAACAATTGGAACAGTAGCAGTTGGGGCTGTGGCAAAGAAGATACTTGAGCTAAAAGCTGGGATTGAGGTACGGTCATACTACTTTCAGTATTGCAATTTGCAGAAATGTGTTGAGGCTTCTCGTATAATTTTTTCCTTTCTAGATGAACTAGACATTTTTAATTTCTAGGAACATTATTTCTCTACTACCTTAAATATATATTGTTGATATTTATTTTTTTAGAAAATAATATAGTGTGTAATACCTCATTTAATTGCAGAAATTTCCAATTATTGAAAGAAACGTCGTGAATTCTATGTCAAACTGTTTTCTTTGTTGGTATCTATGTGAAAATGGCTACAGATAATCATTAAAGGACTCATGATAGGCATGTGGTAAACAATATTATGTATGCATATTGATATTTCTAGGATGTAGGAATTTCCATTTTGTAGTTATTCATAGGATGCAAGAAGAATAATTGTTTCAAGAATTGAAACTATGCCAAAGGATATGAACTCATGAATTTACGATGCCCAATTTTAGGCATGTGGCTTGGGCAATACTAAATATTAACTTGGCTTTCTTTGACACTTAGATTACAGAATTTAAAAATTAAGACATGTAAGTGCTCTAAATCCATCAGCTTCTTGCCATCCTCTAGTTAACCAACAAAATGAGCATGGAATATTAGTGGAAGTCATGAAAACTAACGAAAATGCATGTTATCAAAATGTCCAATCTGATAGTATGTGTTAAAATTTCTTTGAAACCACCATCCTGGCAATCTACCACCTATCAGATTACAAATCTACTAAATAAAGATACAACTGGGATGTTAAGTTATCCTAAAACCAACTATCTAAGCAAACAGATCAGATCTAGTGATGCAGGGGTATTAGGCTCAAGAATTACTTTGTATTTTTATAAGACATAGGGGGGTCTTATGTTTCTAAATTCTCATGTAATTATTAGTATTTTGAGTAAAATAGTGAGGAATTGTAAATTTTATCCAACCATTAGAGAACATGAGAGGAAATTGATTAGTTAGGAATGTAAAGAGTCAGTTTCAGTAATTTTAAGAATTGAGTCTAACTTTAGGACTTTGGAGAATTCCAAGAGTTTTTTTGAGCTGTTAAGGAAGCTGAACTGATTCATTATTAATTAGTATAAATGTAAGCCTACGGGCAGATAGGAAGAGTAGTTTAGGAGGCATAGCAGTAAGGGTAGAAGGCCATCGAATTGAAAATCAGGCCAGAACATATATTTCTATAAGTAAATTCATTCGTGTATAAGATTGTGTGTGTTTTAATTTGACTTGAAAATTAGCGGAATCTATCATTGAAAGGATCGATTCCAGTAAAGTACTTAATTGCCTGTCTCAATTTATATATGATGAGTTGGAAGCATTCTGGAATAAATCGAATTAAGTAATCACTGTTTGAAGGATGTTCGATTCTTTTAAATGTCTGAGTTATTATGTTGTGGAGGAAGTTGAATTATTAGCCTCTATGCGGAGGGGTTTAATCTTCTCAGAATTCCATTGATATTAATATAACCCTGTGTAAGAATTTCTGAATGAAGATCCATGAGTGGTTCGATTTGAAAATCGATATCGATTTTTATTAAAGCCAAATCACAGTGTGTGGAGACTATACAAGGGTCAAACCCAACGTTATGCATTAAAAGGCTATGTTGCGTTATAAAGGTTGAATGAGATTGCCGAGGGCAAATGATATAGTGAAGTCTGCATTGAAATCCGACTTGAATGATTTTAATGTGTTGAAAATAAGGAAAAGGAAGGAACTGTAAGCTACGGTAACCATAAGTCAAGCGATGGATCGAAAAAAGAATCGATGAACAAAGCAAACAAAGTCATATACGTGGAGTCGAACCGAATCATGGTTTTGGTTAAGCACGGAATGCCAGATGCTCAGTGGTCAAGTCGTGGATGCATAGTAATGGAGTAAGAGCCACGGTACTGTGAGATGAGTCGAAGGATTAATTGACTCCAAAGAAGTCGGGATGCCGAGTGATGGCTCAATTGCAGAGAGGCGTTGAATAATTGGTGGAACCAGAGTTAATTTGGAACCGAACTGTGGAAAAAACAAAGGCAGTTTTGAAGGATTAAACCAGCGGTCTCGTAAAGTGTTAAAACTGGTAAGTCGTATAAAAAAAAACCGTGATAAGGGTCTCTGATTGACACGTAAGGTAGAGGTGGTAATCCAAAACCATGAATTTCGCAAAGTTTTTGGATGTTAACCACTGGAGCATAAGAAATGCGATTTTCGTTGGATGTGTCGATCAAATGATCGGACAGTGGTCACATCGCTAAGTTGCGTATGGTTTAATGAGGTACATTAGTTGCGTGGGCCCAATGTTGTTTATTGTTGGCGTTTTATTTTAATCAAATTCAGAGTTATATATGAGCGAATACTCATATGTAGAGGCACCTAATTAAGGCGTGAAGGTTCCATATGATAATTGTTGATTAATATGAATTAGTATTAATTCAACCAATTCGAACTTGAAATTGAAATGTCCGCATGATTTAAAGGCGACGGTATGCCTTGGGCTTAATTATAAAGTCTGGACTCTAAGAAATGAAACCTGTGGTTGGTTAATTAAAGAATTTTGTAAGACCTTTAAGGAAAAAAGGCTTCCATTTGAAAGAACCTTGGATATGAAGGTTGGGTTGGTTTTATAACCAAGGGTTGAATTAAGTACAAGATTCAATTGAAGTTCAGTTTTGAAACTTCTGCATATAGAATAAATTTGGGTTGTGGGTTTATAACCATGTAAAAAAAAAGTTGAAGAAACCTTCCTTGAAGACTTGATTTAAAAGATTCTAAATTTAATTGTTGAGTTTGCCCAGATTTAAAATAATTTGAAAAAAAAACTGGAATACATTTTTTAGTAACAAGATTGAAGATTGTGGGTTGAGTGTGGTAGCCCGAGAAACATGTGGTATCAGAGCAGGATAGCTCTGTTGAAAAGCGAAGAATTTTTGTAATAAAATCTGAAAGTGTGATGAAGGAAGATCAGATTATAAAATCTGATATGAAAAGGTACACAGAGTTGCAGTGGACAGAGATTAGCAGAACTGAATGAGTGAAGAACAAGATCATGCAGGGATCTTACAGGTAAAATAATTTTAAATCTGACTTGAATTTATGGTTGCAGAATTATGGTTGCAGAAAGTGCAGACAGAGTTTTGATTATGATGGCAGTGAACCTGATATTTAGCTAAAGGTTGAATAGGGAGGACAATTGAAGTGTTCTCAAGAGAAGGTGAGTTGATGAGCAATGCTTAACTCTGGTTTGAAGAATTTTTTGCAGAATTCAGATTGCAGGAAATTGAAGAAAACTGAGAAAAAGCATATCACAGCTTTGAGAGTAGTGATGAAAGAGTCCAGCAAAGGATTCTAAAGTGAAGAAGAAAGTGTGGAAGAACCTGGAGAATTCCCAACAGATGTTGGAAGAAAGAAGAACATATGTGTTCTTGAAAAGTTGCAGAGTGAAGCCTAGAGAGAGCAGAAGAGAGTGCTCAAAAGGTTCCAGCAGATAGGGGACCAGTAATTTCCAAAGACCAGATCCAGAGGAAAGGATTGGTGAGGTAAGTGGCAGTAGGAGAGCTTGCTGTTGCAGAGGCTTGGTGCAGCTTGTGAGTGAGGAACTCATGGAGGAGAAGATGACTTCCAAAATTCATGGAAGAGATAGCAGGGGTTCTGAGAGAGGCCACAACAGAAAAGAGAAAGGAGATGCCAGGAAAACAGCCATGAGGAAGAAATTGAATGATGCAGAATATTGGAAGGAGGTAGCTGAGATCAGAGAAAAGTTTAACAAACTAAAGATGAGGATAGAGGAAAGCCAGAGAGTTGGTTGGCTTATGAAGAAGAAAGTGAAGTGGCATAGGCTACAGATGAAAAAATAGCAGATGATACATGCTCAGCAGAAAGAGGGATTACTCAGGATGATTGAGTATTTGGAGAAGGGCTTGAAGACTGAAACTTCAAGTGAGACCAAGGGGTCAAATGACTTTAGATCTAATGATTTTTGTATGCTTGCAGAAAAGATGAGAAATCTTGTATAGAGGATGAATGTACAGTTGGAATGTGCAGAATTCAGAGCAACTGAGTTGAAAAAGGAAGTTTCTATTTGTGAAGCAGAACAGAGTACAGATGAAGAATGGAGGTCTGTAAAAGATCTTGGGAATCATGATGAAAACTTAAGGCAACAAGAAGCTTGTGTTGCTGAAGAGAAAATCATTGATGATTTCTTAAGTTATTGGACAAGTCCAGATCAGCTGGAAGATGTAAAGCCTTGTATTTTTGAATTTGACAATTGTGAGGTGATGATAGGTTCTACAGAAGAAGAGGATTAGTCTGAGGCACTGATAAATGAAGCAACCAAGACTGAAAAATCTTGTGGTTTTAAAACTAAAGAGATGTGTATGTTTGCAGGTACATCACAGGGAGATGAACAAGCTTTAAATTTTGTTGAGGAGGAGTAGAAATTCAATCTAAAATCTGTTCAGATCAATGCTGAGATAGCAAGATCTCAGGAGAAATTGAAGACAAAGGAGTCTAATGAGGATATTCATCAGAATATTGAGCTAGAGAGAGAAGGACCAGCTGATGATTGGTCAAGAGCAATCAAAGGCATAAAAGGTTGGGTGAAGTTCCCAAAATCTACTCCAATAGAATTTGTTGAATTGTATTGAAGGTTGGATTTTCAAAGAAGAGAATTGGAGAAGCAGAGGGCCTATGCACAGGATAAATTGTTGAAGAAGAAAGACAGAGGAATTGTCATGAATGACAATCAGAGAATAGAGGATAAGAAAATGGTTCAGCAAAATGAAGGAGCTCATTTTGGTGAATCACGACAGAGGGACATTCATGAAGCAGATGATGGAAAGAAGGAGAGACTAGCTGACAGTCTCATGGGGGACAAAAATTAGCATACTGATGTGCTGACAAAGGAATTGGAAGGAAACTCGGAAAAACATACTGATGTGTTGTCAGAGGAGGAAGAGGTATTGAGACCTTGTAGTTTTTGTGCTGAAGGTTCATGTGTTAATTATGCAAGCAAAGAAGAACAACAAGTGGAAACTGTCAGGAAAGTTAATAAGAAGGAACCTATGTTAGCTAAAAACATAGTGAAGGATCATCATTTTAACATGGTGATTGGAATAGTGGAGATAACTCTAGAAGCTGAGAAGAAAGACAGTGGAGGTTTTCTGGGTATTGAAACAGACTCAGAACTGCAGAAAGAGAATTTGGTGACTGGATCAGCAAGTGAGACCATTGGGTCTTGTGATTTTGAAACTGACAATTTGATTGTGCTTCCAGGTATTGCAGGAGACAGTCCATCTCTTGGGATTGTCTTGAAGGAAGGTGAAACAGTCATGCATAAACTTGTTATTGTTGGTGACAAGGAAGAATTGGCTTGCCTGATGGGCCAAGGGCAGACTGCGGGGCAGATTTTTAAAACTGACACAGTGATGAAGAATCAGAATTCTGTTCTGATAAAGAATGAGGATACAGTGGTTGAAGAAATTGATTTGATTGCCAGAATCAATCAAGATGGTGAAGGACCACTACTGGAGATTGTCAAGGAAGAAGAATAAGAACATGATGAAAAATTTTTGCAACATATTGATGAAATGCTTGAGGATAGATGGCTGAATTGTTTGTTGAAAACATTTAAAGAAGAGAATGAAATTGTAGACACTAAAGTGAATTTGCCTAAATCTGTGGAAGAACTAGGAGCAGATACCAGTTTGCAGAATTTAATTATGCTTACTAGTATACAAGGAGAAATGAGTGGTTATGTTACTGCAATTAGAGAACTAAAAGATAATTTACTTTTTAAAGGTAAATTCGCAGGTGATGAGCAAGAGAATGTTGCAGAGGGGCAGGAACTTTGGGAGGCAGCAACATGGGGGGTGATATCTGCAGGAGTAGTAAACATGTTAGTAACATGTGGGACAGCAAGAGCAACAATGTTGGTAGCAACAGAAATTGAAGGCAGCAACAAGAGGCAAAGATATTTCCAGATAGAAGATAAAATGGATAGAGAAATTGAAAACATCAGAGAACTGATGATGAAGGTGTCTCAGAAGCAGCAGACAGTAGCAAGAAAGCAGAAGGATTTTAGCAAAGGAAAGACAAGAAGGGATTGTGAAAGCATAGGTGGAGGCAAGTTGCAGAACAAGATATGGAAACCTGGAGAAGTGCAGTTGAAGGATGATACAACTGTTTGACAGCAGCAAAGCAAAGTATGGGATCCAGGAAAACAAGGACTGAAGGCACATAATCAGGAGATCATGATCAATTTGAACCTTGGGATTCTAATGCAGGGGCATTAGGCTCAAGAATTACTTTGTATTTTTATAAGACATAAGGGGGGGTCTTATGTTTCTAAATTTTCATGTAATTATTAGTATTTTGAGTAAAATAGTGAGGAATTGTAAATGTTCTCCAACCATTAGAGAACATGAGAGGAAGTTGATTAGTTAGGAATGTAAAGAGTCAGTTTCATTAATTTTAGGAATTGAGTCTAGCTTTTGGACTTTGTAGAATTCCAAGAGTTTTGTTGAGTTGTTAAGGAAGCTGAACTGATTCATTATTAATTAGTATAAATTTAAGCCTACGGGAAGATAGGAAGAGTAGTTTAGGAGGCATAGCAGTAAGGGTAGAAGGCCATCGAATTGAAAATCAGGCTAGAACAGAGATTTCTGTAAGTAATTTCATTCGTGTATAAGATTGTGTGTGTTTTAATTCGACTTGCAAATTGGGGGAATCGATCATTGAAAGGATCGATTCCAGTAAAGTAATTAATTTCCTATCTCAATTTATATATGATGATTTGGAAGCATTCTGGAATAAATCGAATTAATTAATCACTGTTTGAAGGATGTTCGATTCTTTTTTAATGCCTGAGTTATTATGTTGTGGAGGAAGTTGAATTATTAGCCTCTGTGTGAAGGAGTTTAATCTTCTCAGAATTCCATTGATATTAATATAACCCTCTGTAAAAATCACTGAATGAAGATCCATGAGGGGTTCGATTGGAAAATCGATATCGATTTTCATGAAAGCCGAATCACAGTTTGTGGAGACTATACAAGGGTCAAACCCAACATTATGCCTTAAAAGGCTATGTTGCGTTATAAAGGTTGAATGAGATTGCCGAGGGAAAATGATATAGTGAAGTCTGCATTGAAATCCGACTTGAATGATTTTAATGTGTTGAAAAGAAGGCAAAGGCAGGAATTGTAAGCTACGGTAACCATAAGTCAAGCGATGGATCGAACTAAGAAACGATGAACAAAACAAATGAGTCATATATGTGGAGTCAAACCGAATCATGGGTTTGGTTAAGCACGGAATACCAGATGCTCAGTGGTCAAGTCGTGGATGCAGAGTAATGGAGTAAGAGCCACGGTACTTTGGGATGAGTCGAAGGATTAATTGACTCCAAAGATGCTTGGATGTCGAGTGATGGCTCAATTGCAGAGAGGCATTGAAGAATTGGTGGAACTAGAGTTAATTTGGAACCGAACTGTGGAAACAACAAAGGCGGTTTTGAAGGATTAAACCAGCGGTCTCGCAAAGAGCTAAAACTGGTAAGTGGTATCAAAAAAAAAAAAAAACCGCGATAAGGGTCTCTGCTTGACACGTAAGGTAGAGGTGGTAATCCAAAACCGCAAATTTCGCAAATTTTTTGGATGTTAACCACCGGAGCATAAAAAATTTGATTTCCATTGGTGATCGCATCGCTAAGTTGCGTATGGTTTAATGAGGTACGTTAGTTGCATGGGCCCAATGTTGTTTATTGTTGGCATTTGATTTTAAACAAATTCAGAGTTATATATGAGCGAATTATACTCATATGTAGAAGCAACTAATTAAGGCGTGAAGGTTCCATATGATAATTGTTGATTAATATGCATTAGTATTAATTCAACCAATTCAAACTTGAAATTGAAATGTCCACATGATTTAAAGGCGACGATATGCCTTGGGCTTAATTATAAAGTCTGGACTCTAAGAAATGAAACCTGTGGTTGGTTAATTAAAGTCTTTTGTAAGACATTTAAGGAAAAAAGGCTTCCATTTGAAAGAACCTTGGATATGAAGGTTGGGTTGGTTTTATAACCAAGGGTTGAATTAAGTACAAACTTCAATTGAAGTTCAGTTTTGAAACTTCTGCATATAGAAGAAATCTGGGTTGTGGGTTTATAACCATGTAAAAAAAAAGTTGAAGAAATCTTCCTTGAAGACTTGATTTAAAAGCTTCCGCATTTAATTGTTGAGTTTGCCCAAATTTAAAATTATTTGAAAAAAAAATTGGAATACATTTTTGAGTACACAAGATTGAAGATTGTGGGTTGAGCGTGGTAGCCCGGGCAACATCTAGTTACTTGCTGGAATTATTAACTCAAAAAAATTTGGGATGTAAATGGGTAGTCAATAAACTAGTAAAAGAGAAAACTAAACCTGGAGTGATTATGCAAAACTTTTAGATGTATAGTAGTCAATTAGCTAGTAAAATACCATAGTCGTTGACAACCTCCTTCGACAAACTGTATGAGGCATCTTCAAATATGAGACTACACTAGCTCATAAATTTTCCCTATTAAGTAGCACTATCTACTCAATTCATATAACACACACTTCACAGTCTGTGATGCAATTCTGCAAAGCTTTTGTTTTTGAAAAAACAATAACCACACTAAATATGAATCTCCTTTTCCTTCAAAAGGCTCCCATCTACAATGTGAATGAAAGGCATTCTACCAAGTAACAAGGATAACAACTTTAGAGTACAGAACTTCTTGACAAGTACTAAGGCTGTGATTGCAACCATTGATTGATCAGTTGCAGCGAATAAGGGGACATCTAATGCATGCCATCCCCTACCAAATAATACATCAAAAAATTTTAAACCGTATTGTCTAGGAAGCTTTATCTTTATCTTTTAACCTATTGAATGTTTTCGAAAATGATCTTCAATGTTTGTATCTTCTTGCCTTTTTCAATGGCTAGTGCTATTCCCAACCCTTGAATTTTTGTTGCCACCAATTCCTTTTAGCAGCCATAGTGTCATTTGTTGTAACTGAAGCACTGTAAGCATGCTCACAGCTATTAGTGCAACATTTTCCTAGTTTCAGTATTCTCTGCAAGGAATACAATAAAATATTACCATTCAAACCTCCTCAACAACTCTATACTAAAGATAGCAATAGGATGTTGAGATCCCCTTTCTACTCCATGATAAATAATGAAAATATATTATAAAAAGACTACAATAATGCTCTCAATCAACCAGCTCCATGATACAAGTCAACGATAACATGATAATGGAGTTGGTTTTGCAACAATCCTCCAAAAATGGCACCACAAAGTAAGGTTCCTCCTCCAAGTGGTTGACCATGTATATACCTTTAGGAACAATGAATGAATCCTCTGTAGAAGCATGTGTGGCCTCCTCCAAAGTGGATTCCTTCTTCAAACCTTGAATAAATGCACAAACACCATGCAAAACTCCAATAAAGTGGCACTTGTGGCATCATGAGTAGAACTTTCCATCAATATTAAATGTAGAAGATTTTTGGATGCACTTGAGCACTACTCAACTATCTATCAAACGAACTGGGTATGATGGAGGCATCCAGTAGAAATATTGAGGGTAAATCTAGTAGAGGTGTAACTCCTTCAAGGCATTGGTAGTAGTGCAATGTTACTATTTAGCATTAAAGGTTTAGTTGTTGACACATTTAAGCCTTGTGGCTTGGTACCCAATTTCCATAGTGTATGCTATAATTGCAATCCTCCATTCTGGGCCACAAAGGTTATGTTGGTTGATTAGACCACTAAGAGGATAACATTATTGCATATAAATGTCATGGGTCGAATTTGAATGAAGAGGATTTTGGGAGATAAAGGCAATCTAAACTAAAAATAAAACAAGGTGTCATTAGGAGAGAAATACTGGACCTACACCCAAAATTAACAAGATGTTGCTTGGGTTAAGGAGGTGTGAAGTTATGAAATATTTCTGGTTTGTTTCCTATTAGGAATGGAGACTATAGCTCAGAGGGATCTACTGGAACTGTATTTCAACGGTTGGGAGGAATGTGACAACCTCTATTATATTTCTAGGAATTCTAGATAAGTATATGAGTTATTTGGGAATCTGGTATTAAATAGGTTATGTTTTCAAGTCCGGGGATGAGAATGCATAAAGAGCTATTTTTTTGTGAGCATGTATTACAACTTTGTATAAAAATGAGTTAGATTTGTTGTCATTATTAATTTTTTATGTGGAAAATATGTATATATATCTCTGTGTATTGATCAATGTGGGAAAACTATAAATTAATGTGAAACATATTTAGGGTGGATATCTAAAAAGTTAAAACCCTAAGCATTCCTCTGACTATGGAAATTTGAGTGAGGGAACCTAAACTAGGAGCCCAACATTGTTTCCACTATATAGAGAGAGTGATTCTATGTTTAATATAAAACTATGAAATAAAAAGGGGGTAATTCTCATTATATTTTAATTTAGAAAACAATAAATGTATTTAAGTGTGTAGATAACCTTATATGGCTAGTATTCATAGCAATATATGTATGTGAATTTTTCATATTTTTAAAAGAAATTTGCAGAGTAGTAACTATAAGAAGAATGGGCATAAAAATTAGAGCCAAGGTTAGCATGCCCATAGGTCATTGGCAAGAAAGAAAAATCGAAGCTAACCTGCAAAGTGCATTCAGTACTTGCTTATGATAATAGTGGCTCTATGGGAATCCCTACACAGAAACCCATGGCAAGAGTCTACAAGGTTCCCTAAACTATATACTTACTAGTCATATGAGTGCTACATATATTATCTATGCAAGAATGCTAATCATAGTGAAGCATGTGAAGTAATTCACTCTGAAGTAAAAGCATAAACAAAAATTTACGCATGCAAAGAATAACTATTAAAGAAAGCATAACACACATAACAGGCCAAGAGAGTAATGTATCAAACCTTTACCATGAACCTATAAACTCTTCTCAATAAAAGTATGTATCAGGGGAAAAATTACTTTCATCATAAACATTCAATAAAATAATATTCAGTTTTAAACATTGTCCACATTCATTCATGGGCGTAGCCAAAATTAAAATAAAATGAGTATTTTATCTACATAAAGAGGAAACACTTATACACAAGTTTTATAACTATTATGGCTACAATTGTCCAACCTTGTTGCCTATATCTAAATAGAACTGCTCAAAGAAACTATACAAATCAAATGGACAAAACCTCAATTGTTAAATCTCTTTGTTCCTAAAACCCTCATTTAGGGAATTTAGCTTAATGAGACAGAACCTAATCTTTGGGAAAAAAATCCTTTGACACGTGCGAAAGGAATGAAAAGGAATGAGTAACTTGAAGTTGCAAGAATAGAAACAAGAAAACCCTAGCTAGCAAATAAGCCGCGAGTGTGTCTCTTTTATTGAAACCCCAATAAAGAATCAAGGACTAACCTACAAATATAAGTAACCCTTAGTTAGACATTACATATAGGAATAAGTTAATAAAAGAGTAATACAAATGAAATTATGTAGAGAAATTTTTTTTTGTCTTGAAAGGGTAACTGAATTCCCTCATCATTTTCATGAAAGGAATGGGGTTTGTGCTTAGTAATCATGTTAAAGGAAGAGAGAAACCTCACTTTCAAGGAAACAAAACTATGGTTTTAAAAATTATTGTTGCTAGTCCAAGCATGATTTCATCTAAGAAGCCATGAGAGTGGAGGGTGAGGCTAGAATGAAATGGAAAATATTATAGTGTTAACATATACCCCTGAAGATGGCTCCGCTAGGGTTTCTGCTCTGTGCGCGCTCTCTCTGAAGCTTTCTCTTTAGCGTCCGCTGCTCCATTGCCTACAATCCTTTGGTCGCTCGGCTGATCAGTCCGCCATGAACCCTGCCTCCGGAGGGGCGGGCTCTGCCCCCCCTCCCTTATATAAAATTCCCTCTGACACCCCTGCAGCTACAGACAATCTTGATAGTTCTGGCCTGTCTCAACAGGCGGATTCTGTCCCAGCTTCCACAGCGAATGTTTCAGTAGATGACGTCCATGGCTCTGCAGCCACTCAAGACCCCAAGACAGAAGGGAATGCCGCCACGACACAACAGGAAAAAGTGACCTATGCTACCTGTATCCCAAGGACTGCAGAAAGAATCAAGATAGAGCTACCTAGCCACCGAATCAATGGGCACATTCAGTATATGCAGGATCATGCCCTCATTATCAAGTTTATCGGCCTTTGGCCTACAGAAAAAGCCTTGCAAGGTTGGATTCTCTCCAAGTGGAGGCCCAAAGGACAAGTTACCCTGCAGCTAGGCCCCAAAGGCTTATTTACAACGATTTTCAACTGCTTGGAGGACAGAACTCGAATATTTGAGGGAGGACCGTATTTCTTCAACTCTGCAGGTCTTTATCTTCGGGATTGGAAAGAAAGATTCAACCCAGACAAAGAGGACTTCAACTGGGCACCAGTCTGGATCCACATGTACTCCTTGCCACAGGAATACTGGGATGAAGAGAATCTAAAGGACATAGGAAATGGCTTGGGAGAGTTCTTCAAAATTGCTGAGGAAACAAAACTCCGGCGATACAAATCTTACACCTGGATCTGTGTATATATGCATCTGGCTAAGGCTCTCACGGACTCAATAAGCCTGTTTCATGACGATTTCGAGTGGATTCAGACCCTTGAATATGAGGATGTCCCTTTTCGCTGCAGAAAATGCCACGGGCATGGTCATCTTT
Source organism: Pinus albicaulis (assembly GCA_034641835.2). NCBI lineage: Eukaryota > Viridiplantae > Streptophyta > Pinopsida > Pinales > Pinaceae > Pinus > Pinus albicaulis. The sequence continues at coordinate 664,124,184 of CM076578.1, read as the reverse complement.
ACCGTGACTAGCCTCTGAATCAGCAGCAAACAAGCCCCACCCCTGAGCCCAGCAAAGATGCCGAAGGTTTTACTAAGGTCTCTAGTCAAAGACGACATTCTAAGAAATCTCCCTCTACTTCAGCGAATCTAAAGAAACTAGATCTGAGCAACAGATTTGAAGTCTTGGTTAACCGAACTAATTCGGAGGAACTCCCTCCTCAAGCTCCCTCCTCTGAATCGCTTAGCGCTTCCAAAGTTCCGCTTCCCACCTCCACGGTCCCTATCCCTGCAAGTACCATTACTGTTGCCTCCTCTTCAGCAGATCACAAAGAGAAATTTTCTGCCCTCCAAAATGTCCTTATGGATCTCGACAATGCCATAGTTCACAGTACATAGCCTAGCCAGGCAACATCAGATCCGAATACGCCGTCTCACATGGAAGAAGAACCCGAGAGTATCGATCTAGGAGATTTGGATATTCTTAGTCTGGAAGAGGCCTGTCATCAACGCGAGTTCAACACTATACCGCCCAGATAGATAGATAGCCTGGAAGTAGTCCTATCCAGGGTGCAGCAAAGCACCTCTCTAGGCATTCAAGCTGGTAGTCTTTGGGACGGCAAGAAAATCATCAAAGAATCCAAGAAACGGGGGCGCAAAACAGATCTGCAGCGGACAATCATTATCGGAGAATTACTTGTGGAATCCGGGCGGTTTCCCAAGTTGACCAAGTTCTATAAGACTCTCCCCCATTGTTCCTCATGAAGCTTATTTCATGGAATGTAAGGGGGCTCAACAACCCTGCAAAACATCGAATGTTAAAATATATGATTCAGCAAGATAAGCCTTCCATTGTATTTTTACAGGAGACCAAATGTAGCAATACTGCTCTAGAAAAGCTCTTGAACAAATCTTGGACCGGATCTCGTTCAGTCTCTGTGGACATGTCTGGAGCTTCTGGTGGTCTTGCCATCATATGGAATCCCAAGGTTCTTGCTCTTTATGATTTTCATGCCTCTCATCACTTTATTCAAACCACTTTTCATTTAGTGGGGACCAATACACATGGCCACCTCACTAACGTGTATTTTCCTCAAGACCCACAAACAAAAATGGATCTGCTAAATACACTCTCAGAGCTCAACACAGTCAAAAGGTTCCCCTTATGGATCTATGGAGGTGATTTCAACTTGATCACTGCTCTGGAGGAAAAATCTGGGAGCAGGACTAGGTTGGAAGAGGTAAGCACTGGCTTCAAAGACTTCATCAGCAGCAATCAGCTTATGGACCTTCAAACCTCCAACGGCATACACACTTGGACCAATAAAAGAAAGGGGACTCAGCATATAGCCTCGCGGCTAGATCGCTTCTTAATGTCTAATAATGCAATCCATCTGGGCGGGAATTTCCAATCCTCCATCTTACCTCACGCAGGATCTGATCATTGGCCCATTCTGTTGCAGTGGTCATGTCCTGGTTCCACTACCAATCGTCCATTCCGCTTCGAATCATTCTGGTTTACTCATCAAAATTTCAAAGAAGTGGTAACTAACGCATGGCACTCTTTTTCCCCTTCAGCCGGCGCTAAGATGTATCAATTTCAAGCAAAGTTTAAGTATCTCAAGACTGCCCTCAAATCCTGGAACCGCTCACAGTTTGGTAATATATTCGCCCATCAAAAGGAGCTTGAGCAGAATATGAGCGACCTGCAACAACGCATCATATTGGAAGGTAGATCAGAAGCTAGCGCTCAACAAGAGCAAGAAATTCTCATCAAAATCGAAGAAAGAAGACAACAAGAAGAAACCTTGTGGAGGCAAAAATCCAGAATTAGATGGCTGAAAGATGGACAGAAAAACACCAAATTCTTCCACAAGTCCACCATTCAGCGACGAATGCACAATAATATTGCTTTTGTCAACAATCAGCACGGAGAAAGACTCGAAGTTCATGAAGAGATTGAACAAGAATTCAAACAGTATTTTCAGGACCTCTTAAGTGAACCCCCAGGTGATAGGACTCAAGCCATCCACTCTGTAGTGCAACACATTCCTAAAATAATTAACGGAGATCACAACAGTATGCTTCTCAGGCCAGTTACACTCCAAGAGGTGGAGGAAGCCATGGCGCAACTCAAAGATGGGAAGGCGCCAGGGCCTGATGGGTTTACAGCCAATTTTTTCCACGCCTTCTGGGAGCTAATCAAAACAGAGGTATGGGAGCTGGTTGAAGAATCAAGGGAAATGCACTGGCTTCTTCCCTCTCTAAACACGACCTTTCTAGCTCTAATTACTAAAGAAGAAGACTCTAGCACTCTGGCTAAATATCGGCCCATTGCGCTTTGCAATGTGATTTACAAACTCATCTCCAAAATCATTGCCAACAGGTTAAAACCCCTCCTCCCTCTTCTTATCTCGCCTGAGCAGACAGGGTATGTGGAAGGGCGTCAGATCCTGGACAGTATCATTCTATCGCATGAAGTGATACATTCTCTAAAGCTTCTAAAGAAACCAGGTATGATTCTCAAGCTCGATCTTTCTAAAGCATTTGATAAACTCAGCTGGAATTACATCAAACAAATGCTCTTAGCCTTTGGTTTCAGTGCAACATGGACTCATTGGATCATGAATCTCATCTCTTCTCCTAGCTTTTCCATCCTACTCAATGGCTCACCCTCAGTGCCTTTCCGCTCCTCTCGAGGAATTCGTCAAGGGGACCCCCTGTCCCCTTTTCTTTTTGTCCTCATGGCTGAGGGTCTTAGTCGCCTCATCCATCATGCTGTCTCCTCCAATACTGTCAAAGGCATTTCTCTTCATGATAGCCCTCCCATTTCTCACCAACAATTCGTTGATGATAATATGCTTTTCGGTCACCCTTCTATTCAAGAGGCCTCATCCTTCAAGTCCCTGCAAGATATTTTCTCTGCTGCCTCGGGCACCTCGGTCAATGCCTCGAAATCCTAGCTTTTCTTCTTCCATGCTCCCCTCACTACCCAATGCAACATTGCTAGAATCCTAGGATATTCGATCGCTTCACTTCCCTCGAAGTATCTAGGAGCCCCCCTTTTTGATTCAGCCCTCAAACACTCCTCCCGGAGAATTCTCCTTGACAAAATGGAAGTAAGGCTTTCTTCTTGGATCTATCGCTCGCTTAACATCGCCAGCAGGCTTATCCTCATCAAGTCGGTCCTACAAGCCATGCCTCTTTACCTATTCTCTATTCTGGTAGCTCCTAAATGGGTTCTCAAGCAAATTCGCAATCTTCAAAGGAATTTTCTTTGGGGCTCCTCGAGTCTTAACAGAAAATGGGCTCTTGTGAAATGGTCTGAAGTCTGCCTTCCAAAATCAGACGGTGGGCTAGGCTTACGAGACCCTGTTCAAAGCAATAACACAATGGGAGCACGAATATGGTGGAATTGGCTTTCTAAACCTAATACACCATGGGCCCGTCTTTGGCACTCAAAATATACACCAGGCTGTCCTCAGGAGGAACTCATTCGCATCACCACTACTGCCCCTAGGTCCTCGATTTGGAATGCAGCTAAGTAGCACTGTACCTTTATCCAAGCACACATCTTTTGGGAAGTTCATTCTGGAACCACGGCGAGACTCTGGGAAGACTCTTGGCAACAACTCCCCAAGCTGTCCTCTCTCTTTCACAAACCAAATTGGCAAGCTACTCTTCAACTAACTGCTCAATCCCAAGTCCATCATTTTTGGCAGCCTCACCCTCATCAAGGATTTCAACAATGGACTCCAGCTAGTTCTTGGCAGGAAGATTGGAAAGGAGAAACTTTTGAGGATATTGATCAAGAATTAAAACTCAGAAGAATAAAAGTATCAGATCAAAGGGATAAATTGCGCTGGGGATATTCTCCCAGAGGATAATTCACCACCAAAGAAGCTTACCAGCTGCTTTATTTCCCCAGGCAGATCCCGAAAGATACTCTATGGAACCATGTTTGGCAACCTGGTATCTGGCCTAAAATTTCAACCTTCATATGGCTCCTCAGCAAAAAGCGCATCCTCACTTGGGAAAATTTACTCAAACGAGGCTTCATTGGGCCCTCGAGATGTCCCAATTGCAACAATCACATTGAAACAATTCCGCATCTTTTGGATACTTGCCCGCTGGTGGCTCAAATCTGGGAGTGCACTGAAATCTGTAATAGAAGATCAAGTAGAAGTGTGGGAGACACAGTTAATACCATCCGACATTGGCCTACGCAGCCCTATGAAAGTCATTTGCTAAATTCTCTCTGGGCTCTCATTCCAGGTTTTGTCTACTGGACTATTTGGAAGGAGCGCAACAAAAGAATCTTTAAAAACCAAAGCACTCCTTCCGACATCCTCTGGCTGCATCTTCAGCAGAGCCTCCAAGAAACTCTGGCCCTCAAGCATTGGCAGGATTCTGATATGCCATCCTCCCCCCTGGAATGTCGTATTTGGGAAAGTTGGAACCTGAAACTCTCTCCCTCTGCTCCGACCCAGGTCATTCGCTCCATTCATAAAGATTCCCCCCTATCCTGGTCTCCGCCGGCCTCTCGCTCTTTAAAATTGAACTTTGACGGCGCTGCCAAGGGAAACCCTAGCCCGGCTGGTTTTGGAGGCATTTTTAGAGATGAGTATAGCTCTGTAAAGCACATCTACTCTGGCTCTCTTGGTAATGAATCCAATAATGTAGCCGAGCTTGAAGGATTATGGCATGGTATTCGCATAGTTGAACAAGAGAACTTCTTTCCTCTGGAGGTTGAAGGGGACTCCCAAATCCTCATTGAAGCTACAATTCGAATCCAATCTGGTACTCCTGCAGCTAAGATTGCATCGAGCTGGCGTCTTCTCAATAGATTAGAACAACTTGAAGCTTGGCTCAGAGCTCCTCGCTCCATACACTTCAAGCACATACGGCGCTCAGCCAACAAAGTTGCAGACTGTCTGGCTAATCATGGAGTCACTCAGCAAGTTCCTTTTTTCTCAGGACCCTTACACAGTTCTGATCATGCTCAGCACATTCATGAATGCACACTTCTGGTGCAACAAGTCCTTCAACCCCCGGATGCGGGTGTTTAAAGATTCAGGTACGTTGGAGCGTGAGGAGATTTGGCGGGTCTGTGTGTGGAATGGTCCTCTCTGCATTTACATCCCTGGGTTCATATTTAATGCTATTTCTATGCAGCGCATCCTCTCTCATCAGATTCACATCATTTCAAATATGTCGCCCCACTCTCGATGCATTTCCATTCCTCCTATGCGAGTTAGATGCTCCAAGGCGACTACTGATCCTTGGGCTCGGTCCGGCGTGGGGAAACGTTGTGCTCTCAACTGTTGCCTTGAGCTTGAGCCTGGTATCCATTATACCCGTAGCCCCTTCTGCAATTCCCTGCCCATCTGGCATTCTGCTGGTGATTTCGCTCCTTACATGCCCCTGCCGTCTCTTGCCGAACGTGACTCCAACTTTAGCTCTGAAGATTTGTACCGTGCCCGGGCTTCCTTCTGCAACATGCCGAGAATTCGACACCGTATGAGGTCCAGAAGAGGGGCAAGTCATGGGTAGATTGCCCGCCGGCCTCCCTCATCCAATTCTGGTTCGACCTCGAATTCTTCTGAGTTTTACTCTGGGCACTATCCTGAAACGCGCAGCGGTCGAGGCCAGAGGTCTGCGCACTCCCATTCCCACATCGCACAATTCCGCTTTCCCTGCGCCAACTGCAGAGTCACCTTGGTCGCCAACTTCTCCTTTGAAATTCATGCTGACTCTGAGCAGCAGAACTCTATGGCTGTGGGTGCGCTTAAGGAGTCTGGTCCTGTAGACTTTCTACCTTCTTCCCCCAACCCCAATCTGAAGCATGAGGATATTTGCGGAACTGAGGACCATGGCACAGGAAATCTGGGTAGCACGAGAAAGTTAAGGATGGCGATTCCAAGTCAATGACGACTTCCAGAAGCAGGATGATGACAACCAAGACTATGGTTGCCGCATCATTGAAGAACAGTCCCCTGAATAATATGCCTCCGGATAGTACCTTCAGTTTTTTGACGGTCATTTGTAAGTCTGGGTTTTCCTTTTTGTGCTTTGGAGCTTATGTCTTTCCATCTACTATCTCTGTCACAATGTCTCATAGCCGGTTTCCCCTGTGTGGGTGGCTTTGCCAGGATTGTCAGTCTCTTAATAGGGTTTTTGGTCCAGTTTTTGAAAACTCTTGGTCCGTCTTAAGGTGTTTATTTGACAGAATGCTGCTTCAGTGGGCAAGAATTTCGAAGGCTAAGACCTTGTTGTAACTTTTGTATTTTTAATAATAGGAGTAGACCAATTTAGAAAAAAAAAACATATACCCCTGAAGAAAAGTTAACTCCATGCCAAGTGCAAGCAAAAATCATAAACTTAAGGAAAACCATAGAGAAAATGAAGAAATGAGAGTGTCAGTAAGAACATGGAATGAAACCCTACCTCTATTGGCACTTATAGAGGTAGTCACCTTCGATAAACCTTTAAAATAAAACCAATCCACAGAGGTAGCTCTGCGAATGGAGACTATAACTTACTATTCCCAAATTTCCTCCATAGTTGTAGACTTTAGTTTAGAACTAGGAAATGCAAAAGAAAACACCCAATGGAGGACTAGAGGGTAAATAGTTACCTTAACGGTACCGGGTTTCATCTCCACCATTGAAAAATTCATAATCGATCACCAACGTCCAAAGTGTGGGATTAGGTGATTGGGGTGTAGTCTGACATGCAATATCCTACCATGTGGCCCATCATGTGGATGAAAATAGTGCAACCCTCCATGTATGAGCTAAGGTGCCACAAAAACACTCCAAACACTTAGAGCACTAACAACTCAATACATATATGTATCTAATGCCCGAGGTGGAACCATGATAAACTTATTATTGTCAATTTTTGCGTGGAATGGTACAGTTTTTCTAGAGCCACCATAGTTGTTAGAAATGTTGAATTAGAAAAAAAGGTATATCACTATTAGATATGTTATACTTGGACTCGTGTTAGGTAATTTACCTAACATGGTCATGATCTTGAGCCTAGCGAAGAGAATGTCTCGAATGAACATAAGTGTTAGGGAGTAGTCTAAAGAGTCCAAGCACCATATCTAGTCCCAACATGGGATACAAGGGAGATTAAGAATGAAAAAAAATAAACAATGCTTCATGATATAGAAATAAAACTGAGATGGTAAATGATATTTTATTCTTCAAGTGATATCAATGGTTTAGCCATTTTTTCTCACAAAGTGATGTAAGTAGATTCTTCTAAAAAACGTTATTGTGTAAATGGTATTATTAATTGGGTGAATTTAGGGACATGTTACACTTCAATACATAACAACCTATCTCTATACTCAAGGGTGTTAGGGTAGGACCCCAACATGCTCCCCCCTTACAAAGAAAACTTGTACTTAATGTTAGAGGTGAGGGAATCATATCAATACCACTTGGATAGTGTGTTGGTAGAATTTTTTTTTTTTTTTTTGAGGAAGACCACATGCTACAACCAAATGGAACCTTCTTCATCTAGTTATGGAAGGCTAGTTTGAAAATAAAAATTAGACCTAATCACTTTCTTTAAGAAAGAGGAAATAAATAATATATGTGTGTGTGATATTCATTATTTTCATTTTTCAAATATATTATTTTATTATAATTATTTTAATTCTAATTAATAAATATTATCACTTTAAAATTATGAGTGGTAAATATTATTCACCATTAGTAAATAAATGTTGCTTTCAATTAAAAAAAATGATTTTAGTATTTAATTTTAATAATAATTATTGGATTTTAATTTATTAATAAGAGATAATTATTATTAATATTAATTATCAATAATAGTTAGTACTATTTTATTAATAATAATTACTATTTAAAAAAATCATTAATAATAATTACTATTTAAAAAAATTCATTAATTATAATTATTAATGTTATTTTCATTAATAATCAATTATAATATTTTAATTTTAATTATTAAAAAATAGTTTTATGTGTTAATAATCACAAATTTAATTTTAATAATAATTGTTGAATTTTCTATAAGGGTTACTTTATTAATAAGAGATAATTGTTATTAATTAATAATAATAATAATAATTATAATAATAATAATAATAATGAATATTATTATTATTATATTTAATAAATAATAATAATAATAATTATTATTATTAGTTATTACTATTTTATTAATAATAATTACTATTTAACAAAGTCATTAATAATGATTATTAATGTTATTTTTATTAATAGAGAATTTTAATATTTTAATTTTAATTATTAAATTTTACGTGTTAATAATCACAAATTCAATTTAATTTTAATTAAATTAAAATTATTTTAATAATAGATAATTGAAATGTAAATAGGGCTAAGTTATTTAATTATTAATTAATCTCATTAATTTAAGAAATATTTTTGATTAATTATTAATTTAATTTTATAAATTAATAATAATTATGCAAATACTATATTATTAAACCTTAATGATGAAAGGGAAAGAAAAATAGACCTGAGATACTATACCTGGAATGAGTCGGAAGAACCAATTTGCTTGATTAAAGGAAGTAAACTCCTATTTATTTCGCTTTCTCCATCGATGTTGAGATTATGAGGATGCTTAATGATCTCAAGAGCTTCTCTCATCTTTCTTTTTTGATAGTGCTCCTCTCTTGCGATAATCTTGACACATTCTATACAAACATGATGCTTACATTAGTGGAATTTTGAGGTCTAAAATGGGCCTCCTAAGGAAATTATAGAATAATAGTGGAAATAATAAAATAATATTTGATTACATCATCAAATTTTAGAGGGAAAAAAGAAAAAAACTACTTTTTCAACTCGTATTTTGAACTTATCTTCTTAAGCGTTTACACAAATTTTGAGCGGGAATACTCGTTGGATGCAAAATTTAATTCCTTATCCAAGGAGTACCCATGTTGCATACTTTTGATGGACTTTGCTATACGAAAAATGAGAAATACATAAAAAACGTGAGTGATTGCAATCATGTTTTTTAATGTATTTCTCATTTTTCCTATAGCAGGGTCCATCAAAATGTTGAACCTCTAATTAAACTGAGAGGGGGGGGGGGGTGAATCAGTTTAATACATTCCTGATCTCTTAAAATTTTCATTAAACTTATTTACACCTTCATTTCAAACTCTATTTGATGTGAGAGTAATTTTAGAATGTAATCAGAAAGTATTAGTTTAATAGAGCAGTAGACTTAATATGAGAGCAGCAGGTATTAAGAAAATGCTACATATCAGATCAATACATAAATATCATGCACAGAGACACCAGATATAAGTGGAAACCCATAAAGGGAGAAAAACACATCTTATTATTGTTGTGATGCAAAGGCAAGCTCCAACTCCCTCTCACCACTATTTTTCTACAGGCACCAACCTACAGGAGGCTCCTACCTCAATTCTGCAAGCTACAACTTGCAAGGAAGCACCAACTCCCTTCAGTTTTCTGCAGGCACCAACCTACAGGAGGCTCCAACCTCAGTCAGCTACAACTGACGACTATCAAGATGCAACTTGATAGGGAAGCTCCAACTTCCTCAATTTATCAAACTGAAAGTTTGTTGATTTACCTCAGATATCAGCTCTGTTCTGTAGCTTCTCCTTCTGTTCTGCTTTTCTTAATCTTCTCTGTCTTACTCTTCTATATTCTGCCTTCTCTCGATTTACTCTCTCTTCATTAAAAAAAAAAAACTCTCTCTGCATATCAAGATGATATTATTTATAGATTTCCTCACATGACTGTTTGTATTCTGCTTGGAATTCGAAATGGAAAGTCATGTCTCTTTTCCTTCTGCCTTCTCACTCCTTTTATCAGCTTACTCAGAAATTATAACTGTAGGTGTCAATTTTAACATTACAGTGGGAGTTTGTTTTCTCTCGGAGACTTGCCAATGCATCACAAACAATAAAAATTTAAATAAAAAATTTACATTCAAATTTAAATGAGAACTCCAGCTCACTCGTTTTGTCTGTCTTTTCTCTGACTGTGTATTTGTCCTTTCTGTCCTCTGCTGTGGTGTACCTGTTGCATGCGTGTAACTATTCCTTTTATATCTGCTGACTGTAAATATGGAGGAACTCCAATCCCTTTTATGCTATTAGTGTCTTGTTGATGTGGAACATTCCGCAAGCGGAATGGACATATATCATAGTCGTATATTAATAATCGCCCTCCCCTTAAGCTGAGGCCCATGGGTCTACAGACCACACGGCACTTTTCAATACAATCGCAAAATTCGTTTTATATTACCAATCGCCCTCCACCTTAAGCCGAGGCCCGTGGGTCTACAGACCACGCGGCATATTTTAATACAATCGCCCTTTATATCTATAACAATGACTTTTGATACAACTTAAATCAACTCTCGACATCCTTATATAAGGTTTTAACAAACAACTTCTGCTTCTACTGAATAAACTTGATAATACTTAACAAATTCCCTTTCGGGCCCACCTGACATGTTTTCCGATGAATTGGTTCTCCTCCGATTGCGATTGATCGCTCCTGCTCCGATTGCGATTGATCACTGTTCACTGCGTTTTGCCGATGCGATTAGACCTGGAACTCAAGTTGTATATGAGTCGTAGTTTATATACCAATTAGGTCCGGATTTCCAATCAAATGCAATCGGGGCGCATAATAGAAAAGTTCCGATTGCGATCAGAACACGGATGCGATTTGCATATATTAACTCCCGCTTATAACAGGATCGGGCCCGCCACTTCAATCGCAGCATTTTACAAAAGACATGCGATCAATCCGAAGGTTTCGATTGCGATTCGGAACTCGGATGCGATTAGCAATAAACTGTGGTATATAACTCGATCGGGTCTGGCTTTTGATTGGAGCACATAACAAAACTCCGCCGATTGAACCTTTTCTCCGATTGCGATTGGGGAGGGGTCCCACCTTATAAAACTTTGTTTTATGCACTCCGCTTATATAACATCATATGTATGCCTTGGACCTCTGCAACATACGTAATGTGCGGAATTTATATGTATCCTCCATCGGGGTAGACGATTCCCGGAATAATATTTGTGTTGTATAACGCCGGTTGGAGTGTGCGATTCCCGGAATATGGTTCTGTATTATATGCATTGCATTGCCGCTGGAGTTAAGCGATTCCCAGAATAAGTTTTGTATATGTTTATATATATATTCTTTGCCGCTGGAGTGAAGCGATTCTCGAAATTTTGTAACTGCTCTCTACCTCTGTCTTTGCCTCTGCTCCGCCGGTTGGAGAGTGCGATTCCCAGAATTTTGTAACTGCTCTCTGCCTCTGTCTCTACTTCTGTTACTCTGCCTCTGTCTCTATCTTCCGATAACGGTTCTTCACTGTGCTTCTATGACTGTTACATTTTGACATTCTTCTTGTTGCCTCTATTGCTTTCACTGTGCTTCTTTTGCCTTCCTTTGCTTCAGCGCTGCTCCCTTTGCCTGAGTGCTGCCTCCTTTGCCATCAATGACAATATTTCCAACAGTCTCCCCCTTTGGCATTGATGGCAATCCACTTTCTCTGTTTGCTTTCTCTTTCTCTTGTTGCTTGCTCTTCCTCCTGCTATTTGTTCTTCCTCCCCCTTTGACATCAATGGCAAAGGATGAATCCTCATCTCTCCGTTTGGGTTCTGTCATTGTATTTCCTTTCTCTGAGTTACGTTTAGGTCCTCTTCTGCTAAAATTGGACTATGCTGTGTTTCATTTGTAGTGCCTGTAATATGTGCTAGATTGCAGACAGAGATGATGCATTTTACGATTGAAAGGTTCTTGTTGCTTCTGAATGTTGATAATATTGATAATGCTGATCCTGTGGACTTGTTTTATGCTTATCTTGCTGGCTATTCTCCCCCTGGAATGATATCTTCATTTTGTTCTCCCCCTGAGACTGTACTTTCTCTTCATATTAGAGAATAGTATCTACAGATACTACCCCTAGTTTGTCTCTCAAGTATTCGAATGGTTCTCTGGCAAGTGGTTTGGTAAATATATCTGCTATCTGTTCTTTCGTTGATACATAGTCCAGTTTAACTATCTTCTGAGCTACTTGTTCTCGGAGAAAATGATACTTGATTGGTATATGTTTAGTTTTTGAATGAAGCACAGGATTTTTAGATATAATTATAGCACTTGTATTATCACATTTGATTGAGATAGGTTCATTAATGCTTACCTTCATGTCTTGAAGAGTTTTCTTCATCCACATGACTTGTGTACAACATGCTGCTGCTGCTATATATTCTGCTTCAGCTGTAGACAGAGATATGGATGTTTGTTTCTTGCTTAGCCATGCCACCAGACTTTCTCCTAGACAGAATGCACCTCCACTTGTACTCTTCCTGTCATCCAAACAGTTGGCCCAATCTGCATCTGTGTACGATGTTAAGGTGAAGCTCTTGCCTTTAGGATACCAAAGCCCATATTGTGCTGTTCCTTGTAGATATCTAAGTATTCTTTTTACTGCCAGAAGATGGTTTTGTTTAGGTGCTGCTTGATATCTTGTCACTAGTCCTACTGCTAGCATGATGTCTAGTCTTGAAGCTGTCAAGTACAGCAGGCTTCCTATCATGGATCTGTAGAGTTTTTGATCTACATCTGCAGACCTATCATCAACACATAGCTTGCATCCCGTGATCATGGGGGTTGTCATTGGTTTGCAGTCCTCCATTTTGAATTTTTTCAGCATTTCTTTTAAGTATTTTTCTTGAGAAATGAATGTGCCTGTGTTCTTTTGCTGAATTTGCAGTCCCAAGTAGAAACTGAGTTCTCCAATCATAGTAGAAACTGAGTTCTCCAATCATAGACATTTCAAACTCTGTTTTCATCTCATCAGCAAACCCTTTTGCTAGTTCATCTTTGTTGCTTCCAAACATAATGTCATCAACATATACAACAACAATTAGGAGTTCATTTTCATGCGCTTTTATGTATAGATTATTGTCTACTCCACCTCTCTTAAAACCCTGTTTTTGCAAATATTTGTCCAGTCTTGAGTACCAAGCACGAGGAGCCTGTTTCAGTCCATATAGGGCCTTCTTCAGTCTGCACACATAGTCTTCTTTGTCTGTCAATGAGAAGCCTTCTGGTTGTTCCATGTACACTTCTTCTTCTAGATCTCCATTAATAAAAGCAGACTTTACATCCATTTGATATACCTTGAAGTCTTGGTAGCATGCAAATTCCAGGAACATTCTGATAGCCTCCATTCTGGCTACAGGTGCAAATGTTTCATCATAGTCAAGTCCTTCAATTTGTGAGTATCCTTTGCAGACCAGCCTGACTTTATTCCTGATTACTTGTCCTTGCTCATTCATTTTGTTTTTGAATACCCATTTTGAACCAATGATATTTTTCTCAATAGGTCTAGGAACTAGTTCCCAGGTATTGTTCTTCTCAATTTGGTCCAATTCTTCATTCATTGCTTTTACCCAATACTTGTCCTTGCTGGCTTCCTCAAATTTCTTTGGCTCTATTTGTGATAACATGGCTATGTATACTTCTTCTGTTTGTTCTGTTAGCTGCCTTCTTGTATGGACTCCTGCTTTCTTGTCTCCTATGATCTGATCTTCAGGATGATTCTTCTGAGTGTATCTTGAGGGGGTTTTCGAGCTCAGCTCTGCATCATCTGTTGTCTTGCTTGTTTCATCATCATCCTTATCTTCCTCTTCATGGTTGTCTGATGGACTGCAGCAGTCTGTATTTCTTGTATTGTTTGGAAGTTCTTCATCAAATCTCACATCAATACATTCAACTATTTTCCGAAGAGTCTTGTTGTAGCACCTGTACCCTTTACTTTTGGATGCATATCCTAAGAATATTCCTTCATCTGCTCTTGCATCAAATTTCCCAAGGTTTTCATCATTATTCTTTATGTAACACTTGCTACCAAAGACTTTGAAATGTTTTATTGAAGTTGGCTTTCCATGCCATAGTTCATATGGAGTCTTGTCACTGCTTGGCCTTAAGTGAGCTTTACTGAGGATATGTACCGCTGTGTGTACTGCTTCTGCCTAGAAGGTTTGAGCAATATTATTCTCTTGCATCATAGCTCTGGCTATTTGTTGTACAGACCTGTTTTGTCTCTCTGCTACTCCATTCTGCTAAGGTGTCCCTGCAATAGTAAATTGTTGCTTTATTCCATGTTCATTACATAGGTCTACAAAGTCATAATTTGTGAATTCTCCTCCTCTTTCTGATCTGATACATTTTAGCTTGCATCCAGTTTGATTTTCTGCTAATGCTTTGAATATCTTAAATTTTTCCAATGCTTTTGATTTATTTTTGAGAAAAGCAACCCATGTCATTCTGGAGAAATCATCTATTATCAGCATAAAGTAGGACTCTCCACTTGGTGTTTTAGTTCTTGCAGGTCCACACAGATCCATGTGCACAAGTTGCAGTGGTCTTCTTGTTGATAACTCTTCTTTAGATTTAAAGGATGTATGAGTTTGTTTTCCCAACTGACAAGATTTGCATATTGTGTTTGAGGGCCTTTTTATTTCTGGCATATCTCTGACAGCGTTCTTCTTGCTCAGTCTAATGATATGGTCAAAGCTGAGATGTCCCAATCTCCTATGCCATAACCATGACTCCTCTAGTTTGCTAAGATGGCGGGCCTCATCCTCCTCTTTCACTATGTACACATTACTCTCTGTTCGAACACCTTTGAGTAGAGTTTTTCCTGTTGTGCTTGATCTGACTACACAATCTTGTGCTCTAAAGAGAACTTCACAGCCTTTATCACACATCTGATTGACACTCAGTAAATTTGCTTTCAACCCATCTACATATAATACATCTTGGGCCTTTCCTCTGCCATTGTCTATGCTGACTGATCCTTTTCCCTTGATCTTTCCTGATTTGTCATTTCCAAAAGTGACATTGCCCGATTTCTTTTCTTCAAGAGTTAAAAACTTGTTTTTATCTCCTGTCATGTGTTTAGAGCAGCCACTGTCCAAATACCATTGACTCTTCAAATCTTGAGTAGTTAAAGCCAAGTCACATTTATTCACCTTCTTTATCCACTGGAGGCCCCCTTTTGTTTGGTATCTTTTGTGAGTTGATGAATCACATCCTTTCAAAGAACATTTGGATGGTATATGTCCAACTTGATTGCATATACAACATTTAATCATAGTTTTTGCAGAATTTTGAGTATGAGCAAAACTTCTTTGATTTATAAACCTCCTTGAGGTGTTGAACATCATTCTTTGTCCATAATTTCTACATTCAGTAATTTTATGGCCAAATTCCTTACAATAAAAGCAGTATCCATAGAAGCTATTTGCATACCTGATGTAAGGTTTTTTCTTCCATTTGTTTGTTTGAGACAGTCTCTTCACTGTTTGCATCTTTTGCAGGTTTGAATTGCTCCTCCTTGTATAACAATATGCAGCAATGTGTCCCAGCTTATGGCAGACATAACAGGTGGCATTCTTCATAGGAGGGAAGAATCTCCTTTGTTGGCTTCCAAATTTGACATACTCAGGAGCATATGATCCTTTTTCTGTTATCTTAGTAGTTATTGCATTCTTTGTTACTAGAGGTTTCTTCTGCTCTCTGTCTCTCTTATTGCAGATTTCTTCTTTTGTAGGAATTATTTGAGCTACTTCCTCATCCTTCTTTTCTTTTACAAAAATAATCTCTCTGTCAACCTTTTCTTTTCCTTTACTTGATTCTCCTTCGTAGCCTATTCCAGTATTTATCATAGGGTATCTTTGAGCAACCAAAATTTCATTCAACTTAATAGAGCTTGTTGTTTGAGAAGGGTATATAGAAACTTTCTGTTGAGCATTTTCTAATTTCTTTCTCAGACACAAAATTTCTTCTTCCATCTTCTCTTGTTCTCGAGTTTTATCTTTGATTTGCTGAAGTAACATATCTTCTATCTTCTTGGCTTCTTCAAGCTTTACCTTCAGCTGCATGAGGACTTCTGAATTTTGTTCTTCTTTCACACATTTTAGGAGAATCTCTTTTTGTTTTCTGCATTTTAGTTTGAGTCTGTCAATCTCCTCCAGAGTACTTCTTAGCTCCCCCTCAAGGTCTACTTCCCCTTCTTCTTCTTCATCTTCTAGTAGGAGTCCCTCAAGATCTTCTATGGCCATCAATAAAAATTCTGAGGTTCCTTCTTCACTTGAGGGTTCATCTGAGTCTTCAGATGCACTGCTGTCTTGCTGAGCATAGAAGGATTTTCTGCTGAATTTCTTTCCTTTCTGCCAGTTCTTTGATGTGTCTTTCTCTGATTCTTGAGCTTGATTTATTACTTTCTTGTGAGGACATTTAGCAGCATAATGTCCAACTCTTCCATAGTTAAAGCATTTGAAGGGAAGTTTACCTTTGTATCTACCTGAGCCTCTATCCAATTTCTTGACAAATTTAGCCTCTTCTTCATCAGAGCAAGAGCATATTTCTTCCTTTTCTTCTTTCTTCTTTTCTGTTTTGAATGCTGCTTCCCTTGTACTTGGCTTCTTCTATGGGAGCCTCATTTCATAGGCTGTTAGATTTCCAAGTATCCGGTTCATGGTCAGAGTCTCCCAATCCGCTGTCTCTTCTATTGCAGATACCTTGGGATTAAATATGGATGGGAGTGATCTTAGAATCTTTTGCACAACTATACTTTCTGGTATGGTTTCTCCAAGAGCTTTCATATTGTTAACAATTTCTGCAACTTTTAAGAAGAAGCTGCCAACATCTTCATCATCATTCATTTTTAAGTTTTCAAAGTGGGCTCTATATACTTGAAGTTTGGCAGTTTTTACTTTCTGGTCTCCCTCATGTATGTCTTCAAGAGTATCCCATATTTTCTTGGCAGTGTCTTTGTGCATTACTTTAATAAACTCTGCTTCACATAATCCATTCATGATGGCATTCATGGCTTTTGCATTAGCTACAAAGCTTTCTTTAGCTTCTGTCTCTGTATCAGTTGACTTCGGGGCATATCCTAATTGCACAGCAGCCCAGACTTCTACTCCTAGAGACATTATGTATGTCTTCATTCTGATTTTCCAGAAAGCATAATTTTCACCAGTGAAGAAAGGGGCTTTATTGGTTGAGCATCCTTCTTTACTAGCCATCTTGAGAACCTAGGATCTCCTTTCAGTTGTTAGACTTGTACAAAGGAACTGGCGCTGATACCAATTGTTGAACCTCTAATTAAACTGAGAGGGGGGGGGGGGTGAATCAGTTTAATACATTCCTGATCTTAAACTTTTCATTAAACTTATTTACACCTTCATTTCAAACTCTATTTGATGTGAGAGTAATTTTAGAATGTAATCAGAAAGTATTAGTTTAATAGAGCAGTAGACTTAATATGAGAGCAGCAGGTATTAAGCAAATGATACATATCGGATCAATACATAAATATCATGCACAGAGACACCAGATATAAGTGGAAACCCATAAAGGGAGAAAACCACATCTTATTATTGTTGTGATGCAAAGGCAAGCTCCAACTCCCTCTCACCACTGTTTTTCTGCAGGCACCAACCTACAGGAGGCTCCTACCTCAATTCTGCAAGCTACAACTTGCAAGGAAGCGCCAACTCCCTTCAGTTTTCTGCAGGCACCAACCTACAGGAGGCTCCAACCTCAGTCAGCTACAACTGACGACTATCAAGCTGCAACTTGATAGGGAAGCTCCAACTTCCTCAATTTATCAAACTGAATGTTTGCTGATTTTCCTCAGATATCAGCTCTGTTCTGTAGCTTCTCTTAATCTTCTCTTCCTTCTATATTCTGCATTCTCTCTATATATGCTCTCTCCCTTGCTCTAAAAAAAAAAACTCTCTCTGCATATCAAGATGATATTATTTATAGATTTCCTCACATGACTGTTTGTATTCTGCTTGGAATTCGAAATGGAAAGTCATGTCTCTTTGCCTTCTGCCTTCTCACTCCTTTTATCAGCTTACTCGGAAATTATAACTGTAGGTGTCAATTTTAACATTACAGTGGGAGTTTGTTTTCTCTCGGAGACTTGCCAATGCATCACAAACAATAAAAATTTAAATAAAACATTTACATTCAAATTTAAATGAGAACTCCAGCTCACTCGTTTTGTCTCTTGGCTTGCTGCGCATCTGTCTTTTCTCTGACTGTGTATTTTTCCTTTTTGTCCTCTGCTGTGGTGTACCTGTTGCATGCGTGTAACTGTTCCTTTTATATCTTCTGACTGTAAATCTCGAGGAACTCCAATCCCTTTTATGCTATTAGTGTCTTGTTGATGTGGAACATTCCGCAAGCGGAACGGACATATATCACAGTCGTATATTAATAATCGCCCTCCCCTTAAGCTGAGGCCCATGGGTCTACAGACCACACGGCACTTTTCAATACAATCGCAACATTCGTTTTATATTACCAATCGCCCTCCACCTTAAGCCGAAGCCCGTGGGTCTACAGACCACGCGGCATATTTTAATACAATCGCCCTTTATATATATAACAGCGCCTTTTGATACAACTTAAATCAACTCTCGACATCCTTATATAAGGTTTTAACAAACAACTGCTGCTTCTACTGAATAAACTTGATAATACTTAACAAATGCCCTTTCGGGCCCACCTGACATGTTTTCCGATGAATTGGTTCTCCTCTGATTGCGATTGATCGCTCCTGCTCCGATTGCGATTGATCACTGTTCACTACGTTTTGCCGATGCGATTAGACCTGGAACTCAAGTTGTATATGAGTCGTAGTTTATATACCAATCGGGTTCGGCTTTCCAATCAAATGCAATCGGGGCGCATAATAGAAAAGTTCCGATTGTGATCAGAACACGGATTCGATTTGCATATATTAACTCCCGCTTATAACAAGATCGGGTCTGCCACTTCAATCGCAGTGTTTTACAAAAGACATGCGATCAATCGGAAGGTTCCGATTGCGATTGGGAGCTCGGATGCGATTAGCAATAAACTGTGGTATATAACTCGATCGGGTCCGGCTTTTGATCGGAGCACATAACAAAACTCCGCCGATTGAACCTTTTCTCCGATTGCGATTGGGGAGGGGTCCCACCTTATAAAACTTTGTTTTATGCACTCCGCTTATATGACATCATATGTATGCCTTGGACCTCTGCAACATACGTAATGTGTGGCATTTATATGTATCCTCCATCGGGGTAGACGATTCCCGGAATAATATTTGTGTTGTATAACGCCGGTTGGAGTGTGTGATTCCCGGAATATGGTTATGTATTATATGCATTGCATTGCCGCTGGAGTTAAGCGATTCCCGGAATAAGTTTTGTATATGTTTATATATATATTCTTTGCCGCTGGAGTGAAGCGATTCTCGGAATTTTGTAACTGCTCTCTGCCTCTGTCTCTGCTTCTGCTCCGCCGGTTGGAGAGTGCGATTCCCAGAATTTTGTAACTGCTCTCTGCCTCTGTCTCTGCTTCTATTACTCTGCCTCTGTCTCTATCTTCTGATAACGGTTCTTCACTGTGCTTCTATGACTGTTACATTTTGACATTCTTCTTGCTGCCTCTATTGCTTTCACTGTGCTTCTTTTGCCTTCCTTTGCTTCAGCGCTGCTCCCTTTGCCTGAGTGCTGCCTCCTTTGCCATCAATGACAATATTTCCAACACAAAAGTATGCAACATGGGTACTCCTTGGATGAGGAATTAAATTTTTCATCCAGTGAGTATTCCCGCTTGAAAATTGAGTAACGAATTAGGGAGATAAGTTCAAAATACGAGTTGAATTTTTATTTATTTATTATTTTATTGTTTTTTTAATCCTTTTACCTTTTTACTCCAAAAATGGTGAATCAACCCCCATGGTTGATATCATCATCTTGGATCCTATTGGTTCTTATAAAGTTTATTTTAGTTGTACATTTTTCTTAGGAGGCCCATTTTAGACCTCAAAATTCCCCTAACGGTTTTCGAAGAATGCTCGGCAAGGGCCGAGGTACACGATCTCCCATTCTTAATATCAACTCCATGCTCTTTTAATCTCTTTTGCAGGGTTGTGAATTCACTTCCAAATTTGGAAGGCATTGTTTACCAAAATGAGCACATAGTTGAACTTTAACACTATGTATCACCCACAAATAGATGTACAAAACCAAAGAATCAATCAAATCCTTAAAGACATATTACACATGTACATAATGAACCGACCCACTAAATGGGAGTATTATATGCATTTAGTTGATTTTTCCTATAACAATAGTTATCAGGCATTACTCAAGATGATCCCTTTCAAGGTTATGTATGGATAGAAGTTCCACATCCACTTAAGTTGGAGTCAACCAAAATATAGGTTTATATTAGGACCCAAATTGTTATAAAAAATAGAACAAATGGTGAAGAAAACAAAAAAATACCTAAAAGCAACATAAGACAAAAAAAAGAATTACATAGAGTTGAAGAGAACACACAAAGAATTTCAAGTGAGGGAACACGTATATATTCAAGTTTGACTTTTAAAAAATTACTTTAAAATTGGGATACTATGCTAAAATATCTCCTTGGTTCTTTGGGTTGTTTGAAATACTAGCTACGGTAGGCCTAGTGGCGCACCAACTAGCATTACCAACACACATCAAGGTTCATAATGTATTCCATGTGTCTCTTTTGAAAAGGTATATTCATGATCATGCTAATTTTATCAATTGGAATGTTGTATAAGTTGAATAGGAAGGTTAGCATGCCAAGGTCATTGGAAAGAAAGAAAAATCGAAGCTAACCTGCAAAGTGCATTCAGTACTTTCTTATGATAATAGTGGCTCTATGGGAATCCCTACACAGAAACCCATGATAAGAGTCTACAAGGTTCCCTAAACTATATACTTACTAGTCATATGAGTGCTACATATATTATCTATGAAAGAATGCTAATCATAGTGAAGCATGTGAAGTAATAAGCTGCGAGTGTGTCTCTTTTATTGAAACCCCAATAAAGAATCAAGGACTAACCTACAAATATAAGTAACCCTTAGTTAGACATTACATATAGGAATAAGTTAATAAAAGAGTAATACAAATGAAATTATGTAGAGAAAAAGTTTTTTGTCTTGAAAGGGTAAGTGAATTCCCTCATCATTTTCATGAAAGGAATGGGGTTTGTGCTTAGTAATCATGTTAAAGGAAGAGAGAAACCTCACTTTCAAGGAAACAAAACTTTGGTTTTAAAAATTATTGTTGCTAGTCCAAGCATGATTTCATCTAAGAAGCCATGAGAGTGGAGGGTGAGGCTAGAATGAAATGGAAAATATTATAGTCTTAACATTGACCCCTAAAGAAAAGTTAACTCCATCCCAAGTGCAAGAAAAATTCATAAACTTAAGGAAAACCATAGAGAAAATGAAGAAATGAGAGTGTCAGTAAGAACATGGAATGAAACCCTACCTCTATTGGCACTTATAGAGGTAGTCACCTTCGATAAACCTTTAAAATAAAACCAATCCACAGAGGTAGCTCTGCGAATGGAGACTATAACTTACTATTCCAAAATTTCCTCCATAGTTGTAGAATTTAGTTCTTAGAACTAGGAAATGCAAAAGAAAACACCCAATGGAGGACTAGAGGGTAAATAGTTACCTTAACGGTATTAGGTTTCATCTCCACCATTGAAAAATTCATAATCGATCACCATCGTCCAAAGTGTGGGATTAGGTGATTGGGGTGTAGTCTGACATGCAATATCCTACCATGTGGCCCATCATGTGGATGAAAACAGTGAAATCCTCCACGTATGAGCTAAGCTGCCACAAAAACACTCCAAACACTTAGAGCACTAACTACTCAATACATATATGTATATAATGCCCGAGGTTGAACCATGATAAAATTATTATTGTCAATTTTTGCGTGGAATGGTACAGTTTTTCTAGAGCCACCATAGTTGTTAGAAATGTTGAATTAGAAAAAAAGGTATATCACTATTAGATATGTTATACTTGGACTCGTGTTAGGTAATTTACCTAACATGGTCATGATCTTGAGCCTAGCGAAGAGAATGTATCGAATGAACATAAGTGTTAGGGAGTAGTCTAAAGAGTCCAAGCACCATATCTAGTCCCAACATGGGATACAAGGGAGATTAAGAATGAAAAAAAATAAACAATGCTTCATGATATAGAAATAAAACTGAGATGGTAAATGATATTTTATTCTTCAAGTGATATCAATGGTTTAGCCATTTTTTCTCACAAAGTGATGTAAGTAGATTCTTCTAAAAAACGTTATTGTGTAAATGGTATTATTAATTGGGTGAATTTAGGGACATGTTACACTTCAATACATAACAACCTATCTCTATACTCAAGGGTGTTAGGGTAGGACCCCAACATGCTCCCCCCTTACAAAGAAAACTTGTACTTAATGTTAGAGGTGAGGGAATCATATCAATACTAGGGAAAATTTTAGGGGCTAATATTCGTAGATGGACTAATTTTCCATCTTTTTTCCAAAAAAAAGATTCGCCAATTCCCATTTTTTCCTAAAAGTGATTTGCCCAAATTTTATAAGAAAACATTATTTTACCTTAAAAATCGCCAAAATTTTATAGAAACTATATAAAATCATTAGAAGTTTTAATATTTTTACTAAAATATCACTAATCATTTTATAGTTTGCATATTATGGATTAGTAAGATTCGCCAAGGTTTCTAATCTTTAAGATAAGTTTTCATCCTTAAAATTTTCTCCATTCAATACCACTGGATAAGAAGCCTAGAGAAAAACTATTTTCGTTGAGGAAGGCCACATGCTACAACCAAATGGAACCTTCTTCATCTAGTTATGGAAGGCTAGTTTGAAAATAAAAATTAAACCTAATCACTTTCTTTAAGAAAGAGGCAATAAATAATATACTTGTGTGTGATATTCATTATTTTCATTTTTCAAATATATTATTTTATTTATAATTTTTTTAATTCTAATTAATAATTATTATCACTTTAAAATTATGAGTGATAAATATTATTCACCATTAGTAAATAAATGTTACTTTCAATTAAAAAAATGATTTTAGTATTTAATTTTAATAATAATTATTGGATTTTAATTTATTAATAAGAGATAATTATTATTAATTATTATTATTAATATTAATTATCAATAATAGTTAGTACTATTTTATTAATAATAATGACTATTTAACAAAATCATTAATAATAATTACTATTTAAAAAAATTCATTAATTTTGATTATTAATGTTATTTTCATTAATAATGAATTATAATATTTTAATTTTAATTATTAAAAAATAGTTTTATGTGATAATAATCACAAATTTAATTTTAATAATAATTGTTGAATTTTCTATAAGGGTTACTTTATTAATAAGAGATAATTATTATTAAATAATCATAATAATCATAATAATAATGAATATTATTATTATTATTTTTAATAAATAATAATAATAATAATAATAATAATAATAATAATAATAATTATTATTTATTACTATTTTATTAATAATAATTAATATTTAACAAAGTCATTAATAATGATTATTAATGTTATTTTTATTAATAGTGAATTTTAATATTTTAATTTTAATTATTAAAGTTTATGTGTTAATAATCACAAATTCAATTTAATTTTAATTAAATTAAAATTATTTTGATAATAGATAATTGAAATGTAAATAGGGCTAAGTTATTTAATTATTAATTAATCTCATTAATTTAAGAAATATTTTTGATTAATTATTAATTTAATTTTATAAATTAATAATAATTATGCAAATGCTATATTATTAAACCTTAATGATGAAAGGGAAAGAAAAATATACCTGAGATACTATACCTGGAATGAGTCGGAAGAATCGATCTCCTTGATTAAAGGAAGTCAACTCCTATTGATTTTGCTTTCTCCATCGATGTTGAGATTATGAGGATGCTTAATGATCTCAAGAGCTTCTCTGATCTTTCTTTTTTGATAGTGCTCCTCTCTTGCGATAATCTTGACACATTCTATACAAACATGATGCTTACATTAGTGGAATTTTGAGGTCTAAAATGGGCCTCCTAAGGAAATTATAGAATAATAGTGGAAATAATAAAATAATATTTGATTACATCATCAAATTTTAGAGGCAAAAAAGAAAAAAACTACTTTTTCAACTCGTATTTTGAACTTATCTTCCTAAGCGTTTACACAAATTTTGAGCAGGAATACTCGTTGAATGCAAAATTTAATTCCTCATCCAAGGAGTACCCATGTTGCATAATTTTGATGGACTTTGCTATACGAAAAATGAGAAATACATAAAAAACGTGAGTGATTGCAATCTTGTTTTTTAATGTATTTCTCATTTTTCCTATAGCAAGGTCCATCAAAAGTATGCAACATGGGTACTCCTTGGATGAGGAATTAAATTTTGCATCCAGTGAGTATTCCCGCTTGAAAATTAGGTCAAGAATTAGGGAGATAAGTTCAAAATACGAGTTGAAAAAACTATTTTATTATTTTATTGTTTTTTAATCTTTTTACCTTTTTACTCCAAAAATGGTGAATCAACCCCCATGGTTGACATCAACATCTTGGATCCTATTGGTTCTTATAAATTTTATTTTAGTTGTACATTTTTCTTAGGAGGCCCATTTTAGACCTCAAAATTCCCCTAATGGTTTTCGAGGAATGCTCGGCAAGGGCCGAGGTACACGATCTCCCATTCTTAATATCAACTCCATGCTCTTTTAATCTCTTTTGTAGGGCTGCGAATTCACTTCCAAATTTGGAAGGCATTGTTTACCAAAATGAGCACATAGTTGAACTTTAACACTATGTATCACCCACAAATAGATGTACAAACCCAAAGAATCAATCAAATCCTTAAAGACATATTACACATGTACGTAATGAACCGACCCACTAAATGGGAGTATTATATGCATTTAGTTGATTTTTCCTATAACAATAGTTATCAGGCATTACTCAAGATGATCCCTTTCAAGGCTATGTATGGATAGAAGTTCCACATCCACTTAATTTGGAGTCAACCTAAAGATAGGTTTATATTAGGACCCAAATTGTTATAAGAAATAGAACGAATGGTGAAGAAAACAAAACAAAACCTAAAAGAAAAATAAGACAAAAAAAAGAATTACATAGAGTTGAAGATAACACACAAAGAATTTCAAGTGAGGGAACACGTATATATTCAAGTTTGAATTTTAAAAAATTACTTTAAAATTGGGAAACTATGCTAAAATAGCCCCTTGGTTCTTTGGGTTGTTTGAAATACTAGCTACGGTAGGCCTAGTGGCCCACCAACTAGCATTACCAACACACATCAAGGTTCATAATGTATTCCATGTGTCTCTTTTGAAAATTTATATTCATGATCATGCTAATTTTATCAATTGGAATGTTGTATAAGTTGAATAGGAAGGTTAGTTCCAAGTCGATCCTCTCCAATTTTGGTCCAAAGGAAAACTACACTCCAAAATTGAGTTATTTCCCATGTTAAAGTGCATAGGAAGCACTTAGGGCCTGAAGAAGCCACCTTGGAGATTGAGGATGAAATGTAATAAGATTTTCCTATGCTGCTTCAAATGAAATGGAAGAATGAAAACACCGAGGAAAATTTTCCCTTTTAAGGGGAGGGGATATGTAATACCCCTGATAAATAAATTTTGAAAATGACTTATAATTTTGTAAATTTGACATGTGGCTAAAAATACAAATAGTGAAAAGTAAACATTTTATGAGAATGTAAATATTTATTTCTATTAATAAAATGAATTTTTTTTACTTATTATTATTTTTGGAAAAAGAAGAGGAGCTATCATATGAGTGGTTATATTCATAACTAACATGAATCAATTAGAATCTATTATGGTCCAGGAAAGGAAATGAAAAAAAAAATCCTCCATTCTAGGCCACAAAGGTTATGTTGGTTGATTAGACCACCAAGAGGATAACATGATTGCATATAAATGTCATGGGTTGAATTTGAATGAAGAGGATTTTGGGAGATAAAGACAATATGAACTAAAAAGAAAACGAGGTGTCATTGGGACAGAAATACTAGACCTACACCCAAAATTAACAAGATGTTGCTCGGGTTAAGGTGGTGTGAAGTTATGAAATATTTTTGGTTTGTTTCCTAGTAGGAATGGTGACTATAGCTCAGAGGGATCTACTGGAACTGTAGTTCAACGTTTGGGAGGAATGTGACAACCTCTATTATATTTCTAGGAATTCTAGATAAGTATATGAGAACCTTTCAGTATTGCTTCATTGAGAACCTTGAGACTGAGGTACGGTCATACTACTTTTAGTATTGCAATTTGCAGAAATGTGTTGAGGCCTCTCGTATAATTTTTTCCTTTCTAGATGAACTAGACATTTTTAATTTCTAGGAACATTATTTCTCTACTACCTTAAATATATATTGTTGATCTTTAATTTTTTACAAAATAATATAGTGTGGAATACCTCATTTAATTGCATAATTTTCCAATTATTGAAAGAAGTGTCATGAATTCTATGTCAAATTGTTTTCTTTGTTGGTATCTATGTGAAAATGGCTACAGATAATCATTAAAGGACTCATGATAGGCACGTGGTAAGCAATATCATGTATGCATACTGATATTTCTAGGATGTAGGAATTTCCATTTTGTAGTTATTCATAGGATCCAAGAAAAATAATTTTTTCAAGAATTGAAACTATGCCAAAGGATCTGAACTCACGAATTTACCATGCCCAATTTTAGGCATGTGGCTTGGGCAACACTAAATATTAAGTTGGCTTTCTTTGACACTTAGATTACATAATTTAAAAATTAAGACATGTAAGTGCTCTAAAGCCATCAGCTTCTTTCCATCCTCTAGTTAACCAACAAAATGAGCATGGAATATTAGTGGAAGTCATGAAAACTAATGAAAATGCATGTTATCAAAATGTCCAATCTGATAGTATGTGTTAAAATTTCTTTGAAACCACCATCCTGGCAATTTACCACCTATCAGATTACAAATCTACTAAATAAAGATACAACTGGGATGCTAAGTTATCCTAAAACCAACTATCTAAGCAAACAGATCAGATCTAGAGATGCAGGGGCATTAGGCTCAAGAATTACTTTGTATTTTTATAAGACATAGGGGGGTCTTATGTTTCTAAATTCTCATGTAATTATTAGTATTTTGAGTAAAATAGTGAGGAATTGTAAATGTTCTCCAACCATTAGAGAACATGAGAGGAAGTTGATTAGTTAGGAATGTAAAGAGTCAGTTTCAGTAATTTTAGGAATTGAGTCTAACTTTAGGACTTTGGAGAATTCCAAGAGTTTTGTTGATCTGTTAAGGAAGCTGAACTGATTCATTATTATTTAGTATAAATGTAAGCCTATGGGCAGATAGGAAGACTAGTTCAGGAGGCATAGCAGTAAGGGTAGAAAGCCATCGAATTGAAAATCAGGCCAGAACAGAGATTTCTGTAAGTAATTTCATTCACGTCTAAGATTGTTTGTGTTTTAATTCGACTTGAAAATTGGTGGAATCGATCATTGAAAGGATCGATTCCAGTAAAGTACTTAATTGCCTGTCTCAATTTATATATGATGAGTTGGAAGCATTCTAGAATAAATCGAATTAAGTAATCATTGTTTGAAGGATGTTCGATTCTTTTAAATGTCTGAGTTATTATGTTGTGGAGGAAGTTGAATTATTAGCCTCTATGTGAAGGGGTTTAATATTCTTAGAATTCCATTGATATTCATATAACCCTGTGTAAGAATTGCTGAATGAAGATCCATGAGGGGTTCAATTGGAAAATCGATATCGATTTTTATTAAAGCAGAATCACAGTGTGTGGAGACTATACAAGGGTCAAACCCAACGTTATGCGTTAAAAGGTTATGTTGCGTTATAAAGGATGAATGAGATTTCCGAGGGCAAATGATATAATGAAGTCTGCATTGAAATCCAACTTGAATTATTTTAATGTGTTGAAAAGAAGGAAAAGGCAGGAACTGTAAGTACGGTAACCATAAGTCAAGCGATGGATCGAACAAAGAATCGATGAACAAAGCAAACGAATTCATATACGTGGAGTCGAACCGAATCATGGTTTTCGTTAAGCATGGAATGCCAGATGCTCAGTGGTCAAGTCGTGGACGCAGAGTAATGGAGTAAAAGCCACGGTACTGTGAGATGTGTCAAAGGATTTATTGACTCCAGAGATGCTGGGATGCCGATTGATGGCTCAATTGCAGAGAGGCATTGAAGAATTGGTGGAACCAGAGTTAATTTCGAACCGAACTATGGAAACAACAAAGGCGGTTTTGAAGGATTAAACCAACGGTCTCGCAAACTGTTAAAACTGATAAGTGGTATAAAAAAAAAAACCATGATAAGGGTCTCTGCTTGACACGTAAAGTAGAGGTGGTAATCCAAAACCATGAATTTCGCAAAGTTTTGGATGTTAACCACCGGAGCATAAAAAATGCGATTTCCGTTGGATGTGTCGATCAAATGATCGGACGGTGGTCGCATCACTAAGTTGCGTATGGTTTAATGAGGTACGTTAGTTGCGTGGGCCCAATGTTGTTTATTGTTGGCGTTTGATTTTAATCAAATTCGAAGTTATATATGAGCGAATACTCATATGTAGAGGCAACTAATTAAGGAGTGAAGGTTCCATATGATAATTGTTGACTAATATGCATTAGTATTAATTCAACCAATTCGAAGTTGAAATTGAAATGTCCGCATGATTTAAAGGCGACGATATGCCTGGGGCTTAATTATAAATTCTGGACTCTAAGAAATGAAACCTGTGGTTGGTTAATTAAAGTCTTTTGTAAGACCTTTAAGGAAAAAAGGCTTCCATTTGAAAGAACCTTGGATATGAAGGTTGGGTTGGTTTTATAACCAAGGGTTGAATTAAGTACAAGCTTCAATTGAAGTTCAGTTTTGAAACTTCTGCATATAGAAGAAATCTGGGTTGTGGGTTTATAACCATGTAAAAAAAAGTTGAAGAAACCTTCCTTGAAGAGTTGATTTAAAAGCTTCTGCATTTAATTGTTGAGTTTGCCCAAATTTAAAATTATTTGAAAAAAAAACTTGAATAAATTTTTGAGTACACAAGATTAAATATTGTGGGTTGAGTGTGGTAGCCCGGGAAACATGTGGTATCAGAGCAGGATAGCTCTGTTGAAAAGCGAAGATAGATCATATTCTAAAATATGATATGCAAAGGTACACAGAGTTGCAGTGGACAGAGATTTGCAAAACTAAATGAGTGAAGAACAAGATCATGCAAGGATCTTACAGGTAAAATAATTTTAAATCTGACTTGAATTTATGATTGCATAATTATGGTTGCAGAAAGTGAAGATAGAGTTTTGATGATGATGGCAGTGAACCTGATATTTAGCTAAAGGTTGAATAGGGAGGACAATTGCAGTGTTCTCAAGAGAAGGTGAGTTGATGAGCAGTGTTTAACTTTGGTTTGAAGAATTTTTTGTAGAATTCAGATTGCAGGCAATTGAAGAAATCTCAACAAAAGCAGATCACATCTTTGAGAGCAGTGATGAAAGGGTTCAGGAGAGGATTCTAAAGTGAAGAATAAAGTGTGGAAGAACGTAGAGAATTCCCAACATAGGTTGGATGAAAGAAGAACAGATGTGTTCTTGAAAAGTTACAGAGTGAAGCCTAGAGAGAGCAGAAGAGAGTGCTCAAAAGGTTCCAGCAGATAGGGGACCAGTACTTGCCAAAAGACCAGATCCAGAGGAAAGGATTGGTGAGGTAAGTGGCAACAGGAGAGATTGCTGTTGCAGAGGCTTGGTGCAGCTTGTGAGTGAGGAACTCATGGAGGAGAAGATGACTTCCAGAAGTCATGGAAGAGATAACAGGGGTTCTGAGAGAGGCCACAACAGAAAAGAGAAAGGAGACGCCAGGACAACGGCCATGAGGAAGAAATTGACTGATGCAGAATATTGGAAAGAGGTAGTTGAGATTAGAGAACAGTTTAACAAACTAAAGATGAGGATAGAGGAAAGCCAGAGAGTTGGTTGGCTCATGAAGAAGAAAGTGAAGTGGCATAGGCTACAGATGAAGAAAGAGCAGATGATACATGCTCAGCAGAAAGAGGGATTACTCAGGATGATTGAGTATTTGGAGAAGGGCTTGAAGACTGAAACTTCAAGTGAGACCAAGGAATCAAATGACTTTACATCTAATGATTTTTGTATGCTTGCAGAAAAGATGAGAAAGCTTGGACAGAGGATGAATGTACAGTTAGAATGTGCAGAATTCAGAGCAGCTGAGTTGAAAAAGGAAGTTTCTATTTGTGAAGCAGAACAGAGTACAGATGAAGAATGGAGGTCTGTAAAAGATCTTGGGAATCATGATGAAGACTTAAGGCAGCAAGAAGCTTGTCTTGCTGAAGAGAAAATCATTGATGATTTCCTGAGTTATTGGACAAGTCCAGATCAGCTGAAAGATGTAAAGCCTTGTATTTTTGAATTTGACAATTGTGAGGTGATGACAGGTTCTACAGAAGAAGAGGATCAGTCTAAGGCACTGATAAATGAAGCAACAAAGACTGAAAAGTCTTGTCATTTTAAAACTAAAGAGTTGTGTATGTTTGCAGGTACATCACAGGGAGATGAACAAGCTTTAAAGTTTGTTGAGTAGGAGGAGAAATTGAATCTGAAATCTGTTCAGATCAATGCTGAGATAGAAAGATCTCAGGAGAAATTGAATACAAAGGAGTCTAATGAGGATATTCAGCAGAATATTGAGGCAGAGAGAGAAGGACCAGCTGATGATTGTTCAAGAGCAATCAAAGGCATAAAAGGTTGGGTGAAGTTCCCAAAATCTACTCCAATCGTAGTTGTTGAATTGTATGGAAAGTTGGATTTTCAAAGAAGAGAATTGGAGAAGCAGAGGGCCTATGCACAAGATAAATTGCTGAAGAAGCAAGACAGAGGAATTGTCATGAATGAAAATCAGAGAATAGAGGATAAGAAAATGGTTCAACAAAATGAATGAGCTCATTTTGGTGAATCACAACAGAGGGACATTCATGAAGCAGATGATGGAAAGAAGGAGAGACTAGCTGACAGTCTCACGGGGGACACAAATCAGCATACTGATGTGCTGACAGAGGAATTGGAAGGAAACTCAGAACAACATACTGATGTGTTGTCAGAGGAGGAAGAGGTATTGAGACCTTGTAGTTTTTGTGCTGAAGGTTCATGTGTTAATTATGCAGGAAAAGAAGAACAACAAATGGAAACTATTAGGAAAGTTAATAAGAAGGAACCTATGTTAGTTGAAAACATAGTGAAGGATCATCATTTTAACATGGTGATTGGAACAATGGAGATAACTCTAGAAGCTGAGAAGAAAGACAGTGGAGGTTTTCTGGGTCTTGAAACAGACTCAGAACTGCAGAAAGAGAATTTGGTGACTGGATCAGCAAATGAGACCATTGGGTCTTGTGATTTTGAAACTGACAATTTTATTGTGCTTCCAGGTTTTGTAGGAGAGAGTCCATCTCTTGGGATTGTCTTGAAGGAAGGTGAAACAGTCATGCATAAACTTGTTACTGTTGGTGACAAGGAAGATTTTTCTTGCCTGATGGGCCAAGGGCAGACTGTGGGGCAGATTTTTAAAACTGACACAGTGATGAAGAATCATAATTCTGTTCTGATAGAGAAGGAGGATACAGTGGTTGAAGAACTTGATTTGATTTCCAGAATCAATCAAGATGGTGAAGGACCATTACTCGAGATTGTCAAGGAAGAAGAAGAAGAACATGCTGAAACAAGTTTGCAGCATATTGATGAAATGCTTGAGGATAGATGGCTAAATTTTTTGTTGAAAACATTTAGAGAAGAGAATGAAATTGCAGAAACTAAAGTGAATTTTCCTAAAGTTGTGGAAGAACTAGGAGCAGATACTAGTTTGTGGAATTTAATTATGCTTACTAGTATAAAAGGAGAAATGAGTGGTTATGTTACTGCAGTTAGAGAACTAAAAGATAATTTACTTTTTAAAGGTAAATTTGCAGGTGATGAGCAAGAGAATGTTGCAGAGGGACAGGAAGTTTGGGAGGCAGCAACATGGGGGGTGATATCTGCAGGAGTATTAAACATGTTAGTAACATGTGGGATAGCAAGAGCAACAATGTTGGCAGCAACAGAAATTGAAGGCAGCAACAAGAGGCAAAGAGATTTCTAGATAGAAGATAAACTGGATAGAGAAATTGAAAACATCAGAGAACTGATGATGAAGGTGTCTCAGAAGCAGCATACAGCAGCAAGAAAGCAGAAGGATTTTAGCAAAGGAAAGACAAGAAGGGATTGTGAAAGCATAGGTGGAGGCAAGTTGCAGAACAAGATATGGAAACCTGGAGAAGTGCAGTTTAAGGATGATACAGTTGTTGGACAACAGCAAAGCAAAGTATGGGATCCAGGAAAACAAGGACTGAAGGCACATAATCAGGAGATCATGATCAATTTGAACCTTGGGATTCTAATGCAGGGGCATTAGGCTCAAGAATTACTTTGTATTTTTATAAGACATAGGGGGGGTCTT
The DNA here is from genome assembly GCA_034641835.2 of Pinus albicaulis. NCBI lineage: Eukaryota > Viridiplantae > Streptophyta > Pinopsida > Pinales > Pinaceae > Pinus > Pinus albicaulis. Next base: position 664,091,632 of record CM076578.1, on the reverse strand, counting down.
ACGTTTCTAAATTCTCATGTAATTATTAGTATTTTGAGTAAAATAGTGAGGAATTGTAAATGTTCTCCAACCATTAGAGAACATGAGAGGAAGTTGATTAGTTAGGAATGTAAAGAGTCAGTTTCAGTAATTTTAGGAATTGAGTCTAACTTTAGGACTTTGGAGAATTCCAAGAGTTTTGTTGACTTGTTAAGGAAGCTGAACTGATTCATTACTAATTAGTATAAATGTAAGCCTATGGGCAGATAGGAAGAGTATTTCAGGAGGCATAGCAGTAAGGGTAGAAGGCCATCGAATTGAAAATCAGGCTAGAACAAATATTTTTGTAAGTAATTTCATTGGTGTATAAGATTGTGTGTGTTTTAATTCGAATTGCAAATTGGGGGAATCGATCACTGAAAGGATTGATTCCAGTAAAGTACTTAATTGCTTGTCTCAATTTATATATGATGAGTTGGAAGCATTCTGGAATAAATTGAATTAATTAATCACTGTTTGAAGGATGTTCGATTCTTTTTTAATGTCTGAGTTATCATGTTGTGGAGGAAGTTGAATTATTAGCCTCTGTGTGAAGGAGTTTAATCTTCTCAGAATTCCATTGATATTAATATAACCATGTGTAAGAATTGCTGAATGAAGATCCATGAGGGGTTCGATTGGAAAATCGATATCGATTTTTATTAAAGCCGAATCACAGTTTGTGGAGATTATACAAGGGTCAAACCCAGAGTTATGCGTTAAAAGGCTATGTTGCGTTATAAAGGTTGAATGAGATTGCCGAGGGCAAATGATATAGTGAATTCTGCATTGAAATCCAACTTGAATGATTTTAATGTGTTGAAAAGAAGGCGAAGGCAGGAACCGTAAGCTACGGTAACCATAAGTCAAGCGATGGATCAAACGAAGAATCGATGAACAAAGCAAACGAAGTCATATACGTGGAGTCGAATCGAATCATGGGTTTGGTTAAGCACGGAATGCCAGATGCTAAGTGGTAATGTCGTGGACGCAGAGTAATGGAGTAAGAGCCACAATACTCTGGGATGAGTCAAAGGATTAATTGACTCCAGAGATGCTGGGATGCCGAGTGATGGCTCAATTGCAGAGAGGCGTTGAAGAATTGGTGGAACCAGAGTTAATTTGGAACCAAACTGTGGAAACAACAAAGGTGGTTTTGAAGGATTAAACCAGCGGTCTCGCAAAGTGTTAAAACTTGTAAGTGGTATCAAAAAGAAAAACCTGCGATAAGGGTCTTTGCTTGACTCGTAAGGTAGAGGTCGTAATCCAAAACCACGAATTTCGCAAAGTTTCTGGATGTTAGCCAACAGAGCATAAAAAATGTGATTTCCGTTGGATGTGTCGATCAAATGATCGGACGGTGATCGCATTGCTAAGTTGCGTATGGTTTAATGAGGTACGTTAGTTGCGTGGGCCCAATGTTGTTTATTGTTGGCGTTTGATTTTAAACAAATTCGGAGTTATATATGAGCGAATACTCATATGTATAGGAAACTAATTAAGGCGTGAAGGTTTCATATGATAATTGTTGGTTAATATGCATTAGTATTAATTCAACCAATTCGAACTTGAAATTGAAATGTCTGCATGATTTAAAGGCGACGATATGTCTTGGGCTTAATTATAAAGTCTGGACTCTAAGAAATGAAACCTGTGGTTGGTTAATTAAAGTATTTTGTAAGACCTTTAAGGAAAAAAGGCTTCCATTTGAAAGAACCTTGGATATGAAGGTTGGATTGGTTTTATAACCAAGGGTTGAATTAAGTACAAGCTTCAATTGAAGTTCAGTTTTGAAACTTCTGCATATAGAAGAAATCTGGGTTGTGGGTTTATAACCATGTAAAAAAAAAGTTGAAGAAATCTTCCTTGAAGACTTGATTTAAAAGCTTCCGCATTTAATTGTTGAGTTTGCCCAGATTTAAAATTATTTGAAAAAAAAATTGGAATACATTTTTTAGTACACAAGATTGAAGATTGTGGGTTGAGCATGGTAGCCTGGGCAACATCTAGTTACTTGCTGGAATTATTAACTCAAAAAACTTTGGGATGTAAAGGGGTAGTCAATAAACTATTAAAAGATAAAACTAAACCTGGAGTGATTATGCAAAACTTTTAGATGTATAGGAGTAGTCAATTAGCTAGTAAAATACCATAGTCGCTGACAACCTCCTTCGACAAACTGTATGAGGCATCTTCAAATATGAGACTACACTAGCTCATAAATTTTCCCTATTAAGTAGCACTATCTACTCAATTCATATACCGCACACTTCACAGTCTGTGATGGAATTCTGCAAAGCTTTTGTTTTTGAAAAAACAATAACCACACTAAATATGAATCTCCTTTTCCTTTAAAAGGCTCCCATCTACAATGTGAGTGAAAGGCATTCTACCAAGTAACAAGGATAACAACTTTAGAGTACAGAAATTCTTGACAAGTACTAAGGCTGTGACTGCAACCATTGATTGATCAGTTGCAGCGAATAAGGGGACATCTAATGCATGCCAGCCCCTACCAAATAATACATCAAAAATTTTTAAACCGTATTGTCCAGGAAGATTTATCTTTATCTTTTAACCTATTGAATGTTTTGGAAAATGATCTTCAATGTTCGTATCTCCTTGCCTTTTTGAATGGCTAGTGCTATTCCCAACCCTTGAATTTTTGTTGCCACCACTTCATTTTAGCAGCCATAGTGTCATTTGTTGTAACTGAAGCACTGTAAGCATGCTCACAGCTATTAGTGCAACATTTTCCTAGTTTCAGTATTCTCTGCAAGGAATACAATAAAATATTACCATTCAAGCCTCCTCAACAACTCTATACTAAAGATAGAAATAGGATGTTGAGATCCCCTTTCTACTCCATGATAAATCATGAAAATATATTATAAAAAGACTACAATAATGCTCTCAATCAACCAGCTCCATGATACAAGTCAACGATAATATGATAATGGAGTTGGTTTTGCAACAATCCTCCAAAAATGGCACCACAAAGTAAGGTTCCTCCTCCAAGTGGTTGACCATGTATATACCTTTAGGAACAATGAATGAATCCTCCGTAGAAGCATGTGTGGCCTCCTCCAAAGTGGATTCCTTCTTCAAACCTTGAATAAATGCACAAACACCATGCAAAACTCCAATAAAGTGGCACTTGTGGCATCATGAGTAGAACTTTCCATCAATATTAAATGTAGAAGATGTTTGGATGCACTTGAGCACTACTCAACTATCTATCAAATGAACTAGGTATGATGGAGGCATCCAGTAGAGGTATTGAGGGTAAATCTAGTAGAGGTGTAACTCCTTCAAGGCATTGGTAGTAGTGCAATGTTACTATTTAGCATTAAAGGTTTAGTTGTTGACACATTTAAGCCTTGTGGCTTGGTACCCAATTTCCATAGTGTATGCTATAATTGCAATCCATGTATATCAGAGCACAGGTGAGGACAAGCCCAAGCAAGAAGAGAATGCAATACAACTAAGAAGTGAGATATTCTAACTTGAAGACATGACTCATTAGGTATGTAGCTGAAATGAGAGATAGCACAAGAGATATTTTTCCTCTGAGATCCTTACATTGACTATGAAATTTTTTATTAAACGTTGAGGTTTCATACTAACATGATTTTGCGTAGGAGTCTAGCAGTTATTTGTATGTCAGAATAAGAGGCAGCTTGAAATTTTTAATAAGAATTGAGTTCATCAAAGTCTGGCCTAATCAAACAAGAGGCCTAGTATTGACTTGATTCTTATAATCTGAAAAACAAGGAGTATTGTTGTAGTACCACTATAAGAATGAAATTATAAACTTGCATGCAGTCCTAAAGCTATCATTCGGACCTCCTTAAGGACAAAAGGTTTTGTTTGATCTTGGATTGTTCATTTTGTATGCCTGTCACTTCAAGTGGGTATGCTCTGAAATATTTTGACCTTTGGAGAAGTAATAGTCCTATTGTGGTGTGGGATTCATTAGATACATGAAGGTGTATTAAATACTCTAAGGTGTCAGCCTACAGGAATTTCTTGACAACTATTTGACACCTGGCTATATGAGTCATAACTATACGTTGATGAGACTTCATGCCTTTCAGATTTTCAAGAATGACTTCAGCTCATGTTGATCCAAGTTTCAAATATTGCAAGCCATTATTATCTAAGTTTTAATGGAAGATTATAGATCTAGGTACAAAGGTTCTTTTGTCCAAGTTTGATGATTTATTTAATCACTCTCTTCTGCCCTAGAACATAACGACCTGTCTTGCAGATTTCTCACTTGAAACAACCTCAATACAAAACGAGATTTATCTGAACTGAATTCTCTTAAATTTGATTTGAAGTTCTGAACCAAATTACAGTTTTTTGTTGTTTAAGGTTCTCATAAGTAGTTGTTTGAAACTTGTGGCCTCTCCTCTACTCTTTGAACAAGACTATTGAACATAAGTATGATAAATATTTGTTATTAGAACTAATGCCTAAAGAACAAAATTTTCATTGGCGTAACTCACTTAAGTTTCATGCATGAATATTTTACTGTTTGAAAGGCTAGTTGTCTAAGTATGCATCTGATGTAGAATGAGTTCAAACTTGCAAGAGGACTTCTCTAGTCCAAGGGTTTACAACAGAAGTCTTGATCAAGACTCGTTTCCCAGTAAGACCATCTCAAATATTAGTTGTCCAAGGACTTGAATTGTGAGCAGTAACCTATTGTGACATCTCCAAAATTTTGATCTTCATAATGACAAGACATACAACATACATCTTCACGACATCAAAGGTACATCAACTTAGTTCGATTTCTGTCTTTTCTCATTTGAAGCAATTGTCATCAGTTGAAGTAAGTGTGTTGTCACCTAAAAAATTAAAACCTTCATTATCATCAATTTCTCCATTGGATGGTAGAATGAGTTTATTGCAACAATTGAGATAGTGTAAGGTTGGGTACAGGTCATATTAGCGGCATCCAATTCACAGATCCTTTCAAGAATATAAGTTTCACATTTCTTCACATTACAGGACATTCGTACTATAAAAGGTATAAAAGCTAAGATATTGAACAACATTCAAAACCCATCATGATCGTCATGATCTATTCAAGGACCTCTCCTTAATAATTTGTAGGGTGTCTGAAGAAAATCATTTGATTCTGAAAAGCGCAACATGCAAAGTAGTGATAACAACACCTTCAAGCATCATGGGTATTGTTACAATAAGAGAATGAAGATTGTGTAAGTATATAATGGAAACACCCTTATTCGAGATTGACTATGAATCAATCATTCTTGATACTTAAAGAAAATAAGAGGCAAAAACAACTTATGATTTGAAACAACATTTGTTGTGGCTAGTTAGCAGAGGAGTTCAGAATTATGGTACTATATAACCTGGAAGTGAATTTTGCATAATGACAACTTTCTTCATGAACAAAGTTGTATAACAATAGATGAATTCATAAACATGATTATGACCTCCAAGAATAATATTTGGTCCTGGTAATTCTAACCATATGTCATTATAGTAATAGTATGTGATAAGTAATTGGATAAATCATAAAAGTTCTTGGGGACAGTTCACTCTATGATGATTACGACTAATAAAATCATGAGTGCTTGGTTACAGAGTTTATACTCTGAATAGAGAACAAGATTGTGTCATACATTTCGGCATTACATTTTAAAAAGTAATTGAGATAGTTTTTTACAGCACATGAGCTTTTGAAATTCCAAATCCACCCTTTCTTGATTGCAATTTACTGAACTTGACAAGATTACAGTGAAATTTCATTATCTTGTCGGCCATCTCATGTAGATGCCACATATGACTTCAAATATGGTTTTCATTCAGTTCAGGTATTCTTAATCATGCCTATTTTCTGAGTAGTATGCCTCTCTTTAAATTCTTCTTGCTTTTGAAGATAAAGCTTAGTGATTTATGTGTTATAACTGCATTTCTATAAAATGCAGGGAGGTGGCAGATATTCAACACGGGAAACAATTGGAAGAGTAGTAGTTGGGGCTGTGGCAAAGAAGATACTTGAGATAAAATCTGGGACTGAGGTACGGCCATACTACTTTCAGTATTGCAATTTGCATAAATGTGTTGAGGCTTCTCTTATACTTTTTTCCTCTAGACGAACTAGACATTTTTAATTTCTGGGAACATTATTTCTCTACTACCTTAGATATATATTGTTGATCTTTAAATTTCTGGAAAATGATATAGTGTGGAATACCTCATTTAATTGCTTAAATTTCCAATTATTGAAAGAAGTGTCGTGAATGCTATGTCAAACTGTTTTCTCTATTGGTATATATGTGAAAATGGCTACAGATAATCATTAAAGGACTCATGATAGGCACGTGGTAAACAATATCATGTATGCATACTACTATTTCTAGGATGTAGGAATTTCCAGTTTGTAGTTATTCATAGGATCCAAGCATAATAATCTTTTCAAGAATTGAAATTATGCCAAAAGATCTGAACTCATGAATTTTACCATGCCCAATTTTAGGCATGTGGCTTGGGCAATACTAAATATTAAGTTGGATTTTTTTAACACTTAAATTACAGAATTTAAAAATTTAGACATGTAAGTGCTCTAAAGCCATCAACTTCTAGCCATTCTCTAGTTAACCAACAAAATGAGCAATGGAATATTAGTGGAAGTCATGAAAACTAATGAAAATGCATGTTATCAAAATGTCCAATCTGATAGTATGTGTTAAAATTTCTTTGAAACCACCATCCTGGAATTTACCACCTATCAGATTACAAATCTATTAAATAAAGATACAACTAGGATGTTAAGTTATCCTAAAATCAACTATCTAAGCAAACGGATCAGATCTAGTTACTTGTTGGAATTATTAACTCAAAAAACTTTGGGATGTAAAGGGGTAGTCAATCAACTAGTAAAAGAGAAAACCAAAATTGGAGTGATTGTGCAAAACTTTTGGATGTATAGGAGTACTCAATTAGCTAGTAAAAGACCATAGTTGCTAAAAACCTCCTTCGAAAAATTGTATGAGGCATATTCAAATACGAGACTACACTAGCTCATAAATTTTCCCTATTAAGTAGCACTATCTACTCAATTCATATACCACACACTTCATAGTTTGTGTTGGAATTCTGCAAAGCTTTTGTTTTTGAAAAAAAAACCACACTAAATATGAATCTCCCTTTCCTTCAAAAGGCTCCCATCTACAATGTGAATGAAAGGCATTCTATCAAGTAACAAGGATAACAACTTTAGAGTACAAAACTTATTGACAAGTACTAAGGTTGTGATTGCAACCATTGATTGATCGGTTGTAGCAAATAAGGGGAAATCTAATGCATGCCAGCCCCTACCAAATAATACATCAAAAAAATTTCAACCGTATTGTCCAGGAAGATTTATATTTTAACCTATTGAATGTTTTGGAAAATGATCTTCAATGTTTGTATCTCCTTCTTGCATTTTCGAATGGCTAGTGCTATTCCTAGCCCTTTAACTTTTGTGGCCATCACTTATTTTTAGCAGCCATAGTGTCATTTGTTGTAATTGAAGCACTGTAAGCATGCTCACAACTATTACTGCAACCTTTTCCTGGTTTCAATATTTTGTGCAAGGAATACAATAAAATATTACCATTTAAACCTCCTCAACAACTCTATACTAAATATAGCAATAGGATGTTGATATCCCCTTTATAATCCAAGAAAAATCATGAAAATATTTTAGAAAAATACTACAATAACGCTCTCAATCAACCAGCTCCATGATACAAGTCAACGATAACATGATAATGGAGTTGGTTTTGCAACAATCCTCCAAAATTGGCACCAGAAAGTATGGTTCCTGCTCCAAGTGGTTGACCATGTATCTACCTTCAGGAACAATGAATGAATCCTCCTTAGAAGCATGTGTGGCCTCCTCCAAAGTGGATTCCTTCTTCGAAACTTGAATGAATGCAAAAATACCATGAAAAACTCCAATAAAGTGGCACTTGTGGCATCATGAGTAGAACTTTCCATCAATATTCAATGCAAAAGGCTTCATTTGGAAAATTCCATGGTAGAAGTACAATATAGAAAGGAGAAGACGAAGTAATTATCAATGAGTGGACATCCTCATCATAATAACTTGGAAATGTGTGCAAGGTGACTTCCTCTCATATAAGGTGTCCTCCCCATTGACTAAAAAATTCCTCAAAGGGGTAATGACCCTTAAAATATTTGTTGAAATTGTGAGTGCCTTATAATCATATGTTTGGCCAACATATCAATTGTTTTCCTTGATGAACAAATTTGAAAAAGGTGTTTGAATTATCACTGGAGATGCAAGTGAGACTTGAGCACACTAAAATAGATATGAGTGAAAGTTGTATATTCTTCACATAGGTAGAAAAATGGATCACGCAACACTCTGAATGCATGTGCAACTGCAACTATATTTCATGTTACCTTATTATTTCTAAATGTTGAGTATAGTTTTTTGGCAATTATCAGCTATTAACTAGTGGCTTGGCCTCTTCAAGTGTGTAAAAAAACATCAAACTATTCTCAAATATTTTCTACAGGTTGTATAAATTTGTTGATTTGTAAGCAATGATGTGTTTAGCTAGAAACAACCTTCATACACTATTTTAATTTCCACATCTGATGAACTCAAAGTAGTATGGGGCTTCTTCATGTTGTTTTGGATTTCTTAGCCTACATGAACTTTGTCTTTCTTTTATTTTTTTAGTTTAATTTTTTCATGAAATTTTCTTTAGTTCTTTTTGTTAGAACTCAGGTTCTAGAAGATGTGCATCAATCTTCTCCTGCCATGCTTGAGAGTTAGTTTTGTCTATATAAAATTTCCAAAATTTTTCCAAAACACTCTTTTCACAGTGCACATAAACTTATTTATCTAGTCCATTTAGGACAATGACTTACTTATCTAGTGGACCATTCTATGTTTTGGGTGAAGGAGTCACACTTCTCAATTTTGAGAGAGATTCATTTTGCACTTGGGCAACCAGACATGCTTCCTTAGCAGCCAAGTTGGTCATCAATTCCTATTCGAGAAAATGGACTTTATGTAATTTTCCTGTGGCATACCTATTATCTGTTGCATCATTTTATGCAACTAAATTGAGCTTCACAATTTCTATTGCTTTGTCTATAACATGCTTTGAAATGTCCTTTACTGAATTTTATATCTAAAAATCTCCAACACATTTTTGTTAGCTTCCTACTTTCTCCAAGTTGCTAGACAGTGTAGGTATTCTAATTGATGTTATAGGAGAGGTACACTAGAAACCATTTGCCTTTTGGATGTTGAAATTGCTGAATAGATGCCATGTCAAAACAAGGCTTCAAGTAGAAGGCCTTATTAGCTCATCGTTCATGTCTGCATCTTGTATTTTACTTGCTTAAGGAGACGGTACATTTCAAAGGCCTTGTTTCAACTTTATACATTTCGCATCATCATCACTGGACGCGGAAATAATTCCTATCAAGAATCTTGTGCATTCAATGGACCACTATTTATGATTTGACAATGGGTGCTTTCCTTTATACTTTAAATGTCATATGCCCTAGATGAATTTTTGAATGTACAACTAAAGAGTTGCTCAATGCTAAGTGTGTTTCTCAAACATTTCAAAATACAAGAAATAGAGAAATATTTGTGAACACAAAAACACTTTTGTCAATTTTAAAACTTCCATGGTTTTTTTCTGATATTGACATCGAATTTGATATCATCAAGAAGAAAAAGTGAAGAATTATGAGTATGTTGCCTAAGCTAGGGATCAAAGTAATGAGTGAAAACATTTTTGAGGTTTTGGATTTAGCATTGCAAGATCAGATTGCTGATGTCCAAGCTGAACATGTTGCATCTATGCCAATTCTTGCATTCAATTCTAGCTATGATGTTATTACAACCATGTGTAGAAGATTGAAGGTATTTGTTGAAGACAAATCTGAGAAAGTTTGTGAAATTTTAGCTCATGATATTGGATACATTGCATGTTTATCTGCTACTCCTTTAGCAACCGATTATGCAACCAATTTTCTGTGTCAAATCCACAAAATTTTTGGTTTGAAAGTGGATTTGGGAAACATAGATGTTCTTATATCAGGATTCTTTTGTGCTCAGTGTGATAAACAAATTTCATCTAACTCAGGGAAAAGTGACCTCAATGTAACTTTATATCAGATATAAAGGAAATACATTCTTAATAATACAATTGTTAGAGTTTTCTTTCAGTATTTTTCAGTCTCTCTTTTATCGACTTATTTTTAGTGAATCATTAGAGCAAGTTCGTGTTGCTACTATGGGAAGAATTTATCGTCTTCTATGCCATGCAATCAAAAGTGGCCTTCAGGGAACAAAACCTTTGTGGATAAAATTCCTGGATATACTTCCTCTTTATGAGAAGAAGGTTGTGAGGAGATAATTTTTTTTTAAAATACGTTACTTCCTTGAGAATAATGTAATTGATATTTTGTTTGAAGATGATGACACATGCAACAAAACAAAAGAAGAAAATATGCTTGGAATATTGAAACATGCTTTGGAAGCACCTAAGGATCTAAATGTATTTGAGACTTTGTGGGAAACGGTAGCAGAAATTATGAAAATGGCTGATGTCCATGGATATTTGTTTTTTTTCTCATTTTCTTTATTGATTGATTAGCTTAACAATTCAAATAGTTGGGTAAGAGCAACAACTACTAGGTTAATACATAAATCTGCTAGTTTTAAATAGAAGGGAGGAATCAGATCAATCCTTTTCAAGTTTGGTGGAATTAGAGATGAGCTATTTGAATAATTGAAAGAAAGGTTTGTCACATGCCTAGTTATGAGAATTGAATTTGCAGAGGTCATTTTGGGTATACCAAGTGTAGATCTTGTTCAGGAGATGGTCCCTGTGGTTCTTACAAAGCTTGTAGTTTTACAACAGTAGAATTTCCATGCATTAGCTACTTTACATGAATTGGAAACATAGTTGAATAAAAATTTTCCAGTTTTGTTGCTGGAATGGTGTCACAAGGCTCTATCGTTTGTGTTTCTTCACTCAGATAGAAAGGAACTCGTTACTGTAATGCAATTCTATGAAGCCCAGACATGATCTAGTACTAGAGATATTTTTACTAGATTGTTGCCAGTTATTCTTGAGGAGTTTGTACATTTCCTTAGGGATGCACACAGTGACAATACTAGTTATGATTTAAGAGGTGGCTAGTCTTGTCACTAGATCAGATGATATTCTAGGATTTTTAAGGAATTTTCATTTTGCTAATTTAAGGAACAATTCCTTGTAAGCAAGGAGGAAGAGATGAGAGTAATACTAGGTGACAAGTGGCAAGTGGGAATGTATCACAGTGTATTTGTAAAAATATAATTGTAACTCGCATGTTTAGGATACAAACAACCACCAGTGATCCCACTGATTTCTCCATCAATTACTCCATTAACTAACTTCATTATATTTTGGATTTTATGTACTACAATATATCTGCATTTGTGGCATTCCTCTCTTGTAGGCTTCCTTTTATTTTTTAAATGCCACATATATTACTTTAAGGAAAAGGAGAAATTAGTTACACTTGTGATATGTGTATGCACATATTTTATCAAGCTCCACACAAAAGAAGGTTTGAGAACTACGGAAAAATATTTATGATGTTACTTGTTTACAAATTTGAGAAAGCCTCAAGGGTTACAATCAAAATATAGAAATTTTGTTTCCTGGTGGAATGTGAGACATTCTTGGATTCGTATAACGCTTCAATGATTGTTTAGGATCTAAGTAAGTGTGAATGAATAAAAGATTTATGTCATTGTTCTATATTGGATTCCCATTCTCTCTAAGTTATCAAAGGCAAGTTAAAACTTGATTAGACTAAGGGACAACATATTCCATTGACAAACTTTAACCTTACATGGAAGTGCACAACACTTGTTTGATACTTCCAAACATTTTGAGGGCATGCCAATAGAAATGTCAATGTTGTTGGATACACTGGCGTTGGTTAGTTTTAGAAAAGTTCTATTTTTCAAATATGTTGGTTTCATGAAGTAATATTTCCAACCAAGAGGATAAAGACTTGGCATGTCTAGGACATGGTGGTGTTATTTCTTGCCTGTATTTATGATTTATTAGTATTCCACCACTAATAACTTCATTACGTAGTTGTCTGTTTAGTAGTATATTACAATAGTGACTTGTTAAAGGAAAATGATTCTAGTTTGTTTGAACGTTATAAACTGGAAGGAAATCTAGCTTTGAATTAGAAAAATGAAATATATTCTGAAAAATATGTTTTTTGATCAGATATAGGCCCGTTGCCTGATCATTAAAAAAAACAGTCACGACAATAAACAATGATTTTGGACATGATGAATTACAGAACTCTCCAGGTCAAAATCAAGTAAGCATATTTAGTTTTGTGTGCATCAGATAAAAATGAATGAATAACATTAAGTTTTCTTTGAATATTTATATAATCATTTTAGAGATTCTAAATGGAAATTGTGTGTGTTAATCTTGCTCAATTAATTACAGGGAATACAAGGGGCATACATAATTTATTGGCTTGTGGAAATTGGATTCCTTTTCCCTTGGAATAGTACGTTGATAATTGAATATTTCTATATTAAAGCTATATTCCTGGTTAGTATCACAATTTACAAAGTCTTGTTTTATTCTTCTTTAGTTTCTTGTTGTAATATTGTGTCAGCAATACTTTGCTCCACCCATTAGATTTCTACTAACTAGTTTTATTGTTGAAGTGTAACTTCTTCTTAGAGATAACTAGAGGAAATGATACAAATACAAAAGTGGAGCATGAGACATTCTTAGTAGAAATTTCTAGCTCTGTTGTGTTTATTTGTGACATTTTATTTGCTTTGTTTATACAAGTCACCTGGCCACATAGTGGCCACTATTTCCCAAATAAAGAAAATTGTTCGAGTTTCTTTCTTTTATGGGGAAAAATGATTATTGTTGATGTTGAGGTATATATCGTATAAATCCTTTATATTCTACTTTATTTTATATTCCAGTGTTCATCGAATTTCATGTCTTATACTCTGCATTGTAACTTTTTTTGTTTTCTTTTTGCAGAAAATGGACTCAGTATTGATGGTAAGAAGCAAGGATTGAAGAAAGAGGGGAACAATAACACTAGAGTGAAAAGGAGAGATAAGTGTATTGGTCCAGTGGTACCCGTAGAGCCAATATCCTGCATAAGACACATAGATAAAGACTGATTGTCAAGTTTTCAGAGTTGGTGAATTCACTTGCAATTCCTTGGCAAGATAATGATAACGTTTTGAAGTGATGAACAATATTTTATCTGTAAATTGTACTCCAACCAATATTAAGTTGGAAACTCATATTGTAATACTTGAAATTTTATATAATATAATTTGTAGTTAGAATTATTTATAGTTGCACTTGATATTACTTGGTATTGTAATTAACATATGTAACTTTGCATTTTCATATTAGATGAACATGTAAATTGTATGACATTTTTTTAAAATTTAGTTGCAAAACCATACTAATTAATTTATGTTGATTAATAATGAACACATAAAATCAATCTAAAACTATTAAAATAGTAATTTATATTGATTAATGATGAACACAAATAAAATGAATATACAATTAAATTAGTCATTTATAATGATTATTAATGAAAGTAAATGAAATGAATATAAACTACTAAATTATTCGTTTATATAATGAATATATGACTACTGCAAATGATAAATTTGTGACTACAAATGATGACTAAATTTTGCATATATACGACTATTAGTAGCTAATTTACAGTATCTTATAACACGACTAAAATTAGTCATCTTTCTTCGGTCATTAATTAGTTTCAAACGATGACTAAAATTTGCATATATATGACTATTAGTAGCTAATTTACAGTATCTTATAACACAACCAACATTTTGGTCATATTTATTTAGTCATTAATGGGTTTTCTTGGGTGATAATATAGTCATATATTTTGTTGTATATTTGGTCATTAATTGTGACAATTAATGACCAAATCAAAGATTAAATCAATGACCAAATTAATCACCAAATCAATGGCTAAATTAATGATCAAATCAATGACTAAATTAATGTCCAAATATACAACTAGACAACAAAATTGAGATAACCAAATAATGACTAAGCTAAAAACGACCAAAAGTTGGTCACATTATAAGATATTGTAAATTAGCTACTATTGGTCACTGACCGAAAAATAGTCGTTTATATGCAAATTTTAGTCGTTTTTTTAGTAACTAATTAGCCTTTTTATACTAGTGTATAAGAATTCCTCCGACTATGGAAATTTGAGTGAGGGAACCTAAACTAGGAGCCCAACATTGTTTCCATTATACAGAGAGAGTGATTTTATGGTTAGTATAAAACTATGAAAGAAAAAGGGGGTCATTTTCATTAAATTTTAACCTAGAAAACAATAATGTATTTAAGTGTGTAGACAAAATTATATGGCTAGTATTCATAATGATATATGTATGTGCATTTGTCATATTTTGAAAATAAAGTTGCAGAGTAGTAACTATAAGAAGAATGGACATAAAAATTAGAGCCAAGGTTAGCATGCCCATAGGTCATTGGCAAGAAAGAAAAACCGAAGCTAACCTACAAAGTGCATTCAGTACTTGCTTATGATAATAGTGGCACTATGGGAACCCCTACACAGAAACCCATGACAATAGTCTACAAGGCTCCCTAAACTATATACTTACTAATCATATGAGTGCTGCATATATTATCTATGCAAGAATGCTAATCATAGTGAAGCATGTGAACTAATTCACTCTGAAGTAAAAGCATGACCAAATATTTACACATGCAAAGAATAACTATTAAAGAAAGCATAACACACATAACATGCCAAGAGAGTAATATATCAAACCTTTACCATGAACTTACAAACTCTTCTCAATAAAACAATATTATTTTTTAAACATTGTCCACATTCATTCATGGTCGTAGCCAAAATTAAAATAAAACGAGTATTTATATCTAAATAAAGAGGAAACACTCATACACGAGTTCTATAACTATTATGGCTACAAATTTATGACCTTGTTCCCTATATCTAAATAGAGCTTCTCAAAGAAGCTATACGAATCAAATGGACAAACCCTCAATTGTTAATGCTCTCTATTCCTAAAACCCTCACATAGGGAATTTAGCTCGACAAGACAGGACATGATCTTTGGGAAAAAAACCCTTTGATACTTGCGAAAGGAATGAAAAGGAATGAGTAACTTGAAGTTGCAACAAGAAAACCCTAGCTAGCAAATTATAAACTTTGAATGTGTCTCTTTTATTGAAACCCCAATAAAGAATCAAGGACTAACCTACAAATATAAGTAACCCTTAGTTAGAAAATACATATAGGAATACGTTAATAAAAGAGTAATACAAATGAAATTATGTAGAGAAGAAGTTTTTTATCTTGAAAGGGAAAGTGAATTCCCTCATCACTGTCATGAAAGGAATGGGGTTTGTGCTTATTAAGCATGTTAAAGGAAGAGAGAAACCTCACTCTCAAGGAAACAAAACTATGGTTTTAAAAATTATTGTTGCTAGCCAAAGCATGATTTCATCTAAGAAGCCATGAGAGTGGAGGGTGAGGCCAGAATGAAATGGAAAATATTATAGTCTTAACAAAGAACCCAGAAGATAAGTTCACACTTTCTCTGCAAAAATCAAAACAATTATAATTAGGAGGTTAAATCCATTCCAAGTGCAAGAAAAAATAATAAACTTAAGGAAAACCATAGAAAAAAGGAAGAAATGAGAGTGTCAGTAAGAACATGGAATGAAACCCTACCTCTATTGGCACTTATATAGGTAGTCACCTTCGAAAAACCTTTAAAATAAATTCAATCCACAGAGGTAGATGGATATAACTTACTATCCCAAAATTCCTCCATAGTTGTAGAGTTTAATTCTCGGAATTAGGAAATGCAAAATAAAACATCCAATGGAGGAACAGAGGGTAAATAGTTACCCTAACGATACCAGGTTTCATCTCCATCATTGAAAAATTTATAATCAATAAATATTGTCCAAATTGTGGGATTACGTGATTGGGGTGTAGTCTAACATGCAATATCCTACCATGTGGCCCATCATGTGGATGAAAAATAGTGCAACCCTCCATGTATGAGCTAAGGTGCCACAAAAACACTCCAAACACTTAGAGCACTAACTACTCAATACATATATGTATCCAATGCCTGAGGTGGAACCATGATAAACTTATTATTGTCAATTTTTACGTGGAGTGGTATAGTTTTTATAGAGCCACCATAGTTGTTAGAAATGTTGAATTAGAAAAAAAGGTTTATCACTATTAGATATGTTATACTTGGACTCGTGTTAGGTAATTTACCTAACATGGTCATGATATTGAGCCTAGCAAAGAGAATGTCTCGAATGAACATAAGTGTTAGGGAGTAGTCTAAAGAGTCCAAGCACTATATCTAGTCCCAAAATGGGATACAAAGGAGATTAAGAATGAAAAAAGAGAAACAATGCTTTATGATATAGAAATAAAACTGAGATGGTCAATGATATTTTATTCTTCAAGTGATATCAATGGTTTAGCGATTTTTTCTCACAAAGTGATGTAAGTAGCTTCTTTTAAAAAACATTATTATGTAAATAGTATTATTAATTGGGTGAATTTAGGGACATGTTACACTTCAATACATAACAACCTATCTCTATACTCAAGGGGTTTAGGTTAGGACACTAACATGCTCCCCCCTTATAAAGAAGCATTTTACTTAATGTCAGAGGTGAGGGAATCATATCAATACCACTTGGATAGTGTGTTGGTAGAAAAAAACTTTTTTTTGTTGAGGAAGGCCACATGCTACAACCAAATAGAACCTTCTTCATCTAGTTATGGAAGGCTAGTTTGAAAATAAAAATTAGACCTAATCACTTTCTTTAAGAAAGAGAGAATTAATATTATCTGTATCTCATTGTCACCATATCTACTATAGGTATGGTGTTGGTCCGAGAAGATGACATTAGGACTGGACATCCCATTTACTTTCCGAGTTGGAACCTCAACGATACCAAGATCTAGTATACTCATGTCAAAAAAATTGCTTTGGCGATCGTTCAATCTGTCCAAAGATTTTGCCATTACATCTTTCTTCGGAAAACTACATTCATTTCAGATTGCATCCTAATGACATATATATTGTCATGCCAATTGTTGGGGGGGAATTACTCGAAATGGATAGTTATTCTCTATGACCGTAAATTCATCAAATCCAAGTCAAAGAAATCCATAACTTTCATCGAACTAATGTGTGATCTTCCCTCCCTTGACGCAAAATCTACATATGAAGATTCCATCCCTAATGAGTCATTTTTTATGATATCGTCATATGACCTGTTGTGTTGATATTTACTTATTTATCTCCAGACCCAAACTTTCCTACCTAATACCTCTCACTTTGAGTAGCAACGTATCTATTACCAGTCTCGAAATTATCTGATTATTGGCGACACCCTTTACCTTCGTGGTATCGATATGATCTTACAGAGGTGTCTCACCCTTGAGAAGGCCCAGAAAGTTCTAAATGATAGCCATTTAGGAGCATGTGGCAGAAACTTATCTGGTTATGCTACCGCACAAAAGATCTTACACACTGTCTATTTTTGGCCCGCAATTTTACGCGATTATATCCTTGTAGTCTATAAGTTTCATTCTTGTCAGATATACGATAAAAAATTCTATGCTCCACCTACTCTGCTTCATCTCACTGTCGTACTTGGTCCTTTTGTGAAATGGGGTATCAACTTTATGACAAGTAACCCTCATTCGGTTGGGGGGCATGGCTATATCATTGTCATTATTGACTACTTTACTAAGTGGGATGAATGAATGCCTACATTCAATAACATAGGAAAAATGGCCGCGTACTTCTTTTTCAACCACATGATCGCTGGGTTTGTTGTTCCACAAGTGATAGTCACAGAGCATGGGAAGCATTTTAGGAATCATATGATGACCAAATTAACTACCAAATTGGGACTTTCACATGAAAATTTCACTCCCTATTATACTCAAGCTAACAGAAAAGTTGAAGTTATCAACAAAGTTCTTAATTGTATGCTTCAACGCATGATAGGGGTCCATAAATCGGACTGGAATTTACTTCTTTATGCTGCCTTGTGGGAATACCAAACCTCAGTAAGTACTGCTACCAGATTCACACTGTTTTAGTTGGTTTACGACCTGGAAGCGATCCTTCCCACTGAGTGTGAAATTCCATCATTAACACTTGCTATCGAACTTCTCCCTGCTACCCCCATAGAAGAGAAGTGTCTTTTACAGTTGACTCAATTGGATGAGACTTGACGCGATGCTACTTTGGCCAACGAAGCTCAAAAAATAGGCATCAAAGCGAAATATGACAAAAGTGTCAAACCCAAAGTCTTCTCAAAAGGAGATCTAGTACTTTTATATGACCAAGAGGTCGATAATTTAGACCCACAAAAGTTCCAGCCTATGTGGTTGGGCCCATACACTATTAAAAGTTTCCTGGAAAAAGGGGCTTATGAGTTAGTAGATCTTGATGGAATTCCATTGTCGCAGCCTATAAATGGGTTGTATCTCAAAAAATACAATGCTTGATCTCATTCGTAGTACACTGTGTACATGTTATCTATAGGTTTGTTGAGTGTGTTTGTAGTGTGTTTTTAAAAGTTTCCCATGGTTTCTATTGATCCTTATTTACTTTGGTTTTAATATGTTAACCTCTCTCAAACCATATATTGGTTATGCTAATGGTGCTAGTCATAGTACTCAAAACCTATCCTCTGCAGTGTGGGCCATCTTTTCTCGAAATGGAGATCTAGTGAGTATGCAAGATTTTTGCATTGGCTGCTATTCTAACAAAATCGCTAAGTATAGCACAGTGGTAGAGCTATTATCTGATTCTATTTGACATGGTATCCTTTGTATAGTCTTAAGACTCGACAACTCGTAGTAATACAACTCGCGAATATCTATTCGTGAGGAATTATGCCATCCTTCGTATGTTTTTGAGAGTGTGTCTTCTGGAAATACATTTTTACTTCATACAATATGAACACATTTCTGGAAATCTAAACATTGTAGCAGATTCACTACCTAATTTAGCTTTAGAGAGACATTTGCAACGAATGTAAGTAACTTTCAATTCACATCACATCATATTGAAAGCACAATAAGAGCTAGGAAACACTGAATATATATATATATATATATATATATATATATATATATATATATGATAATTTTGGTTTAGAAAATGTGTGCCCCGAGACACATACGGCTACATCGCCCATATACAAAAAACTACATGCAAACATCTAATTAGAAAATATGACTAGGGACCCCAATGCCATGTCACTAAATTCGCAGTGGAATCTGATCAACCACGGTCTCATCAATCCCGTGGGTCAATCCATCCATGTGGTGCTCTACCTTTGATAGGGCCTCCACTACCTCAATATCCCGTAGCGCATCCTGTCCCACCACAGTGACCTGTATTGGTCCCACTGCCTCCTCCTGTGGTTGTCTCTATGTGTGATGGAGATATGTAGCACCCACCGGTCAAACAGGTCCCATGTATGCATGAAAACACCAAATAGTTTACTCTCGGGAACATGAGAAAACATTTTTTTTTTTTTTGTAAAAATTCATAAAACTTAAAGTTCAAAGTATCTTTCCTGTAGCATCCCATTTCTTACCCTCAGGAAACATGAGCTTGAGATCATCGCGGAAATCTATCCCTCTGTAAGCATACTCATCGATCACGATAAAATGTTTATGCATCCATCCAAAGAATGTTGGTGAAAATTTGATTGATGATGGACCTAAATGTCTGGCCATGTGGTCTATCCACCTCCTCATCCATGGGACTCTAAGATCAAAAGGCTCAAGTATAGTTTGTTGAGGCTGCAGTAATGGTACCCGCTCTAAGGAAAAAGAGACTAAGATGGCACCATAGTTGAAGTTATTCAACTTCCCCTCCTTTTCTTTAGTAAGTTTTTCCTTCAATTTTACCAAGACACCCTCCCTCTAGTCGAATACAATCGGCTCTAGACATTCTACCCCATACTGCATGTATGATATGCTTGCCACATGTAATGCCGAGATGCCTACCAATTTTTCTATGATGAACAAGATCATTATCAAAGGTAGTTAGGTCACAACCTTTATGTTAATATTTTCATCCCTAGTAGGTAAGGCTTGAGGCCTGCAATAGGTATGACTGTAATCTTTCACCGTCTCACCGCCACTTCTTCCACGTAGAAGAGAGATGGGGGCACCTCACTTTGACAATCCTATCAGAAAGTAAATATTATCTACCCATATCTCGATTAGATTCTCCAAATATTGAACGCTTGTGCTTGAACATCCCATGAATGCACAAGGTAATTTAACAACTCCATTTGTTGCCTCATACCAGGAAGCCAGAAGAATTTCAACAATCTGCAGTTTTTGAGTGACCAGATGGTAGATAGGTCATTTGATGTATCCATATCTTGTGCTTCATGCTCTCTTTCTCTCCAGATAAATGACATTTTGTGATAATGGGTACCTAAAAAATCAATAAAGGAATCATTAGACTCTTTTCCATGCAAAAAACCTAACAAAATTTGAGGCAAAACTGAGAAAAAACTTGGGCAAATGTGCCCAATGCACCCCAAAAAGCTTATATGGAGCATTTCACCAATGTCAGCAATGTTTCTCTACCTAGGTGCAACGCCCTTTTCAACACAGAGGGGATGTATTAGTCCCAGGGATTTTTTAATGAGCCTTAGGGGCCTCAAAAACTTAAAAAATTTGCATGAAAAAACAAAAACAAACTGTGGAAACATAGAGAAAGGTATTAGCTCCTACCTGGATCTGATGGCACTTGATATGGTTCCCTGAATTGGCCACAATAAGTTGCAGAATAACAAGTGAAAAAATAATCCAAATATTTACTGTTGAAGGTAAAGTGTGAAATGGTAAAAATGAAAAGTCATTTCGGATATTTATGGTCATTTTCTCGTTATTTTATTAATTGTTAACACTTTTTCCTAGAGATGCTTCAATTTTACTATGAAATGGGTATGTTTAATCCTTCTTTTGGTGTTTTCAGCAGGAGGACAACTGTTAGTAGGTTTATAACATTATGTAATAGGTTACTTTGACCAAAGTGTACACTTTTATCTCTTTTTCAGACTCTATAAACCGACAAAAAAGAAACCCCTTAGAGTCCTCTTTTAGCTCTTTTCAGACTCCCAAAATACGAAAATATTTTTGAGCACTTGTAATTTCAGTATCGTAAAAAAAAATGAAAATGCATCTACTCAGTATAAGTTTAACCATTTTCCAGACTGAGATAGACTAAATACGAAAAAGGAATACCTTGGTAAAACATGGCTAAGAGGTTCTCTTGAGTATTTTTTATACCTTTTCGGACTTAAGAGACTATCTACGAAAAGGGACATGTGGAGTTTTCTTTTCCATATCTTTTTCAAACTCTCTAAACATGAAAATATGCCAAGTTTTACCTCCTCTAGAATCATTAAAGCACCAAATGGTAATGGGCTTATCGAACATGACAAGGCTGAACCACTCCTTCTTAGGGTTCATTAAAAACACTTGGATGGATTCATACAAAGGATGAACGTATAGATTGAGCATACGTTATCCTCCTCAACCTTGTTAAAAAATAAAGAGGCAATGACCATTAGGGTTGGGGAAATTGGGAAAACAAGAGATTACATTTTGCTAAATGGCAACAAGTCTCTCTTGAACACGACACTTTCCACTTCATCTACGTGGTTTTTGGGTTGGGTAATCTGCTTGTATTTTGTTTATCATACCATTTTCAAAGCCTCCATTTCAATTTTGGATCAATGCTACCAACTCCATTCAATGTAGTTATGTGTTCAAGAGAATTCCATCAAGTGATCTCCACTACAATACTCTTAAGCCTTCATTTCATGTCTGCCTTTCCTGATCCATTTCTGTATCAGCATCATTCTAATCATTTCCGTCTCAATCATGATACTCATTTTGTGTCGTTGATGGGGGTTACATCAAGGCCCTCCTGCGACAGGTCGCTTCTTGTTGACTTCATCACATCATCCAAGAATTTGACTTAGAAACACCCCTTTGGTACCTTGGTGCTTGCATACATCAGTGGCAAGTATCCTCGCTCTCAACGACAGGTTTACATGAATGGCCTTCAACCTAAATATTCTGTGTGGTGTTATACATGAGCTCATTTACTGGCACCATATTGATTGTACCATAGTACCTTGAGAGTCATAATGTCATTGGTGGTTTCTCTCACTTATGTTAATGACTTACATCATTGGCCTGTAATCAGGTGGTGTCTACCATGTTCAACTCCAACTCATTGGTTCACATGGATAGACTTGTAGATTAATTGGTTCTGTGAACGAGATAGAAGACCCCAAATCTAGTTTCATCCATATGGGCTGCAATTTCATGAGTTATACAAATATCACAATGTATGATGATCATGATCATATAGACAGTCATCTAGTCATGAGTCCATTAGTTGCATCTATGGAAGCGTCTTTTGATCATTACACATTTTATGTTAGATTATGAGCTAAGTAAGGGTATGCCTCCCTCAGCATCCATATGTCATGATAATTGTAATGTAACAGATGAAGCTCACTGGTTTTCCTTGATCCCCACTTGTCAAAAGGTAAATCAATGCAGTCATTAGTCACCATGACTTTTCAATTTAGGGGGGATTATGTTATAGGTAATTTTGTCACATCCAATCAAAGTGAGCCTCCTAATGGGATCAATTAGTATCCTATTCCCCTTGTCATCATATTGCACAAATCCTTGATAATGTACCTTCCGTCCCTCAGAATTTTAACCCTGAACTGCCCTATCTAAGCCAGTTTGAGCAACAACGCTCCCTGCAAGTCTATTGGGGTCCGTTTAGATATATTTTTCTCCCCTTGTGGCCAGATTTGGTCACCAGCAAGTAACCCCCCTTTTCACTTGCATTGGTTCTAGAATTACAGGATCATGAGCAGGATTCTGGAAGCTTCATCTTTTAGGGGTTTCCAGAATTTGTTTCAACTACTTACCTTGGATTGACATTCATATCCTATCCTACCCTAATTTGGAGTTTTCACCACTTATCCTTTGATCCCATCGCTCCATCAAAGGTGGACCTAAAACCTTAGAATTTTAATTGGATAAGAACTCCCAACTTACCCCTCTCTCCTATATATTTACCCTCTCATATGCAAGAGGTAATGGTTGGCTTTGGAGAGTGATTCTTCCCTTATGCTGCTATAGTAAGTAGTTATCATCCCATGCATATGGTGACTGGCGGTGCATATTGTGACAAGGAAAGGATGAGTCAACAACTTGGAGGAGCTCTTCTACAAGATCAACTGCCACTTATGGTTGTAATATCCTTCTATTTATATTAATGCGAATAATTATATGTTTTATTATATGTGATGTTGATTCATGTATTTCAATACCATGTTGACCTATTGAATAGAGTATTTAGATGATATTGCATACATCTCGTAGTTTCTTGGCTTATGTTATCTGACTGTGTAGGATCTAGTTTTGGCTATCGAAGTTGGAATTAGAGCTTCCAAGCTAAATAAGGGGTGAAGTGAGCGACAATTTCTAGGTAGGCCTCACTCTGTCATCTATTTACTTTAAGGAAAAGCATTGGGTTCCTTGTCTCTCTGTTGTTCTAGGTTTACCACCAAACCTAGGGGAGATAACTTGGTACGCAATCGTAAATCCCGTATAACAAGGTTTATACAAAAAATCACAGATAAAAAATGAACAAAAAAGACTAAGCAACAAGAAATTAAACCACCAATAGATATCCAAAAAATTGTAGCCAAATCACAGTTCTAGTGAGGATACTGGGGTCTAGTCTTTTAAACTCATACCAAGAGGTATTGCTGGCTTTATCCACATTGGATATGTTTCCCTGTGTGAGTGTTACATGCCATTTTTTCACCATTAGGAAATTTCCGCCAATTTGGATCTCTCGCTATCTGATGAAAGTGTTCCAAACATTACCCTACAAATTTGGAAGTAAAACAATCCCAAAGACTACAAGAATTACAGATTTTATTGCTCAAACCTTATTTGTCAGAACATGCACAGTTTCTTTAGCCATTACCTACACATGTGCAATTTTTACCATTGTGGCCTGCGTAATTCTACGCACTTTCTTCCACTAAAAACTTCGCAAATCACTTAATGTAAGTAAAAATAAAGAGTGATTTCTAGAAGCTTTGTTGGGGGATTATTTCCCAACTAAAATATTCAAGATTATGCTTACTCAATCCTAATCACTCTGTTCATGTAGATAATTCCCTGTCTTTATGGAATCCTAATCCCTCCTTTTGAGGATCTCATCCCTTAGGAAGAGATCTCAAACCTCCTCCTCTTGGCCTATAAATAAAACATAGAACAAAGGGCTATGGAGGACTACTGAATGTAAATTTATGTTGTTGATATTGTTGATATTGTTACATGATCTCCATGATACATCATATATGATATTTGGGGTTTTCAGCTTCAAGATTTCTCGTAAAACAACCATATTATGTGCGATTTTTTTTATTGCTTCATGTCTTTGCAATTGATTTTAATTTCCGCAAAAGATTAATAGTGGAAGGATGATGTATTTAGAAAGAAGATAAAATATTGTTAGATCAGGAGAATCTGGATATATACATGCATCTTGTATATAATTTCTACATGGTATCAGAGCAGTGTTAATTCTTGAAGATTGCAATTGTGAAGAATTGTTGAGTTTGTGCTAGTGGACAATTCGAATTTGTTGCAGAAAATTCTTGGTGAGATAGTCGAGTATACATTGAAATGTCTTTCAATGGGTTGCGATTGGAGTATGCCCTTGATGGGAGCTCGAATTACATAGCCTGGAAGGATAGGATGGAGGCGGTGCTAGAAGATAATAGACTGAAGGAGTTCATCGATAGTGATATTCCTAAGTCGGGATCTAGCGATGCTGCATTACTTGATGCATGGAAAAAGAAGATAGCAAAGATAAGAAGAATTATGTTGGAAGGTGTGAAGGACCATATTGTGTCCAGCCTTCACGAGAAAGCCACTCCATTTTCAATGTGGAAGGCTTTGACAGATTTGTTCCAAAGAAGTAGCGACCAAAGAAAGTTGGCGCTGAAAGATAAGCTCAGAAAAATAAAAATGGAGAATGGCGACAGTATTCCAAAATATCTCATGAAGTTTTTCCACTTTAGGGATGAACTAGGAAGTGTGGGGATTACTGTTGATGATGAAGACTTGGTGAGCTTGGCTCTCCTTGGGCTTCCGAAGAGTTTCCATAGCTACGAAGACTCTGTCAATGGATGGGAGAAACTGCCGGGGTGGGAGCGACTTTGGTCAGATCTTGTGTAGGAGGAGATAAGGCGAAGTACCAGGGAGGGCTCTTCATCGAAGAATGAAGATGATGAGAATTGCGATTTGGCTGCAAAAGCAAGGAAAGGGAAGGGGAAGAAATTTCCCTCAAAATTCGAAGCTAAAGACAAGAAGCAAGATTTGTCCAAGGTGAAGTGTTTTCATTGTCACGAACATGGGCATTTCGCCACTAACTGCCCACAAAAGAAGAAGAACAAGAAGGTTGTTGGAGCTTCAACTGGAGAGGCCTTAGCCTCGCAATTTGAACTTGATTTCTATTTTATCGCATGCTTGGTTTCAAGCTATATGGGATCAGTGTGGCATCTTGATAGTGGTGCGTCTTTCCATATGACAGGAGACAAGGAGTTGTTTAGTGACTTGGAGGAGAAGGACCTTCAAGTGCATATAGAGATGGGCGACGATGGTCGATACAGTGTGGCCAGCATTGGGACGATTACCTTTGAGAGGGATTCCAATAATCTGTTCTTGTTGAAAGATGTTATGCATGTTCCAGGTCTGAAGAAGAACTTGGTCTCGGTCGCAATGTTGGAGGACAAAGGTTATGACATTATTTTTAGCGATGGAAAATCTTTCCTGCAACATAAAACAACAGGTCAAACCAAGAGGATGGGGATTCGAGTTAAGAATCTCTACGAGCTGGAGGTAGATGGTTGCTCTACAATGGTGGGCAAAATAGAAGAAGAGGTGAGCTGGGATGAGGGCGAATTATGGCACAGGATATTGGGCCATATTCACCATGGTACTTTGAATATTTTGCACCAGATTTCTACTAGACTTCCCAAGGGTAATCTTGCGTAGTCAGATCAGTGCAAGGGATGTACTATGGGTAAGTTTGTGAAGACCACCTTTCATGAGAAGGAGAACCGCGCTTCGGTGATCCTGGAGAGAATTCACACAGACGTGTGTGGACCTTTCTCGGTTGCTTCAACAGCAAAACACAGGTATTATGTTATTTTTTTTTATGACTATTCTCATATATGCCGGATCTTCTTCATGCAGAAGAAGAGAGAAACATTCTCAAAGTTCTGTGAGTTTAAAGCATTGGTGGAGAAGTAGTCGGGGAAGCAAGTGAAAGCTCTACAGAGCAATAATGGTGGTGAATACATCTTGGGCGAATTCAAATACTTCTGTAGAAAAGAAGGAATTCGAAGAGAACTCATAGTGCCTCATAACCCACAGTAGAATGGGGTCGCGGAGAGGAAGAACAGAATGATCGTGGGTGCTGCACGAGCGATGTTGCATGACCAGGGCCTATCGATGCACTTGTGGGCGAAAGCATGCAACACTGTGGTTTATGTGTGAAACCGTTGTCCTCATAGATTACTTAGCATGAGTACACCTAAAGAAGCTTTTACTGGTAAGAAGCCTAATATTTCTCATTTGAAGATTTTTGGCTCATCTATTTACATTCATGTGACAAAGGATGCCAGGAAGAAACTGGAGCTGACTGCAGAAGTTGGGATATTTGTGGGGTACACAAAAACACCCCATAATTATCGTGTGTATTTTCCAGACAGTCGGATGAATGTGGTGCGACAAGATATAAAATTCAATGAGGTGAAAGCCATGAAGTTGTCGCTTGAGAGGGAGCTACACTTGCATGCAGAGGAGGAACTTCTTGTTCCCAAAGATGAGCCTCCAGATGTGGATCAGCCACAGGAGAAGATTCATGGAGTGGAGGAGTCCACTCATGCAGAACCAAACATCAGACAAGGTAGGAAGTGGACCACAGAAGCTGAGAGACTGAAGCTTGATGCGGCACAGAATGTAGGAGTCCCTACATCACAGCGCAGACAGAGACAAACACCTAATTGATTTACTGGATACATGGCTCTTATGAGCAAGTGTATCGTGACAGAGCCATCTTCTTTTGAAGAAGCAGTGCAGGATCCCACATAGGTAGATGCCATGGTGGAGGAGTATGACTCCATTGTCAGAAACGGTGCTTGGGATATTGTTCCAAGGCCAGTGGGAAAATCAGTTGTAGGATCAAGATGGATCTACAAGGTAAAGAAAGTTGTTGATGGGAGCGTCAAGAAGTATAAGGCAAGACTTGTTGCCGGGGGCTTCTCACAGATCGAGGGGATTGATTATGAAGAAACCTTTGCACCTATCGCACGGTATTCTTCCATAAGGACCATCCTTGCTCTCTCGGGGCAGATGGGTTGGCACATTCATCAGATGGATATGAAGACTATGTTCCTTAATGGGATCATTGAGGAAGAGGTGTACATTGAGCAGCCTGAAGGATTTGAGATCTTCAGCAGCAAGTCACATGTGTGCAGACTCAAAAGAGCGTTGTATGGGCTGAAGTAAGCACCTCGTGCTTGGTACATATGGATCGACACCTATTTCACCGGACTTGGCTTCACCAAGAGTGAGGCGGATGTAAACCTATACCAAATTGTGGTGGAGGGTAAGCTTTTAATCATTGTTCTTTATGTTGATGATTTAATACTAATAGGTGATGAGCAGTTGATACACTCATGAAAGGCAGATCTTGCAAAAGAGTTTGAGATGAAGGATTTGGGCCTCCTTCATTATTTCCTTGGATTGGAAATATGGCAGCGGGAAGGTGAATTGTTTGTTTCTCAAGACAAGTATGCCCGAGAGATAATGGAGAAGTTTCAAATGCAAGGCTGCAAGCCTATTGACACTCCTCTTCCAGGAAATTGGAGGAAAGAGGATAATACATCGACAGAGGTAGTGGATGCCACTGTTTATCGACAGTTGGTGGGTTCGCTCATGTATTTAGTTAATACAAGATTGGGCATATGCTATGCGGTGAACCAGCTTTCACAAGTGATGGTTAAGCGTACCAAGCTCTTTTGGAAGGAAAGAAAGCATTTCTTGAGGTATCTCAGAGGCACATATGAGTATGGTTTATGGTACAGACAGACAGATGAGGTGAAGTTGCATGGCTTCACGAATGCAGATTGGGCAGGCAGTACAACAGACAGAAAGAGCACATCAGGAGGGATTTTCAGTATCGAATCTATGACAGCTTCTTGGTACAACAGGAAACAAAGATCAGTGGCACTTAGTTCAGCGGAAGCATAATACATGGCAGCAAGTCAAGCTGCATGTGAGGCTATCTGGATGAGGAAGATCCTGGTTGGTTTGTTTGGTTCACATTTAGATCCTACAGTGATACATTGTGATAATCATATTTTCATTAAACTCTCGATTAATCTTGTGTTTCATGATAGATCTAAACATATTGATATCCGGAATCATCATATCAAATATTGTGTGCAGCGAAAGATCATGTTGCTTCAGTACATTCCTACGGAGGATCAAGATGCAGATATTCTGACAAAGGCGCTCACTAGGAGAAAATTTGAATACCATAGAGGTAGGATCGGAGTGAACGATAATATCTATCTTGTTGAGAGGGAGTGTTGAGATTAAACAAGATGGTGAGCTTAGTGAAAATGAGTCGCCTTCACTAAGTGGGCCCGCAGGATATTTTTGGCGCAAGTGTATTTTTAGATTATGTCTATTTTTAGACATGGTGATCATATTTCAGAAGTTGCAGGATGCTATTTGTGGATGGTTGGTCAAGTTGGAAAAATAGATGAAATTCTATTTTTATAATATTGGGCGAAGTCTATTTATAGATCTTCGATCTACAAATAGAAGTGTCGATTATTATTAGCTCTTAATAATAATCCGACAATAAACATCAACTTATTCTCTTGGAGCACTTAATTTCAGTGCATAGATTTGGAAAATTAGTGGGCTAAAGGAATTACGCAATTCCTAGGGTTTACTGGTGGTTCATGCATGGAGGACTCATTTAGAACTGAAGTGGCGAAGTTATGATAGAGTTGGAAGAGTAGTTCATGGAGTTGTTATTCATTTTAACTGAGTTAATGGAGTTAAACTCAGTTGAGCTAGTTGTATCTAGTCTAACTGAATGATACACTAGTGAGAGTGGAGTGAATTAATTAGTTAATTAATTCACAAATAGTAACTCATTAATCAACTGAACAATACAACAGTTAACTACAGTGCATGTCAGTTCCACTGGAGACCCAGTGGAGAGATAGGTGAAAGGGCAAGATGGACTATATGTTGTGACTATAGTGATGCATTTATTGCACCACACACACATTGGAGTTTCCAATGAGTATTGTGCAGTGCAAGCAAGGGTAATTGGAATTCATTCAGAGCTATTCTTCAATAGGGATTGTGCAGTGGAGGCAGGCTAGCAGGTGGCAAGAAATCGGTGCATGGATTTGCAGATTTCTTCTTATTAGTGTGTGACGATTGATTGTACTGAGAGCTTGATGTACTAAGCTTTGTATGAGATTGTTACATGATCTCCATGATACATAATACATGATAGTTTGGGATTTCAGCTTCAGGCTTTCCCGTTAAACAACTGTGTTATGTGTGATTGTTTTTATTGCTTCATGTGTTTGAAATTGATTTTAATTTCTACAAAAGATTAACAGCAGAAGGATTGTGTATTTAGCAAGAAGATAAAATATTGTTAGATTAGGAGAATTTGGATGTATACATGCATCTTGTATATAATTTCTATAGATATAGGGCTAGAAGGCTTGTCATATAAGGAGAAGATTGGAGACCATTGGAAGGAGCAATACATCATCAAGGCTAAGGTTGTATTACTCCTTCATTCTTGAGATTAATACAAAATAATGTTTCTTTCCCACTGTATTTTTCAATGGAGTTGATGTATTGTGTATTTTCTTCCATTTTTCCATCGATAATGATATTAGGTACTAGTTTCCTTGATCACTAGTATGAGTTTTATTGGGTCATTTATCTATCATATGCCTTTGATATTTTTTTGTTACTATGTTTGCAGGTTTGTATTCTAAGCGTTGAGGATTTGCATCAAACCATAGCAAGGATCTTCATCATGCATTTCGTTTGAAAGGTAAAAAAAAATTATTCCAACATTATTTCTTATGATTCAATAGGAATGAACTCAAGGAAATATTGACTAATTTGTTTGTTTGTTACTAGATTCAACCATTGAATCTAGGGAGATTTCTTTTGTCGGCAAGAGGAATTTTTATGCCATAACAAGTTGGTGACTTTGTTGGAGAATGTCTCATTCTTCACTATTTCCATTTTCTGAATTTTTGAACCTTTTCCCATATCCTTATCTGAGTGTGTGCAAGATATTAAAATTATGGAATTTGTGCAGTTTTTGGCTTTATTTTTATTTTTTCTAAATATTTCTCGGTTTGTGCATTTTATCATTAGAAACAGTGCACAGATATGTGCACTTAGTCCTTAGCACCAATGCATATGCGCACTAAACCTAATTGGTTACCTATGCAAATTTCTGAAAAATTGAAAATTTATGGATTTCTCAGTTGTTCTCTATTTTTATCACTACTCAGAGGTTTTTCCAATTTCTTAACAATTTTTGGGTGTTTTTTGCTTTGAGTGTCATCTCTTTTGATCTTTGGGATTTTCATGAAATTTCAATTTGAGTTATTTGTTAATGAAATCTCATATTACATTTGATTTCATTTGGGTTTTATAATTCTTGTGAAATTTCCTTTACTTACACTTGGTTGGTTCTTTCAAAGTATTAGTGAAAGAAGGTATTGTTGTACATAAGTGGTCTCGTTATATTGTTCTTTCACTGATTTAAAATCATCTTGTGTTTGTTTGGAAAAGTTTTGTGCATAGTTTAGATTCTATAAAAGTCAACTGTAGATTTAGATCAAAGTCTTTGATTGCCTTTTTGAGAAAAATCACTTATCTTTATAGTTTAGGGTTTTGAGTTTTTATTGGTTTGTTGATCTATCAAAAAAGAGTCTTTCGCTTCTAGAATTAGTTGTGTCAGTCTCGTTTCTTTCACTAAATCTCATCATATATTCATTTATGCCTATTGTAAAGAGTTATTTCATCGATTGAAAAGATAGTTTCTCTCATTGAAAGAAAGTCTTGATTTGAATTTGCATGTTTTTATGCTTGTTTTAAACATAAAAATGAAAATTTTGCTTGGAATTGATTTGCATTAGTATTTTCCTGCTGAAAATTAGTGCATTAGAGAATTTGTTATGTTTTCTCTTATTTATCAATTCTTGCATTGTTGGAAGAGAATGGAACCTCTCTCCTTACTTTAGTTAGGATTCATCGAAGTGAAAAGATTACATTATCATATTTGATTGCATTCAAATTTGAGTCAGGTTATAACACCGTTGGTTTCATATCGATCAACCTACTGAGTAAAAAACAACTTAAAAAAGACAATGCTAATAAAATAAATTAGAATTTTTATATTTCTAGGAATCATTACACCTACATTAGATTAGATAGTAGGAATTTGGAATAGGAAAGTGAGTTAACTTTCCAAAGCTACAAACAAACAATAGAATCTTGCGGTAGGGAGTAAATCCATCTATTAAAGTTTGAATCTGGGAATATCCTCTTGCACGGGAGTTAAGCACGAGATCATATCAGACCCACTAAAGTGACTGACTCCACTTCATTGGTTACGATAACACGATTTTCAGACATTACAAACAATGTCGAAAGGTGCTTGGAAGTCACTTGAAGGATAAGCCTCAGATTGACCATGTTGAGGAACCTTCAAGGACATTGAGCTTTGTTACTTTGCCCTTCCATCTATGTTTGATCTACAACTATTCCCCAAGTTAAATTATTGTATGTAGTAACCTTAAATACCATTAGTTTAGGGCTTTACCCAAGGTCACGACGGGGGGTAATTCCCTGTTGTACCTGGAGCATACATTGACTTGAATCACTTAGACCTTTTTGGAGTGTATTCTTCACTCGAGATGTCATAAGTGAAGTTATTTGCACTAGATTGTGGCCATTAAGCAGGTTGTCAACGTAATTGATTCCACCTACTCTATCTATAGCCACTTTTCACATTGATTTGTGTGATTTTGTTGTGAAAAGGTTGTTTGCATGGTTTTACTACTTAGGTTTATTAGTATGTGTTATTTGTTTGTTTTACTTTTTTCAAACCTTAGGTGTATATTGTGAATTTGGATTATTAATATTGTTAAAATTATTAATAAAATTCACTAAAGTTGAATCTAATGGCAACAGTTCCAGAATTTACCAACCAAGGAACCCCTCTTAATGGGAATCCTAGTCCTTTTCCTTGTTTTGGAAATGTTGGTCCTCCTTATATGGCTACATTTTCATTACCTATATTTACCATAATTTTACCTGTATGGTTTTTTTCAACTTCCTTGACCTCAAATACTCAAAATTTTCCACCTCAACCAAGTTATCCATCTTAACAACACCAACCCTTTGTTGACCCTTTGCCTTCTTCACCCATCATGCCTTCCTCTCTTATTCTTCACTTGGTAAAATCATTGATGCTAGTAATGAGGTGGCCAAGAAGAAAAAGAAGGGGAAGAACAAGAACAAGCAAGATAAGCCTAGAATTCAACCAACCAACCATGGTTGTAAGTATTGCTAATGTTGAGGGACCTTCCAACATACATCGTAGGCCCAAATATCCTTGCAATATTTGTAAGGGTGACCACTTCCTTATCAATTTTCCTTGTATTCATAAGGTCTTGGGAGTATGGTCTGAAAATTCTTATCAGCTTAATGTTGATCCATCAACCAATGATTGTGAGGTCTCAAAGAAAAATGGTAAAGTTAGGCTTCCTTTTAGGTTATACGAAGGGAGTCATCAAACTTAGCTTTTCCCTCACATGGATGAATCCTCAAAATTGTTGGAAAAACTTTTCTCAACAACAACTCCCAACTGGTTACCGTAATATTTCTCCCAGCTTATCATCAGTTGACGAAGTGGTTGATCTAATTCCAAGTACAGTCAATCCCACTCTTCCATTGGAGATTGAAACACATATCACTCGGGTTGATAAACCATTGGTTGATCAAGTGGTTGAATCAATTCCAAATTTTATAGGTCTCATTCTCCCTTTAGAGATTTAAATCCATACTGCTCAGGTTCTTCTTTTAACTTCAGATTCTTCTACAAAAGTGGCAATTCTACATGTTTCTACAGAACCCCCTCCAAGTACTGAGGTCATTTCCTTTAATTGGAGTAGACTGAAAAAGCCTCGTATCCCTTCTTCCACACCTTTCCAAATAATTATGAAGGCTTATGGTAAGAATGTGTGTCACACAAATGTATATGAAGGTGATTATGTTAGTATTTTGTCCTCAACGACTTGGCAAGCTTTGGGTTCCCCTCAGATTGTGCCTGTTACACAGAATCTATTAGCTTTTAACATAACCATTAGTGAACCTTTAGGGATCCTTCTGATCCAGGTGGATATTGGTGACCACCCAACTATTTCACTTGGGGCCCCACCATTTTTTCTTTTATTTTTTCAGTTTCCTTAATAGTATTACAATTTACTATTTTTAGCATTTTTCGGGTCCTGAACTTCCGTAACCATTTTAAGGCCCTAAACGACGTTTTTTGGGAAAAATGGGAGTAACATGGAATTTAATTTAATTTTTCTCACATAAAAAGTTTTAGTCCTCGGATATATCTTTATAACGAGGTATTGTGCATGTCGAACAAAGATTGTATGCCAAAGTTATGTCTTGAGGAAGTTGATGTACCAATTTACCCAAACGGGGCCCATAGTTTTGGCGCTTCATCTCCTAGGGTTAGGTTTTTGTATGTTTAGGGTTTTCCATTATTTATAAATAATAAATAGTTCCTCTAACCTCATTTTAACACATTTCAGAGGCCTGCAGCCACCACATCTCTTCTCAGAGATAAGCTACCAACGCCCTAGCTAGTTTATTTCCATTCTGTCTGTAAACAAATTTCAGTTCTTTGATAGTAATGAAATGAAGTGTTATTTACACTGCATATTTGTATTTATGGTTATATGTGTATTATGTTTTGTTCCTGCATAAATCTAGATCAGTGGTATTAGAGTGGTCTACTATTTCTCGATCCTTCTTTGCATGTCCCCAACGAGGTCGGGGTATAGGGAATTAAGGCTCGATCTGGTTGAACCTTTCCAAGATCAGTCTCACAAACCCTGAAGGCCGCCCATGGGGGATGAAAATAAAGATGAGGGAGAAGAATATTGTATCAAAATATTTCTCGAGGAGGCCCTCGAAAAAAAAGGAACTCAATGATCGATAACTTTACCCAAATCCTTCAACGACTGCCCACTGGTGGCGCATCTACATCCAACAGCCACTCTAGAGGCGCAAATCCTTTTAATGTACAAGTAAAATCTGAAATTACCATAATTTAGGGCTAAATAGATGCAGGCGCCATGGATAGATGGTTGAATCTATTAGAATTATATTTCTCGGTTCACGACTTTTCTGACCAAGAGAAGATTTTTTTTTCACTCTTCAAAGCTACGCCCATGTTAAGGACTGGTGGGAAACCTACTGTGAGAAAAATGATGAGGGGGAACCCTCTCTGTTCTCAGCCGTCCCCACTTTTAATTCTTTTCAAGACGCCATCAAGGAACAATATTATCACGTGGGGAGCTATGAGGGCAAGTACATACAATGGACTACATTGTGGCAGCAAAGGGATCAAGATGTGCATGAGTTGACGAATCTGTTCCATACCCCGCACACAAAGTTGGGTATCAGATATTTGGAGAAAAATTTGGTGTTGAAGTACCGCATTTGTCTACACAGATATATTCAGGGGGAAACCTCGCTTGGTACGACATACCGATATGCTTCCAAGATTGAGCAGAAATTCAAACAGAAGAAGCGATATTTTGGATCTACGAATCAAAAGCAAGGGAAAGGTGCCCCCAAACCACAGAACAAAGGACAAAGCCAAGGCATAGCGGCCCAAGACAACATGCCAAATCTGAAAGAAAATAACAACACCACAAATCCAAAGAAAGACACAGGAAAGTGGTATGAGTTCCATAAGAGCTCTACTCACAAAAAAAGTGAGTGTTTTTCCAAGCAGTCTCTAGTGGCTGAGATGAGGGCTTCTGAATCATATGCATGCTTTGACTTTGAATCAGAACTCGACAAGGGGAATGACAAAGGGAAGTGGATTATTGATGCAAATACCAATGCCACTGTTGCAAGCGCGAAGATCCAAAAGGAGGAAATGGAAGATCCAGAGGAGGAGGAGTGTCTCTTCCCCTTCTAGATGTGGGTAAAGGGTTCCCCAATATAGTTCATTATCGATAGTGGGAGCCAAAAGAACCTCATTTCGGTAGAGGTCGTGAAGCGGTTGGGCTTGTCGACCACAACACACCCACAGTGATACACCATTCGATGACTTCACCAAGGACCGGATCTCTGTGTCAGCGAGCAGTGTCGCTTTCCCTACAACATCAAGCCCTTCACGGATGAGGTATTATGTGACATTGCTTCTCTTGATGTTTGTGATGTATTATTAGGCCAACCATACTTGTGGAAGTGAAATGTTGTGTATGATTCATGGCCTCACACTGTTATTGTTACTTTTGGAAATAAGGTGTACATGATACTAGAGGTACCACGGCCTGCCGCTATCTCTTTGGTTACTACAAAACAATGTAGTAAGTTCATTTACAAAACCGAGAATTTTTTTTTTTTGATGATCCGCCCTTAGGTAAAGAAGAAGACTGTGGCCATGGCCTCCAAACAAGGCTCCTTCACACGACAACAACAAATGGACAAGGTCTTGGGGAAGTACATTAGATCCTGCACTGCTTGCGCCATTTCCAAACCGACCATTAAGAAGCAAGGCCTCTATACTTTGCTACCTTCCCCTAGTCGACCTTGGGAATCCATCTCCATGGATTACATGTTGGGCCTTCCTTCTACTAAGCATTGAAACAACTGTGTTTTTGTGGTCATCGACAGATTCTCGAAGATGGCCATTATGGCGGCCTACAAGAAGAATATCACAACAGAAGCCACTGCTAAACTCTTCTTTGAACGAGTGTGAGTGCACTTTGGGATCCCATAGTCTATCATCTCATATCGAGACAGTAGATTCCTCAGCACATTTTGGTCCAGCCTCTGGTCAATGCTAGAAACCAAGCTCACCAAGTCCACAACTTTCCATCCCCAAACTGATGGCCAAACAAAGGTTGTCAATAGGATGATCGTACACATTCTGCGCATGTACAATTCAAAGCATCCACGCACATGGGATGAGATCCTTCCCTATGTACAACATATTTATAACTGGGCTCTCCACAACTTAACCGACCACAACCTCTTTTATATGGGATTGGGATTCTAGCCACTATGTCCCATTGATGTAGCCATGTCATTTGCGGCTACTTAGGCCGATTTGGCTCATGTCCAGTTTGAAGCTGACAAAGCGAACAACTTCATTGAGCGCATTCAACACATCTGCCAACAGGTTCATTATTGGACAAAGAAAATGCTAAGTACAAGAAACGACATGATCAACATCAGATGTCATACAACTTCCAGATGGCCGACAATGTGTGGCTACATTTGCATAAGGAACGCCTCGTTTGACCCCACTGCAAGCTTCGCCCGCTCTGATATGGGTCGTACACCATCACCAAGGTTGTAGGGGCCAATGCCTTCAAGTTTAGTATTCTACCATTCCTTGGTCTGCACCAAATATTCAATGTGGACCGTCTTTGACCCTACTTCCCACCTCTACTGGACACCTCCTACATTGCAAAACAACTCACACCAACAGATTTAAACCTAGACTACATGGAACATGCCACCTTGGATTGTATCATGGATACAAAAATCAAGAACACTCGCCAGGAGAAGATCCAACTATATCAGGTTGTCAAAGAAGGTCAGCTCCTACACCAAGGCAAGTGGTTCACCAGGGACCAAGTTCAATA
The DNA here is from genome assembly GCA_034641835.2 of Pinus albicaulis. NCBI lineage: Eukaryota > Viridiplantae > Streptophyta > Pinopsida > Pinales > Pinaceae > Pinus > Pinus albicaulis. The sequence continues at coordinate 664,054,307 of CM076578.1, read as the reverse complement.
GAAGTTTCCTCATCTCATGGAGAAACTTAACGTAATGGGGACCATTTCTTCTTAAGGGGGGAGGAATGATCCATGTGGATATTGGTGGAAACCTGCCTATTTCACTTAGGGCCCCACCATTATTTCTTTTAGTTTTTTAGTTTCCTTAATGGTATCATAGTTTACTATTTTTAGGAGTTTTCAGGTCCTGAACTTCCATAGTCACTTTGAGGCCCTAAAAGAGGTTTTTTGGGAAAACCAGGAACAACATGGAAGTTCCTTCCATGTTAATCACATCAAAAGTTGTATTCCTCGTTTGATCACCTTCCTAAGTTTCCTATTACCTTGGAAGGTAAAACTGTGTGTATTGATCTTATGGTAGTCCAAGGAACCTTGGATTTCAATTTGCTCCTTGGGCGAGACTATGTTTATGCCATGAAATTTTTCATATCCACACTCTTTCGAGTGATGTATTTCCCTCACAATGGAAACATTCTAACTATTGACTAACTTTCATTCATTGGTCTTGATTTGACTACCAACCATCCGAATTCCTTGAATATTCCTTATATGGAAGTGGTATCTACCCTACCACAGGTTAATTATGTGGCAGATTATCCCATGCATCTAGTTACCGATCTAGGAAAGCCTCTCACTATTTTCTCGACTTATTTTGACTCAGAGCCGAGAATTGACATGGTAAACCCTATGGGAGTATTTGAACCTGATTTTATTATCCCTATTGAATCCCTCGACATGTGTTGATTCCAGAGAATTTTTTTTCCTTCTGATGAATACCTCTTGAAATGCATGGTCGAGGTGTGTCCCTTGGCATGTGTTCCTTCCAGTTGTAGGCCATGATCAAGGTTTCATGAGGATAGCTCTTTTACTTTGTCAACCTCATTAAAAAATTAAACAAGTCTTCATGAGGATAGTTATTTTACTGTGTCAACCTCGTTAAAAAATGAAATGGGTACTTATGAGGATAGTTCTTTTACTGTGTCATTCTCATTAAAAAATGAAACAGACCCTTATGAGGATAGTTCTTTTACTGTGTAAACCTCATTAAAAAACAAAATAGGTCCGTTAGGATGGTTCTTTTACTCTATCAACCTCATTAAAAAATGAAACAGGGTTTCCTTTTAGCATAGTTCCTTTTCTTATGTCAAGCTCATTAAAAAAATGAAACAAGGTTTCCTAGGATCAAAGTTCCTTTTCAGCTTATGTCAATCTCAAAAAATGAAACAAGGTGATATGAGCATAGCTCTTTCTTTTTGTCAAGCTCATTAAAAAATGAAACAAATCCTCCCCTAATTGAGTCGAGTCTTTGACTAGATCTCATAAATGTTGAGTCAAGTATTTCACATGATCTTGTAAATTAACCTTCATTCCACCCGCCTATTAGTAACTCGTAGTCTACATAAGTGAATGAAATGAAGCTTGAAGTCTTAGCACTCAAATCTACCTCAGGCTGAAATGAAGTAAACTCAAGGCTACATCAAACCACGCTCAGCCTCGTAGCTAGCCCTACGAGGACAGGAGAGGGCTCTCTCCGTCAATCTCGAGAAAATGAGCAATAGGATGCGAGATGACTTACAATAAGAGCTGATTTTAGGCTAGTAAAGAGATAGGTATGTTTGTTTTTTGGTTTTTTGGGTTTTCGCTGGAGAAATGGGAAAACAAATTTTGGGTCCGGGGATAAGGTCAAACCTTTGCAGAGTTCAAGCTGGGGCGAGGTAGGTGATGATCTTGATGCTTTGAATTAGATAAATGGATAGATTAGACCGACGAGGAGCTGAAGAGGGCAAAGAAGAACTTGGATCCTCTCCAAACAGCTGAAAACATATAGAACTAACTGAATTCAAAGGCCAATCACTGTAAACAATGGATTCAACCTTAATCACTCATTCAATTTAGTTCAGAAGCATATGAAAGGATGGAATACATTAAACATGAAGAAACTTACAGTAAACAAAGAAGAAACACCATCAAGAACAGAACACCACAAGGATCCCAACAAGTGCCGCAAAACCCCTGATCTTTCCTTAGCCAAAATATGAAAAGTATGTACAATGATATCAAAAGTATCCCAAGAGTCCAACCTCTCCAACCCTTGAAAATGATTGAGAAATTACAATATATAGATCACTCTAACACCTTTCCCCACCTCTAGGGGTCGAATTCCCTCTTCAGGGATCAGTTTCAACCAATTCTAATCATGGAACTACAATCTAGGCAGCTAACAACTTGCCTCTAAAAGAGTGGAAACTGATCCATTACATGATTTTTACTCATTTGAGAGTGAATCTTCTAGAAGAGATAAAAACAAGCCAAAGTTACATGCCAAACATGAATTTACATCATAAAAACCCAAGAATTCTATCCATAAGCAAAACTGGTCCATAATAGGCGAAATACTGAGCTGGCAGCTGAAAATTCAGAAAAATCTCTTAGTGGGTCGCTCCTGAACTGCGTGGGTCGCTCATGTTCTAGGCTGATTTTGAGGTAGCTCCCGGCATCCAAATTGAGCTCATGATAGCTCGTTGGAAAGCCCTGGATGTCTACTTTCCAACCCAAGTGGAATTTATGAATTTGGAGTTGATTTGACCCTCCAAAACCTCATTCTCCCAGAGGTACTTCCTGCTGGTGCAAAAGGTGGCAGCAAGGTGATTTTCATGGTGTTTTTGAGCTGTTTGACCATCCAGATTTTGTTGAAATGCTAAGTTGACTTCATAGGATGCATAATTAACCATGAAAAATCCAAAAATGTAAAAATCTCCTCCAACAAGTGTCTCAAAAAAAAGCGAGCGCATGAGCGCGCGACCCACGTAGCTGCAAAACCTGTTTTTTAGACCAAAAATTTGAAAATGACAAAATTTTCTCCGAATTTGCCCAAATTCGGAGCGGAGGTCCTCCGTCATGTGTCCTACCCAGTCAATGAAGACTCGGCCAAAATCCGAAGTGGATCAGGCCTTTTCCGCCATTTTAGTGCTCTCCTGGTGCATGCAGCTCCTGTGGTGAAAACACTGTCTCGGTTGTATGTGTTGGTCTCTATCATGCTCCTGTGAATGTACCTGCGCTGATGAAGAAGGCGAGACCCCTTCCACGCCATGTGGAGATAGTACTCGCGCTGCTGATGAAGTCAACGAGACCCCTTCCACGCCATGTGGAGATAGTACTCGTCGTGATGCTGCAAACAAAGCTTTGTGGCCTCTCTGATATGCTACCACTACTGGTGCACTGGTATGCTCCATCTCAGTGCATCAACCTCAACGATTGAGTCACTGTCCGACTCCTGCTCATACTCTGACTCTGTCTCTGTCATGGCCTGGAACAAGATATTGGCACTATGTATACTGATATGAATGCAGTGAAAGCAAAATTAGGATGTATGTTTTAACACCCAACCAATATTCCCACCGTCAAAGCACCATCAAGGAATCAAATCATGGATAAAATCTCAGCTTTAAATGGATTGAAAAAAGGCACAATCTCTGTTTTGAATGCAAGTGAAATTTTGACCAAATAAGAGCAGGCAACCTTCAAAAGTTTGAACACATCTAGTCAAAGGGAGGGCATGGCATCAATAGAATGTGTTTGTTTATGAGTAATAACCACAAAGGTCTCAATGGGCAGTTTGAAACAAAGTCATGAGCATATTTTTACATTGGGCAGTGAGACTCATTACAAACACAGTCACCATGGCACAAAGGATTTAAACATGGTATAATAATAGCAATGGTTGCAGTGGCATAATGGGCATGAGAGAAAATTGATATTATATGTAAAGCTGGATGTATCACTGCCATAAGATAGCAAACAAACTCCTTCAACCATTCATTTTCATCATAAAACCCTGAAAACAATAATGCTATGACTGTGGGGTTTTAAATCCTCCATTTGAAATGTTTGAAACCACCAACGATGCCACCGGTGCATTTAAAAACATCAAGAAATTGCAAATAACCTGTTTGAAGGCCGATGAATCGATCCCAAGCAAGACTGGGCGCTCAAAATGAAGTTTCGAACCTCTGTATCTGCGTGGGTCGCGCAGCCTCTGCGTGGGTCGCTCGGGCCCCAGGTGGGTCGCTCGGGCCCCAGGTGGGTCGCGTTTCTCTTGCAGGAAGCTTTTGGAGGCCTTCCCGGTGTCCAAATCGGGCGTGTGATAGCTCGTTGGAAAGATATTGGAGTCTACTTTCCAAAAAAAGTGGAATTATGAAATTTGGATTCCATTTACCCTGTCAAAAACCAAATCTCCCAACACTAGTCAAAATGAGCAGAATGAGGCTGCCTCAAGGCAGAGTGCTGTTGCAGTCAAATTTTGAAGGTCTTCCTCAACTCCAAATTGAGCTCATGATAGCTCATTGGAAAGGTCTTTCTGTCTAGTTATCATTTGACTCATCATGCAAGTCATTTGGCCAACCATGCTAGGAGAAATCTTGATTTTCCCAAGGTCACTTCAGAGGTGCATTCAATTCTCCTGAGGCAACGGTATTTTTGACATTTCTCCAAAACCATGATACCTGTGTAAAACGTGAAGGAGGTTTTTTGTCCTTGGCATGTTTTGAACAAAAACCTCTCTCAAGTTTCCAAAATGCATCTTTGATTGCTCTGAAACCTCTTTTGAGTGAAACTTACCCCGATGTGTGAAACAAGGAATTTTGTCGAAATGAAGCGAAATGAAGGGGATAGGGGGCTTCTAAATTCTTGGGGAAATTTTGGGAAGTAGGGAGGGATGTTAGGAAGTAGGGGAAAGTGGAATCACAGAGATTGAGTGAGGGGAAGGGGTCCAAAAGGGAAAAACACAGGCCTAGCCTAGAAAATTGCCAAGTTTTGGCTAGAAACTAGGGTTTGTGCAAAAATGAGGAATTTGGGGGATCTCAGTGATGGGAAGTGTTTAATGAGGTATATTAAGGATATGGGAAGGTGTGTGAACATCAGGATACAAGTTTTTCGATGATTTGACCATCCAAGAGAAATTACCTCCAAAACCCTAGGAGAGGGAAATGGACCTTACCTAGGCACAACTGAAGCATGAACAAGGTGTAAAATGACTCGATGGAGCTTGAAAATATGATGAAAACCCTTTGAATGATGGTACACTCAGCTGAATGGTGACATGGACTGACATTTGGACAAATTTGAAAAGAGTGAAAACCAACCCTAGACCTAATGCCTAGTGATCAAATTTTGCTTGAAGACTCTTTGAAATGACAAAATTTGACTTTGACACTTTAAAATCACTTTGAAAGAGCATGTTTGATCACTCGAGGAAGGCTGCAAAAGCTGACTCTAACATTGGCTCCAATGGGGATGGTAGCTCCATCTCCGTGGAGGTGCCAAGAACCGTAGAACTTTGGGAGAGCAGACCAGTGTTTCCATCCATTGGGCCATGGAATCAAAAAATCAAACTGAAATGCATGACTGAAAACTGATGACAAAAATTGACTCTCACTCAACTAAAAACTGACTCGATACTTAAACACAACTGACAAACTGAAAAAGATGCTCAAAGTAGAGCTTATTCAATACACCCTACTCTAATTGTACTTTACACCACCCGATCAACTGTAATGGAACAGCCAATGCAACCATGTAAGCATGCTGGCTGTTGTTTGATTTCTTCCCACATGCTTACTGATGCACAGGAAAAGGAAAGAATCGAAAGGAAACTCCCATGGAAAATTTGAACCAAGTGGACTGCTGATAAACTTGCAAAGCATAAATTGACTGGATGACTGCAAGAATATTGCGAATGGATCTTCATAAACATAGCTCTGGGCCAGATAATATCCATACCTTGATCTTAAACTTTTCCACACATCTGCGGTGCTTTTCTTTGGTGATTGCAGCAAGCTGTCAAAAGGATCCTGAAATTCATGAAAAATGAAACTCTGTTGCTGATTCCAGACTGAACAAAAGCCTCCTTTATCAATCTCCTCATATGAATGGAAATCTTGACATGTGCTATGCAATGAAAAATCTGTTAAACAAGACAATGAAGGTGACCTTTGAACAAGATTATCATCAAGATTCTTTTCGGGCACATGGTTAGCTAATGAAGCAGAATTTTTATAACAAACATCATCTAACACACGAGCAATGGGATCATCAAAAATTTGAGAAGAGTGCTGTAATGTATCCATTGAAACTGTATGACCTCCTTCTAGCTGTTCATCTTTTCCTTGAGATATATTATGAAGATGCTGCCTTATAAACTGAAATGCTTCAAAACAAAAGGGTATAGAATCTTCCTGCATCATCAAATTATGTATTTCATCTTCCACAACTTCATCTGTAATCTGATCTTCAATTGCATTAGATGGCTGCAAATCTGATGTTACAAGCTGCTCATTTGAAGATTTACCATGCAATTTTTCTCTCAAAAACTGAAATGATTCAAAACATAAAGGTACGGAGTCACCTTGAATCATTAAATCATGTGTGCCCACTTCCAAATATTCAGCTGCAACTTGACAATCAATGACTTTTGGGGGCTGCAAATCTGAATATGAGAAGTTTTCGTTGCCCTCAAGACGATCCAGATCAAGACTTGTTGACGTTTGATTTCTGATTGCATGGAAATTATCTCTAATGAACTGAAACGAATCAAAACACAAAGGCAAAGATCCTTCACTTACATCAAAATTTTCTGCACTTTCCTCATCATTGCCATAGCTGATATGCATCGGTTGATCACTGTACTCGAGCTACTGAAAGTGAACTTCCTCCTCGCACAAGCTAGCTGCTGATTTGTCTGCAAGATTAGATTCTTTTTGGAGAACATAATCATCATCATACTGATCAAACTGAGGCAATTCATCATCAAACATACACATCATATCAACAGCTCTCTCTTCTTTACAATGATCTATAAAACAATCACTATGACTACTGGGATCAGAAGCAAAATGTTTTGGGTCAACAACTTGTTCTTGAATGTCATTTTCATTTTTTGCAGTCATTTTCCGCACCATCTCTTCTACTGTGTTTACGAAAAGATCAAGATTTTCCTCTGAAAGTGTCAGCTGCTCTGAAACATTCTTCTTTTCTTCTTCCTTCAACCTTGCCCTCAAGATCAACAAATGAGCCTCTACATTCACTGCCTTGTTCTGCATCTCGTGAAGTGTTGCAATATTCTTTTCTCTCAACTGAAACTCCATTTCCGGATCAAAGGCACTCGGGTAGTGCAAGAGAGCAGATCTAGGAGAAGGTCTTATATCAACTGGCATCGAATAATAAACTTGGTTAAATCTAGCAGAAAATTGTTGTACTGTCTCCCCTGGCAATCTTTTCAGCTGGTTATACTCCTCTATAATCAACAAAAAGTTATGTCCGATCATCCACCTGTCAAGGAAAACTTTGACCAACTGCTGGATATCTGAAATGCTCGCGTTAGGCAGGGCTTTAAGCCAACTCTTCACTTGGCCTTGCAAAGAAAGAGAAAAAAGCCTAATACTAACATCTTCATCATCAACTTCAAAAAGATCTAGAAAAGTCTCAACATTCTGCACATGTTGCTCAGCGTTGACATTGTTACATTCACCGTCAAATCTTGGTAGATATAGATCATAATTTGCAGGAAAAGCATGAAGAACAGAAGGTAAAACAAGAGGTTTGTACCGATATGGAATTTTACAAGGTGTAGGGGTATGTACAAGAGCTACGGGATCAACTTGATTTTCTGGCTCATCACTCTGAAGAGAGTCATCATAAGACGTGGGAAAAGTAAGGAGGCCAGGATCAAAGGGAAACTCAGCATTTACACTCTTTGAATAGATCAAGTGAAGATTTTGATCACCTTTCTCATACAACAAACTTTGAAAAACTTTCAGGATAGCTTCAAGACCAGCAAAGAAGTAATTTACGAGAAAGCAGATTAGATCCTGAATATGAATACCATTCCACTTTAGATACCTGAACTTTGTGTAAGATCCTTCCATTTTCTCAGAGAAAGAGTCAGTCCTCCAGACTTCGAATTGGAGTCACCAGGTGAATGATTTCAGCCTTCTTATGTCCGATCGTTGTCCACCATCAACCATCAGATCTGATCTTGATACATCGCATCAGCACGAGGAGTTAAGTGCTATCGTTTAAACCGGAGATCGATCGGCGTCGTTTATTCACTTCGCTACGATGCATAGCAACAATTATTTCGAAAGCCAATTGCGAAACTTCGTACTCCGTCTTATAACAAGCAAACCATTGAGATCTTCCCCAGTATGGTCGCCACTATGTTAGCACTCAAATCTACCTCAGGTTGAAATGAAGTAAAACTCAAGGCTACATCAAACCACGCTCAGCCTCGTAGCTAGCCCTACGAGGACAGGAGAGGGCTCTCTCCGTCAATCTCGAGAAAATAAGCAATAGGATGCGAGATGACTTACAATAAGAACTGATTTTAGGCTAGTAAAGAGATAGGTATGTTTGATTTTTGATTTTTTTTTTTGGGTTTTCGCTGGAGTGATGGGAAAACAAGTTTTGGGTCCGGGGATAAGGTCAGACCTTTGCAGAGTTCAAGCTGGGGCGAGGTAGGTGATGATCTTGATGCTTTAAATTGGATTTATGGATAGATTAGACCGACGAGGAGCTGAAGAGGGCAAAGAAGAACTTGGATCCTCTCCAAACAGCTGAAAACATATAGAACTAACTGAATTCAAAGGCTAAGCACTGTAAACAATGGATTCAACCTTATTTCACTCATTCAATTTAGTTCAGAAGCATAATGAAAGGATGGAATACATTAAACATGAAGAAACTTACAGTAAACAAAGGAGAAACATCATCAAGAACAGAACACCACAAGGATCCCAACAAGTGCCGCAAAACCCCTGATCTTTCCTTAGCCAAAATATGGAAAGTATGTACAATAGTATCAAAAGTATCCCAAGAGTCCAACCTCTCCAACCTCTGAAAATGATTGATAAATTACAATATATAGATCACTCTAACACCTTTCCCCACCTCTAGGGGTCGAATTCCCTCTTCAGGGATCAGTTTCAACCAATTCTAATCATGGAACTACAATCTAGGCAGCCAACCACTTGCCTCTAAAAGAGTGGAAACTGATCCATTACATGATTTTTTACTCATTTGAGAGTGAATCTTCTAGAAGAGATAAAAACAAGCCAAAGTTACATATCAAACATGAATTTACATCATAAAACCCAAGAATTCTATCCATAAGCAAAACTGGTCCATAATAGGCGAAATACTGAGCTGGCAGCTGAAAATTCAGAAAAATTTCTAGGTGGGTCGCTCCTGAACTGCGTGGGTCGCTCATGTTCTAGGCTGATTTTGAGGTAGCTCCCGGCATCCAAATTGAGCTCATGATAGCTCGTTGGAAAGCCCTGGATGTCTACTTTCCAACCCAAGTGGAATTTCTGAATTTGGAGTTGATTTGACCCTCCAAAACCGCATTCTCCCAGAGGTACTTCCTGCTGGTGCAAAAGGTGGCAGCAAGGTGATTTTCATGGTGTTTTTAAGCTGTTTGACCATCCAGATTTTGTTGAAATGATAAGTTGACTTCAGAGGATGCATAATTAACCATGAAAAATCCAAAAATGTAAAAATCTCCTCCAGCAAGTGTCTCAAAAAAAAGCGAGCGCATGAGCGCGCGACCCACGTAGCTGCAAAACCTGTTTTTTTAGACCAAAAATTTGAAAATGAAAAAATTTTCTCCGAATTTGCCCAAATTCGGAGCGGAGGTCCTCCATCATGTGTCCTGCCCAGTCAATGAAGCCTCGGCCAAAATCCGAAGTGGATTAGGCCTTTTCCACCGTCTTAGTGCTTTGCGCAACCTCCTCTTCAGAATCTTCATTCTCGCTTTGCAGACATGCATGCGAGCCCAATAATGGCCTTTCATGTGACGAAGCATGTCTTTGTCTCTATCATTATCCTGTGAATGTACCTACGCTGATGAAGAAGGCGAGACCCCTTCCACGCCATGTGGAGATAGTACTCGTCGTGATGCTGCAAACAAAGCTTTGTGGCCTCTCTGATATGCTACCACTACTGGCGCACTGCTATGCTCCATCTCAGTACATCAACCTCAACGATTGAGTCACTGTCCGACTCCTGCTCATACTCTGACTCTATCTCTGACATGGCTGCGAACAAGATATGTGCAATATGTATACTGATATGAATGCAGTGAAAGAAAAATTAGGATGTATGTTTTAACACCCAACCAATATTCCCACCGTCAAAGCACCATCAAGGAATCAAATCATGGATAAAATCTCAGCTTTAAATGGATTGAAAAAGGCACAATCTCTGTTTTGAATGCAAGTGAAATTTTGACCAAATAAGAGCAGGCAACCTTCAAAAGTTTGAACACATCTAGTCAAAGGGAGGGCATGGCATCAATAGAATGTGTTTGTTTATGAGTAATAACCACAAAGGTCTCAATGGGCAATTTGAAACAAAGTCATGAGCATATTTTTACCTTGGGCAGTGAGACTCATTACAAACACAGTCACCATGGCACAAAGGATTTAAACATGGTATAATAATAGCAATGGTTGCAGTGGCATAATGGGCATGAGAGAAAATTGATATTATATGTAAAGCTGGATGTATCACTGCCATAAGATAGCAAACAAACTCCTTCAACCATTCATTTTCATCATAAAACCCTGAAAACAATAATGCTATGACTGTGGGGTTTTAAATCCTCCATTTGAAATGTTTGAAACCACCAACGATGCCACCGGTGCATTTAAAAACATCAAGAAATTGCAAATAACCTGTTTGAAGGCCGATGAATCGATCCCAAGCAAGACTGGGCGCTCAAAATGAAGTTTCGAACCTCTGTATCTGCGTGGGTCGCGCAGCCTCTGCGTGGGTCGCTCAGGCCCCAGGTGGGTCGGTCGGGCCCCAGGTGGGTCGCGTTTCTCTTGCAGGAAGCTTTTGGAGGCCTTCCCGGTGTCCAAATCGGGCGTGTGATAGCTCGTTGGAAAGCTATTGGAGTATAATTTCCAAAAAAAGTGGAATTATGCAATTTGGATTCCATTTACCCTGTCAAAAACCAAATCTCCCAACACTAGTCAAAATGAGCAGAATGAGGCTGCCTCAAGGCAGAGCGCTGTTTCAGTCAACTTTTGAAGGTCTTCATCAACTCCAAATTGAGCTCATGATAGCTCATTGGAAAGGTATTTCTGTCTAGTTATCATATAAATCATCAAGAAAGTCATTTGGCCAACCATTCTAGGAGAAATATTGATTTTACCAAGGTAACTTCAGAGGTGCATTCAATTCTCCTGAGGAAACGGTATTTTTGACATTTCTCCAAAACCATGATACCTGTGTAAAACGTGAAGGAGGTTTTTATTCCTTGGCATGTGGTGAAAGAAAACCTCTCTCAGGTTTCCAAAATTCATCTTTTATTGCTCTGAAACCTCTTTTGAGTGAAACTTACCCTGATGTGTGAAACAAGGAATTTTGTCGAAATGAAGCGAAATGAAGGGGATAGGGGGCTTCTAAATTCTTGGGGAAATTTTTGGAAGTAGGGAGGGATGTTAGGAAGCAGGGGGAAGTGGAATCATAGAGATTGAGTGAGGGGAAGGGGTCCAAAAGGGCAAAACACAGGCCTAGCCTAGGAAATTGCCAAGTTTTGGCTAGAAACTAGGGTTTGTGCAAAAATGAGGACTTTGGGGGATCTCAGTGATGGGAAGTGTTTAATTAGGTGAATTAATGATAGGGGAAGGTGTATGAACATCAGGATACAATTTTTTCGATGATTTGACCATCCAAGAGAAATTACCTCCAAAACCCTAGGAGAGGGAAATGGACCTTTCCTAGGCACAACTGAAGCATGAACGAGGTGTAAAATGACCCAACGGAACTTGACATGATGATGAAAACCCTCTGAATGATGGTACACTCAGCTGAATGGTGACATGGACTGACATTTGGACAAATTTGAAAAGAGTGAAAACCAACCCTAGACCCAATGCCTAGTGATCAAATTTTGCTCAAGACTCTTTTGAAATGACAATTTGACTTCGACACTTTAAAAATCACTTTGAAAGAGCATGTTTGATCACCTGAGGAAGGCCGCAAAAGCCGACTCTAACAAGGGGGCATGTGCCTAGAATTAAGTTATTATACTGGGGCCATAAAAACTTATCTCAAGTAAATTTTTTCTCTGTTTCAAGATTGCGTAAAAATTTGATCCATGTGGATATTGGTGGCCACCCACCTATTCCATTTGGACCCACACCATTAGTTTTTTCAGTTTTTCAGTTTCAAAGATAACTTACTATTTTTAGCAAGTTTTTGGGTCCTGCACTCTCGGAGCTGTTTTGGGGCCTTAATGATCCAAGTGGATATTGGTGGCCACCCACCTATTCCATTTGAACCTCCACCATTGGTTCTTTCAGTTTCTTGTTTTCAGCACAACTTACTATTTGTAGCAGATTTTTAGGTCCTGAACTTCCAGAGCCGTTTTGAGGCCCTAAACGACGTTTTTTGGGAAAACCGAGAGCAAAATAGAATTTAATTTGATGTTTCTCGCATCAAAAGTTGTATTACTTGGATATATATTTCTAATGAGGTATTGAGTGCATCAAACGGAGATCGTATGCCAAAGTTACGTCCCCGGGAAGATTGATGTACCAATTTACCCAACGGTGCCCATAGTTTTGGCACTTCATCTCCTAGGGTTAGGTTTTTGGATGTTTAGGGTTTTCCATTATATCTCAACAATAAATAGGCCATTGAGCCTCATTGTAACATAGTTCATAGGCCTGTAGCCACCACATCTCTTCCAATAGATAAGCTATCAGCGCCCTAGCTAGTTTATTTCCATTATGTCTGTAAGCATATTTCTGTTATTTAATACTAATGAAATGAAGTTTAATTTCCACTGCATCTCTGTGTTTATGTGTATTTCTGTATATTATTATGTTCCTGCATAAATCCAGATCAGTGGAATTAGAGTGGTCTTCTCTCTCTCTCTCTCTATTTTTCTTTGCATGTCCCCAACGAGGTCAAGGTATAAGGAGTTAGGGCTCGATCTGGTTGAACCCTTGCAACATCAATCTCACAAACCCCAAGGACCTCCCATGGTGGAAGAAAATAAATATGAGGGAGCAGGAGATCCTATCAAAATATTGCTTGAGGAGGCCCTCGAGAAATAGAGGAACGCGATGATGGATAACTTTGCCTAGATCCTTCAACGTTTGCCCACCGACGACACATTTACATCCAACAGTGACTCTGGAGGTGCCTCTCCTTTCAAGGTACAATTCAAATTTGACATTCTTGTATTTGAAGGCTAGATAGATGCAGATGTTGTAGATAGATGGTTGAATTTTTTGGAAGGGTATTTCTCATTCCATGATTTCTCCGACCGAGAAAAGATTATTTTTGCACTCCTCAAAGCCGCCCCCATGTCAAAGACTGGTGGGAAACCTACTGTGAGAAAAAGGACAGGAGGGAGCCCTTTATGTTCTCGGCCGAACCCACTTCGAATTCGTTCCGAGACTGCATCAAGGAACAATACTACTCTGTGGGGAGCTATGAGGATGAGTACATCCAATGGACCATGTTGTGGCAACAAAGGGATCAAGATGTGAAAGAACTGACGAATATGTTCCATACCCTATGCACAAAGTTAGGTATTAAAGATTTAGAGAGACATTTGGTGCTCAAGTATCGTAGCTATTTTCACATATACGTTCAGGAAGAAATATATTTCCTCAACATTACCTTGCTTGGTACGACATATCGCCATGCCGCCAACCTCAAGCAAAAATTTAAGCAGAAGAAGCGAGACTTTGGAGCTGTGAATCCGAAACCAGGGAAAGGCATCCCCCATTAGGGGAATTTTGAGGTCTAAAATGGGCCTCCTAAGAAAAATGAACAACCAAAATAAAATTTATAAGAACTAATAGGATTCAATATGATGATGTCAACCTGTTGGAAATATTGTCATTGATGGCAAAGGAATTGGCAAAGAAGGAGCATCTGAAACAGTAACCTTGAAAAGAGAAAATCAAAGTAGCAGCAGAAGAAGAATGGATAATTGAAGCAGAACTGTCTAGAGATAGAATAGTCCTGATGGAATCTGTGAGGGGATTAATGGTGCTCTGTATGTTGTTCAAGGAACCGATCGACAGTGTATCCAAACTGGTAGACAGTGGAGTTATATATTCATTGTATATATGATATGAACAAAGTTATGGTTTTAAGCTCCACATGGAGGGGCTGACTGGCTTCCATGGAGAAAGGAACAAGCAGCGAGAGCAAATCAATTATAACGCGGAAGAACTAAAACAGAGTATTTGGAATTGAACTTTCGGTGGAACATAACAAAAGGAAGCGTGACGGAACCCTGCGTGGAAGAGCGAAACCGTGACCGAGTGAATAGTGAAGGTGGTTTCCGGGTTTCATCGCACCACCCTTCGGTGATAGGCGGTATTTCCTAGTTGGGGAGTGATTCCATAGAAAAGTTGACACGTTGCAACGGTGGACCCATGAAAACCGCTATCAAAGCGCGCTATCGCACGTTAATGTTCGACCAAAGAAGCCGAGCGATATTATTGAACATCGTTGATCTAGGAAGGGGTCATCAGACGGTGTTCATTTGCTATAGATGCGCGAAGGTTACCCAAGGTACGACGCGCCATCGTGCGTTATCATACATGCATCGTCAACGAACGATATCCGTCGGATCATCTGAAGACCGAGCGATGTGCTCTTCATCGTCGGATGGAAATGATCGTTAGCAATGGGCCCCAGTTTTTTAAATTATATTGATTAATCCGTCGATTATGTATGTGGGGGGCCGGATCCAAAGGTCTATTTAAAAGCCATTTGATAAAAGCGCTGGTTATTAATATAAAGTTCTATTATATATTTATTTGCCAAAGGTTGTGAATAATATTTATTTATCAAATTCCACGAATTTGATAAATAAAATTTCAATAAAAGAAAGAAAACCATCAGCGGCACGTTAATGTTTCTTAACCTTGGCTATAGTATTATTTGGCGGAGATAAAGATTACCTTTGGGACGATTCGTGTATGGAAGAATGAAGATTGGGATTTCAATTTGGATTGGTTCGACTTTTAATATGAATACCATTAGCGGTTGAGTGGTTTTATACTCATGGTATTGATAAAGGAAAAACTATATAAGGAGAAGAGGATTATTCTACAGGGTGTGCGTGTAGATTGAGGGGTTGTTAATGAATAAAATTTTAAGAAATATTTGCATGATCGAACTCTGTCTCTGATGAATCTGAATCTATGATGCACCTATGAATATGCTCTCTAGATATAGAAATGATGAATCTCTAGGAAGATCTGAAAATGAAGTCATGAAGATCTTACGCAAATCCGATGAAGAAATTAAGAGAAAGTTGGTAGATCTGAGGGTTGAAGCCTTCAGTGAAAAACTGAAAGCTTTCTACAAACTGGTGTTAAATCAGGGGGTTGGAGCTCCCTTCCAGTGGTGACTGGAAAATGAGAGAAGGTGGTAGCCTTCTACAGGCTATTGCCTGCGTGCTGGTATAAGTCTGCGCCAACATAAAATTGTAAGAAGTTTTCTTTATAATAAATATTAAAGAATGAGGTAACAACAACGGTGTTTTTCTCCCGAATTGGGTTTCCACCTTAAATACTGGTGTACATATGTGTTGCTTATGTTTGATGGTTTGTTCTGTTATTTCTGTTCATGCTTACTACTTAACATATGATGAATGAATGATGCAATGATCTAAGTTGGATTCAGTAAAGTAGCATATGGTTTTAAGAAAGAAAAATTAAAAGTTCTCAGACAGCTCTAAATATTGATTCACCCCCCTCTCAGTATTTATTCCAACAATTGGTATCGGAGCCGGTCCTTTTGAAAAGCTTAGCTGCTAGAAGGAAGATTAATCAAGATGAGCAATCAAGATGGAATAGCATCTATCAGGCCTCCGCTTTTCAACGGAAACAATTTAATCTTCTAGAAAACAAGGATGAGATCCTATCTTCAGTCTCTGGGTGCAGATGTATGGGCTATTGTTGAAGTAGGCTATCAATATCCAGCCGCTGTACCAATAGATCCAACGGAAAGAAAGAATTATGAAACAAATGCAAAGGTGGTTAATGCTCTATTGGGAAGTCTAACTGAATCAAAATTTGTCAAAGTCATGCAATTAAATACACCAAAGGCAATATGGGACAAAATCATTCTAAGCTATGAAGGTGATGGAAAGGTAAAAAGTGCTAAACTCCAAACTCTCAGAATTCAATATGAGAACCTAAAAATGCATAATGAGGAGAGCATTGCTAATTTCTTTTTACGACTTGATGATATTGTAAATCGGATGAGAAATCTGGGAGAAAAAATAACCGAGTCTACTTTGAATGAGAAATTTTTAAGATCACTAACGACAAAATTTGAGACAAAAGTGTCTGCTCTTGAAGAAAAGCAGGATCTTCAAAATCTCACTGTGGTGCAACTTCATGGCATACTAACTGCATATGAAATGAGAAGAGGAGGACCATCTGAAGTCAAGGAAGCCGTCTTTAAAGCTTCTACAAAAGGGAAAGAATTACAAGAGACAAAAGGATCAGGCTATATCTCAGAAGAAGATGAGGTAAATTTTGTAAAGAAACTCCAACTTGGTACAGGACGGTTCAAAGGTAAGCTTCCTTTCAAATGTTTTGCTTGTGGAAGAGTTGGTCATTATGTTGATAAGTGTCCTCACAAAGAAACACATGAAAAATGAAAGGAAGTAGCAAGAAGGAATAAGAATCGGTTTAGCACTAGAAAAAGTTACTATACTCATGAAGAGAGTGATGGGTTATCAGACAGTGAGGAAGAATGTGAACAAGATCTTAGACTTCTCATGGCGTTTGAAAAGGAGTCTAGAGAAGAAAAGGATACTTTTATGGATTCTTTAGAGGACAATGATTTTCTTGATGAAATCAATCAACTCAAAATATGCTTAGAAGAAATTAAAGTAACCATAGAGACTCTGAAAAACCAGCTTCAAGAAAAGGAGAAACATAATGAGAAGTTAGAATGTGAAATAGTAAGTCTAAGAAAAGAAATTGAGAAAGTAAAGACTTTGAATCTTAGATTTTCTAAAGGATCTGAAACCTTAGCTGAGATTATCAAGATACAATGTTCTCCTCTTCTAAAGGCAGGCCTTGGATATATCGGAGAATCTTCTCAGGCTTCAGCACCAAATTATCTAAAAGCAGCTACAGCCAGTACACAACATTCTGCCCCTCAGCAAGGGAATAAAGAATCTTTACAGACAAAGCATGATCATCTCAATTCAAAGAAAACTAACAGGAGTACCTTTCAAGGAAACACCAATCAACAGGTAAATTCAAGTAAAAGATTTTATAATCGCAGAAATTTCTTCTTCAATGGACAATGTTTCTCATGTCACAACTTTGGGCATAAATTTGTTCAGTGTGTTGCATATAAAACCATCATGACAAGAGAAGCAAGAAAGCAAAGGATTGATATTGGAACAAATAAGAATACTTATAACAACATTTCTCCTCTTCAAAATGAAGTTGAATGTGCTTATTGCAATAACTTTGGCCATGAAGAATCTGAATGCAGGAGAAAAGTCCAGCCAAAAGAGCATCTTCCTTCAAGCTCCAAAGTATGGAAAAAGAAGGAATTACAGGTTGAAAATTGTGGCATAGCTTTATTTGCAGAAGGAGAAGAAAATCAATGGTACATTGATAGTGGATGCTCAAAACACATGACAAGTGACAAAAACAAACTTCTTGCATATAGTGCTCTAGAAAAGGAAAAGAATGTTACATTTGGAAATGATACTCCTGTGGTCATTAAGGGAAAAGGGTCTGTTTTTCTAAAAGAAAAGGTGAAAGCTAATAATGTCATGTATGTGGATGGATTAAAGCATAACCCGTTAAGTGTAAGTCAAATGTGTGATCAAGGAACTGAAGTTGTCTTTAGTTCAAAAGAATGTGTGGTACGTGATCTTGATATAGGTAAAACAATTATAAAAGGAAAAATAACTCCAAGCAACCTGTATGTATTGAAGAACTGCAAAGAACAATGTTACTTGAGTAAATCTTCAGAAAACTGGCTATGGCATAGAAGGTTGGGGCATCTGAGCTTCTCTCAGATCAACAAATCAAGCAGACTTAAAGTTGTTCGTGATCTTCCCAATATTACTCTACCCGAAAATATCATATGCAAATCTTGCCAATTTGGTAAGCAAACCAGAGTACAGTTTAATGCCAAGGAAGGATCATCAAGTAAGCCTCTTGAACTCATTCATACTGACATATGTGGACTTGTGAGGAAAAATTCACCACGTGGTGAACAATACTATATCTTATTTATTGATGATTTCTCTAGAATGTGTTGGATTGGGTTGATTAAACACAAAGATGAAGCATTTGAGAAATTTCGGATCTTCAAAGCACTGGTTGAAAATGAATTAGATCTAAAAATCAAGTGTCTTAGATCTGATCGAGGAGGAGAATATACATCAGATGAATTCCTTGAATTTTGTGAACAACATGGTATAAAAAGACAGTTTTCGGTAGCAGGTACTCCACAACAAAATGGAGTAGCAGAAAGAATGAATAGAACAGTTCAACAAATGGCTAGAGCTATGCTTGATGATTCTGGAACACCTGACACATTTTGGGGAGAAGCAGCACATACAACAGTAAACATTCTCAACAAGGCACATGTTCGTGTAAATAGTGATAAAACTCCATATGAATTCTGGTATGGTAATCCTCCTATTGTAAAGCATTTTAGAATTTTTGGAAGAAAATGTTTTATCAAAAATAATGATGAAAAGCTTGGCAAGTTTGAACCCAGAGAAGATGAAGGAATACTTCTTGGTTACTCCTCTAGGAGTAGAGCATATAAATGTTACAATAAAAGACTTCGGAAGATTGTTGAATGTATTGATGTTGTTATTGATGAGTCTCCTGCTGCTCGAAAAGAAGAAAAACAAACAACAGATGAAGACGATGATGACATATATCCTTCTACATCAAATAGGAATGATATAGATAGTGAACCCAATGAAGAACCTGAGGATGATTTATCTGAAAAAGCTCCATCCAGATATGTTCAAAAGAATCATCCAGAATCTCAAATTTTGGGAGAAAAGGGATCAGGTGTACAAACAAGAAGGACTCTTATGGGATCTTCTAGCAATCTGGCATTTCTGTCCACTATTGAACCTCACAATGTCAGTCAAGCTAGCAAAGATGAATGTTGGATTCAAGCCATGAATGAAGAGCTTGATCAAATTGAAAAGAATCACACTTGGGAATTAGTACCAAGACATCATGACAAAAATGTCATTGGAACTAAATGGATATTCAAAAACAAGTTAAATGAGAATGGGGATGTTATAAGAAATAAAGCTAGACTTGTTTGCAAAGGGTATGCTCAACAAGAAGGTATATACTTTGAAGAAACGTTTGCTCCTGTAGCTAGACTTGAAGCCATAAGAATGTTTCTTGCTTTTTCAAGCTTCCAACAAATCAAAGTTTATCAAATGGATGTTAAATCTGCTTTTCTCAATGGTGATCTAGAAGAAGAAGTTTATATAGAACAACCAGAAGGATTCATTTTGGGGAATGATGAAAAACTTGTTTGTAGACTTAAAAGGGCTCTATATGGTCTCAAACAAGCTCCAAGGGCATGGTACTATCGTCTTGACAAATATCTTCATCAACAAGGATTTTCTAAGGGGTCTGCTGATAGCAACTTATACACAAAAACTGAAAATAATAAACTATTGATCGTGGTTGTATATGTTGATGATATCATTTTTGGAAGTAATGAAGAGTCTATGAGTCAGAAATTTGCTTCTGATATGCAGCAAGAATTTGAAATGTCTTTACTTGGGGAACTAACATTATTTCTTGGCTTGCAAGTGCAACAAGCAACAGATGGCATATTCTTATCACAAGCAAAATATCTTAAGAAAATCTTGAAGAAGTATGGCATGGAAGATTGCAAACCTGTAAGTACACCAATGATAACCGGATGTAATCTCAGTTCTAATGATGATTCCCCCACAGTGAATCAACTAGAATACAGATCTATGATAGGAAGTCTACTTTATCTCACTGGGACAAGACCAGACATCATGCATGCAGTTGGGATTGTTGGACGATTCCAAGCTAATCCAAAAGAGTCTCACCTTCAGGCTGTGAAAAGAATATTCAAATATCTATAAGGAACTCAAGACTTTGGACTATGGTATCCAAAGAATGCTGATCTTACTCTTCATGCATACACTGATGCAGATTGGGCTGGAAGTGTTGATGATCGGAAAAGCACTAGTGGTGGTGCATTCTATATGGGGCCCCAGTTAGTATCTTGGTTCAGCAAGAAGCAAATCTCTATTGCCTTATCTACAGCAGAAGCAGAATATGTGGCTGCCGCATCATGTTGCACTCAACTTCTTTGGATGATGCAAACCTTACAAGACATTCAAATCAAATTTTCACCTCCTATCTCCATTATGTGTGATAATACAAGTGCCATCAGTATCTCAAAGAATCCTGTTATGCATTCAAAGACCAAGCACATTCCCATCAAATATCACTTTTTACGTGAACACGTGCTTGAACAAAAGTTGAAATTGGAGTATGTTCCCTCCAAATAACAAGTTGCTGATATATTTACCAAACCTCTACCTTGGGAAGTGTTTGAATATCTCAAACATAAACTGGGAGTAGTTTCTGCCATGCAGAAGATCAAACCTGCTTAAATTTAGAAGATTAAATTGGATACGCTCCTGTTGAAGGTATTCAGGATGCACAGGCTAAGGGGGAGCATTGGTCATATGGAAAGGATGCATTGTTGGCATTCCAATTAATCGTTGTAGTCTGATCTCATCTTTGATCTTGTTTGTATAAGTCATTTTTGTTTGAAGATGTAGCATGATCTTAGGGGGAGCATGGTCTTGTCGGTGCAAAGGGTATTGATCAACCCCTTTGCCATTGATGTCAAAGGGGGAGGAAAAACAAAGAGGGGTTTCTATAAGAAAAACAGAGGAAGAGTATTGCCATCAATGAAAAAGGGGGAGATTGTTGGAAATATTGTCATTGATGGCAAAGGAATTGGCAAAGAAGGAGCATCTGAAACAGTAACCTTGAAAAGAGAAAAGAAAAGTAGTAGCAGAAGAAGAATGGATAATTGAAGCAGAACTGTCTAGAGACAGAATAGTCCTAATTGAATCCGTGAGGGGATTAATGGTGCTTTATATGTTGTTCAAGGAACCGATCGTTAGTGTATCCAAACTGGTAGACAGTGGAGTTATATATTCGTTGTATATATGATATGAACAAAGTTATGGTTTTAAGCTCCACATGGAAAGGCTGACTGGCTTCCATGGAGAAAGGAACAAGGAGTGAGAGAAAATCAGTTATAACGCGGAAGAACTAAAACAGAGTATTTGGCATTGAAATTTCGGTGGAACATAACAAAAGGATGCGCGATGGAACCCTGCGTGGAAGAGCGGAACCGTGACCGAGTGAATAGTGAAGGCGGTTTCCGAGTTTCATCGCACCACCCTTCGGTGATAGGCGGTATTTCCTGGTTGGGGAGCGATTCCATAGAAACGTTGACACGTTGCAACGGTGGACCCACGAAAACCGATATCAAAGCGTGCTATCGCATGTTAATGTTCGACCAAGGAAGCCGAGCGATATTATTGAACGTCGTTGATCTAGGAAGGGGTCATCGGACGGTGTTCATTTGCTCTAGATGCGCGAAGGTTACCCAAGGTACGACACGCCATCGCATGTTATCATACGTGCATCATCAACGAATGATATCCGTCGGATCATCTGAAGATCGAAAGATGTGCTCTTCGTCGTCGGATGGAAACGATCATTAGCAATGGGCCCCAGTTTTTTAAATTATATTGATTAAGCCGTCGATTATGTATGTGGGGGGCCGGATCCAAAGGTCTATTTAAAAGCCATTTGATAAAAGCGCTGGTTATTAATATAAAGTTCTATTATATATTTATTTGCCAAAGGTTGTGAATAATATTTATTTATCAAATTCCACGAATTTGATAAATAAAATTTCAATAAAAGAAAGAAAACCATCAGCGGCACGTTAATGTTTCTTAACCTTGGCTATAGTATTATTTGGCGGAGATAAATATTACCTTTGGGATGATTCGTGTATGGAAGAATGAAGATTGGGATTTCAATTTGGATTGGTTCGACTTTTAATATGAATACCATTAGCGGTTGAGTGGTTTTCTACTCATGGTATTGATAAAGGAAAAACTATATAAGGAGAAGAGGATTATTCTACAGGGTGTGCATGCAGATTGAGGGGTTGTTAATGAATAAAATTTTAAGAAATATCTGCATGATCGAACTCTGTCTCTGATGAATCTGAATCTATGATGCACCTATGAATATGCTCTCTAGATCTAGAAATGATGAATCTCTAGGAAGATCTGAAAATGAAGTCATGAAGATCTTACGCAAATCTGATGAAGAAATTAAGAGAAAGTTGGTAGATCTGAGGGTTGAAGCCTTCAGTGCGAAACTGAAAGCTTTCTACAAACTGGTGTTAAATCAGGGGGTTGGAGCTCCCTTCCAGTGGTGACTGGAAAACGAGAGAATGTGGTAGCCTTCTACAGGTGGGTGCCTGCATGTTGGTATAAGTCTGCGCCAGCATAAAATTGTAAGAAGTTTTCTTTATAATAAATATTGAAAACTGAGATAACAACAGCGGTGGTTTTCTCCCGAATTGGGTTTCCACCTTAAATACTAGTGTACATATGTGTTGCTTATGTTTGATGGTTTGTTCTGTTATTTCTGTTCATGCTTACTGCTTAACATCTGATGAATGAATGATGCAATGATTTAAGTTGGATTCAGTAAAGTAGCATATGGTTTTAAGAAATAAAAATTAAAAGTTCTCAGACAGCTCTAAATACTGATTCACCCCCCTCTCAGTATTTATTCCAACATGGGGGATGATACACCATTTTTGGAGTAAAAAAGTAAATATATTAAAAAATAATAAAATAATAAAACTAGTGTCGGGCCAAACAGTCGTTGGTGGACGAAATAAAGGCACTTGAATCAGATGCATGTTCTAATCCTGAGACAAAACCAGACAAGGGCAAGGACAAAGGGAAGCAGATCATTGATGCGTATCCCATTGCCATTTTTTCCACCACCAAGCTCCAAGGAGAGGATCCCGAGGATCCAGTAGAGGGGGAGCGCCTCTTCCATTCGCAGATGTGGGTGAAGGGTTCTCCACTACAATTCCTTGCGACAGCGGAAGCCAAAAGAACCTCATTTCCCTAGAGGTCGTGAAGCAACTCGACCTACTGACCATAGCACACTCACAACCATATACCATTGGGTGGCTTCACGAAGGAAGCGATCTCTGGTCTGGGAGAATTGTCGCCTTCCATGCAGCATCATGCCATTCATGGATGAGGTACTATGTGATGTTGCTACTCTTGATGTGTCTGATGTATTATTGGGCCAACCATACTTATGGAAGCGACATGTTGTGTATGAATCTAGGCCTCAAGTTGTTGTTATTACTTTGGGAAATAAATTGTATAGGATACCAAAGGTAGTACTGCCTCCTGCCATCTCTTTGACTACAGCAAAACAACGCAGTAAGATTGTTTCCCAAACCATGAAATTTATTTTCATTACTATTTTCCCACAATACAAGAATAATATTGTGGCCATAGCCTCGAAACAGGGCTCCCCTACACGGCAGCAGCAGATGGACAAAGTCGTGCAGGAATACGAGAACATTTTCTCCTCACCCACAGAGGTTCCTCTACACTATCAGGTAAAGCATTCCATTGATCTAACCCCAAGTGTGTCGCCGTCTAATGTTGCCATACCTCATGCGACCACATAGACATAATACACACATGTACTGTCTGAGGCTCATAAAGTAACCAAATTTATTGAACGCATCCAACACGTCTGCCAGTGGGTCCATGACATCTTCGACAAATCCAATAACGAGTTCAGCAGAATTTGCCTCATCTCATGGAGAAACTCAACGCAATGGGGACCATTGCTTCCTAAGGATGGAGGAATGATCCAGGTGGATATTGGTGGCCACCCACCTATTCCATTTGGACCCGCAACATCAATTATTTCAGTTTTTCAGTTTCAACACAACTTCCTATTTTTAGCAGTTTTTCAGGTCATGAACTTCTAGAGATGTTTTGAGGCCCTAATGATCTGGGTGGATATTGGTGGCCACCCACCTATTCCATTTGAACCCCCACCATTAGTTCTTTCAGTTTTTTAGTTTCAGCACAACTTACTATTTGTAGTAGTTTTTCAGGTCATGAACTTTCAGAGACATTTTGAGGACCTAAACAATGTTTTTGGGAAAACCAGGAGCAACATGGAAATGTCAAAAGATGTAGTCCTCGGATAGATATTTCTAACGAGTTTTTGAGCATGTCAAATAGAGATCGTATGCCAAAGTTACATCCCAGGGAAGATTGATGTACCAATTTACCCAAACAGGGCCCATAATTTTGGCGCTTCATCTCCTAGGGTTAGGTTTTTGGATGTTTAGGGTTTTCCATTGTTTCTTAACAATAAATAGGCCTTCAACTCTCATTGTAACATAGTTCAGAGGCCCGTTTCCACCACATATATTCTCAGAGATAAGCTACCAGCGCCGTAGCTAGTTCATTTCCATTATGTCTCTAAGCATATTTTTTTTATTTGATATTACTGAAATGAAGTTTTATTTCTGCTGCATCTCTGTGTTTATGTGTATTTATGTATATTATTTTTTTCTTGCATAAATTCAGATCAATGGAATCAGAGCAGTCTGCTCTTTACATGTTTTTCTTTGCATGTCCCCAACAAGGTCAGGGTATAAGGAGTTAGGGCTCGATCTGGTTGAAACCTTGCAAGATCAGCTTCACAGACCTCGACGACCTCCCATGGCGGAAGAAAAGAGAGATGAGGGAGTAGGAGATCCTATCAAAATATTGCTTGAGGATGCCCTCGAGAAACAGAGGAACTTGATGATAGATAACTTTGCCAAGATCCTTCAATGACTGCCCACTGGCAACACATCCACATCCATTAGCCACTCTGGAGGTGCCTCTCCTTTCAAGATACAAGTCAAGTTTGACATTCTTGTATTTTAAGACCAGATAGATGCAAGCATTGTAGATAGATGGTTGAATTTGTTGGAAGGGTATTTGTCGGTCCATTATTTCTCCAAATGAGAAAAGATTACTTTTGCACTCCTCAAAGCCGTCCTCCATGTCAAAGACAGGTGGGAAACCTATTGTGAGCAAAAGGAAAGGAGGGAACCCTCTCTGTTCTCGGCTGCACCCACTCGGAGTTTGTTCTGAGACAAAATCAAAGGAACAATATGACCCTGTGGGGAGCTATGAGGAAAAGTACATCCAATGTACCACGTTGTGGAAGAAAAGGGGTCAATATGTGCACGAACAGACGAATTTGTTCCATACCTTGCGCACAAATTTAGGTATCAAAGATTCAGACAGACATTTAGTGCTCAAGTATCATATTTTTTTTCATAGATACATTTAGGAGGAAATGGAGTTCCTCGAAATTACCTCGCTTTTCATGGCATATCTCTATGTCACCAAGATCAAGCATAAATTTAAGCATAAGAAGCGAGACTTTGGATCTGTGAATCCGAAGCCAGGGAAAGGCGCCCCAGAACCGTAGAACAAGGGGAAAAGACAAAGTGGGGTGACTCAGAACAAAAATACAAATTATAAGGACACAGGGAAGTGGTGTGAATTTCATAACAAACCCACTCACAACACAAATGAGTGTTGGGCCAAAAAGTCATTGGTGGACGAACTAAAGGAACCCAAATCAGATGCATGTTCTGATCTTGAGTCAGAACTAGACAAGGGCAATGAAAAAGGGAATTATATCATTGATGTGGATCCCAGTGCCATTGTTTCCACCATCAAGCTCTAGGGGGAGGATCCCGAGCATCCAAAGGAGGGGGAGCACCTCTTCCATTCGCAGATGTGGGTGAAGGGTGCTCCACTGTAATTCCTTGTCGATAGTGGAAGCCAAAAGAACCTCATTTCCGTAGAGGTCATGAAGTGGCTTGGCCTACCGACGATAGCACACCCAAAGTCATATATCATTGGGTGGCTTCATGAAGGAAGATATCTCCACGTCTGCCAGTAGTGCCTCCTTCCGTACAACATCAAGCCATTCACATATGAGGTACTGTGTGATGTTGTTCCTCTTGATGTGCCTGATGTATTATTGGGCCAACCATACTTATGGAAGCAAAATGTTGTGTATGAATCTGGGCCTCAGGCTGATGTTATTAATTTGGGAAATAAATTGTACAGGATACTGGAGGTAGTGCTGCCTCCTACCATCTCTTTGACTACTGCAAAACAACACAGTAAGATTGTTTCCCAAACTAGGAAATTTATTTTCATTACTATTCACCCACAATACAAGAATAATAATGTGGTCATAGTCTCGAAAGAGGGATCCCCTACTCGGAAGCAGCAGATGGACAAAGTCGTGGAGGAATACGAAAACATTTTCTCCTCACCCACAGAGATTCCTCTACATTTAGAGATGGAATCAAGGAACAATATTACCCTATGTTGAGCTATGAGGACAAGTACATCCAATGGACCATGTTGCGGCAACAAAGAAATCAATATGTACACAAATTGACGAATCTGTTCCATACCCTGCGCAAAAAGTTAGGTATTATAGATTCAAAGAGAAATTTGGTGCTCAAGTACCACAAATGTTTGCATAGATATAGGAGTAAATGGAGTTCCTCGACATTACCTCACTTGGCAAGACATTTCGTTATGTTGCCAAGATCGAGCAGAAATTTAAGCAGAAGAAGCGATACTTTGGATTTGTGAATCTGAAGCCAGGGAAAGGTGCCCTCAAACCACATAAAAAGGGGCACAGCCAAAGCAGGGCAACTAATAACAACAAAAAAAATCAAAAGAAGGACATGGGGAAGTGGTGTGAATTTCAGAACAACCCCACTCATAGCACAAACGAGTGTCGGTCCAAACAGTCATTGGTGGCCAAACTAAAGCACCCGAATCAGATGAATGTTTTGATCCTGAGTTATAACCAGACAAGGGAAATGAAAAAGGGAATCAGATCATGGATGCAAATCCCAATGCCATTTTTTCCACCACCAAGCTCCAAGGGGAGGATCTTGAGGATCCAGAGGAGGGGGAGCACCTCTTCCATTTGCAGATGTGGGTGAAGGGTTCTGCATTGCAATTCCTTATCGATAGATGAAGCCAAAAGAACCTCATTTCTGCAAAGGTCATGAAGTGGCTCATCCTATCAACCATAGCACACCCACAACTGTATATCATTGGGTGGCTTCACGAAGGAAGAGATCTCCGCGTCCACCAACAGTGTCACCTTCCGTAAAAAATCAAGCCATTCACGGATGAGGTAATGTGTGATGTTTCTCCTCTTGATGTGTCTGATGTATTATTGGTCCAACCATACTTGTGGAAACGAAATGTTGTGTATGATTCTAGGCCTCGAGCTGTTGTTATTACTTTTGGAAATAAATTGTACAAGATACCGAAGGTAGTACCACCTCTTGCCATCTCTTTGACTATTGCAAAACAACGCAGTAATATTGTTTCCAAAACCAGGAAATTTATTTTCATTACTATTTGCCCACAATACAAGAATAATATTGTGGCCACAGCCTTTAAATAGGGCTCCCCTGCACGGCAACAACATATGGACAAAGTCGTGGAGGAATACGAGGATATTTTCTCCTCACCCACAGAGGTTTCTCTACACTATCAGGTCAAGCACTCCATTGATCTGACCCCAGGCGCACCACCGCCGGATGTTTCCATACCTCATGCGACCACATAGACATAATCCACACATGTACTGTTTCATGCTAATAAAACAACCGAATTTATTGAATGCATCCAGCATGTCCACCTGCAGGTCCATGACATCTTCGACAAATCCAATACCAAGTTCAGTAGAATTTGCCTCATCTCATGGAGGAACTCAATGCAATGGGTGCCATTTCTTCATTAGGAGGGAGGAATGATCTAGGCAGATATTAGTGTCCACCCACCTACTCCGTTTGGACCCGCACCATTAGTTCTTTAAGCACAACTTACTATTTTTAGCTGTTTTTCGGGTCATGAACTTCCACAGCCGTTTTGAGGCCCTAATGATCCGGGTGGATATTGGTGGCCACCAACCTATTACATTTGAACCCCCACCATCGGTTCTTTGATTTTTTCAGTTTCATCACAACTTAATATTTGTAGCAGTTTTTCAGGTCCTGAAATTCTGGAGTTGTTTTGAGGCCCTAAACGACGTTTTTTGGGAAAACCAGGAGCATCACGAAGGATCCTTTGATGTTTATAACATCAAAAGTTGTATTCCTTGGATAGATCTTTCTAACGAGGTATTGATCACGTCAAACGAGGATCATATGCCAAATTTACGTCCCCGAGAAGATTAATGTACCAATTTACCCAAACAGAGCCCGTAGTTTTGGCGTTTCATCTCCTAGGGTTAGGTTTTTGGATGTTTAGGGTCTTCCACTGTTTCTAAATAATAAATATGACTTCAATCCTAATTTTAATATAGTTCAAAGGCTTGTAGCCACCATATCTCTTCTTAGAGATAAGCTACCAGCGCCCTAGCTAGTTTATTTCCATTATGTCTATAAGCATATTTATGTTATTTGATATTAATGAAATGAAGTTTTATTTCTGATGCATATCTATGTTTTTGTGTATTTATGTATATTATTGTGTTCCTGCATAAATCCATATCAGTGGAATCAGAGCGGTCTACTCTTTCTCTGTTTTTCTTTGCATGTCCCTAAAGAGGTCAGGGTATAAGGAGTTAGGGCTCGATCTGGTTGAACACTTGCAAGATCAGCCTCACAATACCCGATGACCTCCCATGGTAGAAGAAAAGAGAGATGAGGGAGTAGGATATCCTATCAAAATATTTCTCAAAGAGGCCCTCAAGAAACAGGGGAACGCAATGATGTATAACCTTGCCTAGATCCTTCAATGGTTGCCCACCGGTGGCACATCTACATCCAACAGCCACTCTAGAGGTGCCTCTACTTTCAAGGTACAATTAAACTTTGAAATTTTGTATTTGAAGGCCAGATATATGTAGACAATGTATATAGATGGTTGAATTTGTTGGAAGGGTATTTCTCGGTCCATGATTTCTCTATCTGAGAAAATATTATTTTTACACTCCTCAAAGCCTCCCTGTTGAATATTGAAACAAGAAATAGTGAAGGAGGCATCCTAAAACATCATCCTTGATCCTAGTTGGAAAATAATCACCTAAACTAGGTGGGGCCCACATAGGTGATTTTTGTCGCAAATTCTATTTTTAGACATGTCGATCATATTCTATGAGTTGCGGGATGCTATTTGTGGATGGTTGGTCAATTTGGAGAAATAGATGGACTTCTATTTTTAGACATATTGGGCAGAATCTATTTTTAGATTGCCAGTCTAAAAATAGATATGTCGAATATTATTAGCTCTTAATAATATTTGGACTCTAAACATTATCTTATTCTCTTAGAGCACTTCGGAAGTGCACAGATGTAAGTGCGTAAGCTAACAGAATGAATTATGCTATTATTGAGGGTTTACTAGAGCTAATGCATGAGGGACTTCGCTAGGAACTCATGTGACAAGTAGTTTGGTGGAGTTGAGAAGTAGTTGGTGGAGTTGTATTTAGTTTAACTCAGCTTAGTCCGCTGGAGCTGCTGTATCTTGTCTAACCGATTGATACACTAGTGAGTGGTGTGAATTAATTAGTTAATTAATTCACTAAATAATAACTCATTAATCAACTGAAGAATACATCAGTTAACTACAGTGCATGGCAGTTTCAGTGGAGACCAGTGGAGAGATAGGTGAAAGAGCAAGTGTGACTATTAGTTGTGACTATAGTGTTGCATTGTTTGCACCACACATTCATTGGAGATGCCAATGAGGATTGCGTGAGCAAGGCTGGAGCAATTCGAGTTCATCCAAGCCATTCTTTAGCAGGGATTGCACAGTAGAGGCAGGCTAGCAGGTGGCAAAGATCGGTGCATGGATTTGCAAGATTGGGCCTGATTAGTGTGTAGCGATTGTATTGTACTGAGAGCTTGTGAGAAGCTTTGTATGAGGATTGTTACATGATCTCTATGACATATATTATATACAAATAGTTGGGGTTTTTAGCTTAAGGCTTTCCCGTTAAAACAAATGTGTTAATGTGTGTGAATTTTTTATGGTTTCATGTGTGCATTGCAATTGATTTAATTTCCGCATGTGATGATCAATGGTGGAATAGATTCTGTATTGTGCATGAAGTTAAAATAGTGTGTGATCAGGAGAATATTGGACATATTCATGCATAGTGCTTATAATTTCTACATGGTATCAAAGCAGTTGATCATTGGAGCATATTGCAATTATTGAAGCAATTGAGTTTTGTGCTGGTGGAATTAGAATTTGCTGCAGTGTTTTCTTGGTGTCGAAGTTGAGCATTCATTGAAATGTCTTTCAATGGATTGTGATTGGAGTATTCCCTTGATGGGAGCTCGAATTATATTGCATGGAAGGACATGATGGAGGCGGTGCTGGAGGATAATGGATTGAAGGAGTTCATAGATGTTGAAATTCCTAAACCGGGTTCTAGCGATGCAGCCGCACTTGACGCATGGCAAAAGAAGGTAGCAAGGTGTCGAAGGATTCTGTTGGAAGGTGTGAAGAATCAAATTGTGTCTAGCCTTCACGGTAAAGCCACACCATTCTTGATGTGGAAGGATTTGACAGAATTGTTCCAAAGCAGAAGTGACCAGAGGAAGTTGGCGCTTAAAGACAAGCTCAGGAAAATAAAAATGGAGAAGAATGACACTATTACAGTATACTTGACAAAGTTTGTCCACTGCAGGGATGAGCTTGGGAGTGTATGAGTTAGTGTGGATGAAGAAGACTTGGTGAGCTTGGCTCTCCTTGGGCTTCCGAAGAGTTGGCATAGCTACGAGGACTCTGTCAATTGTTCGGAGAAATTGCCAGGATGGGAGCGACTTTGGTTGGATCTTGTGCAGGAGGAGATAAGGCGGAGTACCAGGGATGGCTCTTCATTAAAGAATGATGATGAAGAGGATTATGCTTTGGCTACCAAAGCAAGGAAAGGGAAGGGGAAGAAAAATCCTTCTCAATCCAGTGCGGATGGCAAAGGGCGTGACATGTCCAAAGTGAAGTGTTTTCACTGTCACGAACATGGGCATTTCGCCACAAATTGTCCACGGAAGAAGAAGAACAAGGAGGCTGCTGGAGCTGTAGCTGGTGAGGCTCTTGCCTCGCAATTTGAGCTGGACTTCTCATTGATCGCATGCATGGTGTCTAGTGCATTGGTATCGGAGTGGTACTTTGATAGTGGTGCTTCCTTTCACATGACGGGAGATGTGAATCTTTTCAGTGACTTGGTGGAGAAATATCTCCAGTTGCATGTTGATTTGGGTGACAATGGAAAATACAATGTGACTGGCATTGGTACCATTACCTTTGAGAGGGAGTGAGGTAAACTCATTCTTTTACAAGATGTTGTGCATGTTCCAGGTTTAAAGAAGAATTTAATCTCAGTCGCAATGTTAGAGGATAAAGGGTATGATGTTGTCTTTAGTGAAGGAAAAGTATTCCTTCGGTACAAAGAAACAGGACAAGTCAAGAAGGTTGGGATTCGAGCCAAGAATCTCTACAGACTTGAAGTAGATGGGATTTCTATGGAGCTTCCTACTATTGGGAAGTGCAAGAAAGCCATGCAATTGAAGCTTGAGAGGGAGCAAGTTTTGTATGCAGGTAAGAGTGAACCTCGAGATGTGGAGCAGCCACAATATGAGGATCATGGAGTGGGAGCAACCACTCATGCAGAGAAATTTCGTGCCAGATGGGCAGAGGGAGTGCATGCAGCTATACCACCAGGTGAGAGGTGGGGTGACATGCATGAGTAATCCCAAGAGGATATTTCTGGGCAGGATTCATTGAGATGGTGTGGATCTCATGAATTGAACCTGGCTACAAGGTTCCCATAGAGAAACAATAGCATGATCAGTTGGATTGATGCAGGCAGATCAAAGTGACAGTGTCGGATATTGGAGCGCGGTTCAGAGTTGACAGCAAGTGCAGAGTGCATGGGTGCAGAGTTCAACAGTGCAGTGGTTCTTGAAGACATGTGCAGTAGCTAAGCAGAAGTCGAAGACTTTGATAGATGCATTATATTGATTGAGTTGTTTGGAGGCTATTCAGTTTCGGAAGAGTTGCAGAGCAGATGCATGGAGTTGCATGGCGCTTGAAAAAGTTGCAGGGCGAATGCATGGAGTTGCATGTCGCATGCAAAGACAGTCCTTTCTTGTTGAGAGGGATTGTTGAAGATTGCAACAAGAAACAGTGAAGGAGGCATCCTGAAACATCATTCCTGATCCTAGTTGGAAAGTGATCACCTAAACTAGGTGGGGCCCACACAGGTGATTTTTGTCGCAAAGTCTATTTTTAGACTATGTCTATTTTTAGACATGTCGATCATATTCTATGAGTTGCGGGATGATATTTTTGGATGGTTGGTCAAGTTGGAAAAATAGATGGACTTCTATTTTTAGACATATTGGGCGGAGTCTATTTTTAGATTTCCAGTCTAAAAATAGATATGTCGAATATTATTAGCTCTTAATAATATTTGGATTCTAAACATTATCTTATTCTCTTGGACCACTTCAGTTAAGTGCACAGATGTGGCACAATAGCTGATAGAAGGAATTACGCTATTCCCGAGGGTTTACTAGAGCTAATGCATGGAGGAATTTAATTAGAACTCATGTGACAGAGTTTGGTGGAGTTGTATTTAGTTTAACTCAGTTAGACTCAGTTGAGCTAGTTGTATCTAGTCTAACTGATTGATACACTAGGGAGAGTGGAGTGAATTAATTAGTTAATTAATTCACAAATAATAACTCATTAATCAACCGAAGAATACATCGCTAACCATGCGTGCATGGTGCCTAAGTGAGACCAGTGGAGAGATAGGTGAAAGAGCAAGTGTGACTATTAGTTGTGACTATAGTGTTGCATTGTTTGCACCACACATTCATTGGAGATGCCAATGAGGATTGCATGAGCAAGGCTGGAGTAATTCGAGTTCATCCAAGCCATTCTTCAGCAAGGATTGCACAGTAGAGGCAGGCTAGCAGGTGGCAAAGATCGGTGCATGGATTTGCAAGATTGGGCCTGATTAGTGTGTAGCGATTGTATTGTACTGAGAAATTGTGAGAAGCTTTGTATGAGGATTGTTACATGATCTCTATGACATATATTATATACAAATAGTTGGGGTTTTTAGCTTCAGGCTTTCCCGTTAAGAAAAATGTGTTAATGTGTGTGAATTTTTTATGGTTTCATGTGTGCATTGCAATTGATTTAATTTCCGCATGTGATGATCAATGGTGGAATAGATTCTGTATTGTGCATGAAGTTAAAATAGTGTGTGATCAGGAGAATATTGGAAATATTCATGCATAGTGCTTATAATTTCTACATGGTATCAAAGCAGTTGATCATTGGAGCATATTACAATTATTGAAGCAATTGAGTTTTGTGCTGGTGGAATTAGAATTTGTTGCAGTGTTTTCTTGGTGTCGAAGTTGAGCATTCATTGAAATGTCTTTCAACGGATTGCGATTGGAGTATTCCCTTGATGGGAGCTCGAATTATATTGAATGGAAGGACAGGATGGAGGCGGTGCTGGAGGATAATGGATTGAAGGAGTTCATAGATGTTGAAATTCATAAACCGGGTTCTAGCGATGCAGCCGCACTTGACGCATGGCAAAAGAAGGTAGCAAGGTGTCGAAGGATTCTGTTGAAAGGTGTGAAGAATCACATTATGTCTAGCCTTCTCGGTAAAGCCACTCCATTCTTGATGTGGAAGGCTTTGACAGAATTGTTCCAAAGCAAAAGTGACCAGAGGAAGTTGGCGCTTAAAGATAAGCTCAGGAAAATAAAAATGGAGAAGAATGACACTATTCCAGTATACTTAACAAAGTTTTTCCACTGCAGGGATGAGCTTGGGAGTGTGTGAGTTAGTATGGATGAAGAAGACTTGGTGAGCTTGGCTCTCCTTGGGCTTCCGAAGAGTTGGCATAGCTACGAGGACTCTGTCAATGGTTCGGAGAAATTGCCAGGATGGGAGCGACTTTGGTTGGATCTTGTGCAGGAGGAGATAAGGTGGAGTACCAGGGATGGCTCTTCATTAAAGAATGATGATGAAGAGGATTATGCTTTCCAAAGCAAGGAAAGGGAAGGGGAAGAAAAATCCTTCTCAATCCAGTGCGGATGGCAAAGAGTGTGACATGTCCAAAGTGAAGTGTTTTCACTGTCACGAACATGGGAATTTCGCCACAAATTGTCCACAGAAGAAGAAGAACAAGGAGGCTGATGGAGCTGTAGCTGGTGAGGCTCTTGCCTCACAATTTGAGCTGGAATTCTCATTGATCGCATGCATGGTGTCTAGTGCATTGGTATCGGAGGGGTACTTTGATAGTGGTGCTTCCTTTCACATGACGGGAGATGTGAATCTTTTCAGTGACTTGGTGGAGAAATATCTCCAGTTGCATGTTGATTTGGGTGACAATGGATGATACAATGTGACCTAAATTGGTACCATTACCTTTCAGAGTCAGGTAAACTCATTCTTTTACAAGATGTTGTGCATGTTCCAGGTTTAAAGAATAATTTAATCTCAGTCGCAATGTTAGAGGATAAAGGGTATGATGTTGTCTTTAGTGAAGGAAAAGTTTTCCTTCGGTACAGAGCAATAGGACAAGTCAAGAAGGTTTGGATTCGAGCCAAGAATCTCTACATACTTGAAGTAGATGGGATTTCTACGGAGCTTCCTACTGTTGGGAAGTGAAAGAAAGCCATGCAATTGAAGCTTAAGAGGGAGCAGGATTTGCATGCAGGTAAGAGTGAACATCGAGATGTGGAGCAGCCATAAGATGAGGATCATGGAGTGGGAGAAACCACTCATGCAGAGAAATTTAGTGCCAGATGGGCAGAGGGAGTGCATGCAGCTATACCACCAGGTGAGAGGTGGGGCGACATGCATGAGTAATCCCAAGAGGATATTTCTGGGCAGGATTCATTAAGATGGTGTTGATCTCATGAATTGAACCTAGCTACAAGGTTCCCATAGAGTAGCAGTAGCATGATCAGTTGGATTGATGCAGGCAGATCAAAGTGATAGTGTCAGATACTAGAGTTCGGTTCAGAGTTGACAGCAAGTGCATAGTGCATGGGTGCAGAGTTCAACAATGCAGTAGTTATTGAAGACATGTGCAATTGGTACCAGAAGAAGTCGAAGACTTTGATGATAGATGCATTAAGACTGATTGAGTTGTTTGGAGCCTTTTAGTTTCGGAAGAGTTGCAGAGCAGATGCATGGAGTTGCATGGCGCTTGCAAAGGTTGCAGGGCGAATGTATGGAGTTGCATGTCGCATGCAAAGATAGTCCTTTCTTGTTGAGAGGGATTGTTGAATATTGCAACAAG
The DNA here is from genome assembly GCA_034641835.2 of Pinus albicaulis. Lineage (NCBI taxonomy): Eukaryota > Viridiplantae > Streptophyta > Pinopsida > Pinales > Pinaceae > Pinus > Pinus albicaulis. The sequence continues at coordinate 664,018,719 of CM076578.1, read as the reverse complement.
AAACAGTGAAGGAGGCAATCCTGAAACATCATCCTTGATCCTAGTTGGAAAATAATCACCTAAACTAGGTGGGGCCCACACAAGTGATTTTTGTCGCAAATTCTATTTTTAGACATGTCGATCATATTCTATGAGTTGCGGGATGCTATTTGTGGATGGTTGGTCAAGTTGGAAAAATAGATGGACTTCTATTTTTAGACATATTGGGCGGAATCTATTTTTAGATTGCTAGTCTAAAAATAGATATGTCGAATATTATTAGCTCATAATAATATTTGGCTTCTAAACATTATCTTATTCTCTTGGAGCACTTCAGTTAAGTGCACAGATGTGGCACAGCAGCTGACAGAATGAATTACGCTATTCCTGAGGGTTTACTAGAGCTAATGCATGAAGGACTTCAGTTAGAACTCATGTGACAGAGATTGGTGGAGTTGGAGAAGTAGTTGGTGGAGTTGTATTTAGTTTAACTCAGTTAGACTCAGTTGAGATAGTTGTATCTAGTCTAACTGATTGATACACTATTGAGATTGGTGTGAATTAATTAGTTAATTAATTCACTAAATAATAACTCATTAATCAACTGAAGAATACATCAGTTAACTACAGTGCATGGCAGTTTCAGTGGAGATCAGTGGAGAGATAGGTGAAAGAGCAAGTGTGACTATTAGTTGTGACTATAGTGTTGCATTGTTTGCACCACACATTCATTGGAGATGCCAATGAGGATTGCATGAGCAAGGCTGGAGAAATTTGAGTTCATCCAAAGCCATTCTTCAGCAGGGATTACACAGTAGAGGCAGGCTAGCAGGTGGCAAATATCGGTGCATGGATTTGCAAGATCGGGCATGATTAGTGTGTAGCGATTGTATTGTACTGAGAACTTTTGAGAAGCTTTATATGAGGATTTTTACATGATCTCTATGACATATATTGTATACAGATAGTTGGGGTTTTTAGCTTCAGGCTTTCCCGTTAAAACAACTGTGTTAATGTGTGTGAATTTTTTATGGTTTCATGTGTGCATTGCAATTGATTTAATTTCTGCATGTGATGATCAATGGTGGAATAGATTTTGTATTGTGCATGAAGTTAAAATAGTGTGTGATCAGGAGAATCTTGGACATATGCATGCGTAGTGCATATAATTTCTACACTCCCCCCATGTCAACGACTGGTGGGAAACCTATTGTGAGCAAAAGGATGGGAGGGAACCCTCTCTGTTCTTAGCCGCACCCACATGGAATTCATTCCGAGATGAAATAAAGGAACATTATTACCCTGTGGGGAACTATGAGGACAATTAAATCCAATGGACCATGCTGCAGTAGCAAAGGGATCAAGATGTGCATGAACTGATGAATCTGTTCCATACCATGCACACAAAGTCAGGTATTAAATATTCAGAGAGACATTTGGTTCTCAATTACCATAGTTGTTTACGCAGATACATTCAAGAGGAAATGGACTTCCTCGAAATTACCTCACTTGGCACGACATACCGCTATGTCGCCAAGATCAAGCATAAATTTAAGCAAAAGAAGCGAGAATTTGAATCTGTGAATCCGAAGCCAGGGAAAGGTGCTCACAAACCATAGAACAGGGGGAAAATCAAAAGCAGGGATACTCAGAACAACACCACAAATCAAAAGAATGACATGGGGAAGTGGTGTGAATTTCATAATAGCCCCACTCACAACACAAACGAGTGTTGGACCAAACAATCGTTGGTGGCCGAACTAAAGGCACCCGAATCACATGCATGTTCCAATTCTAAGTCACAAGCAGACAAGGGCACTGAAAAAGGGAATTAGATCATTGATGCGGATCCCAGTTCCATTATTGCCACCACCAAGCTCCAAGGGGAGGATCTTGAGAATTCAGAGGAGGGGGAACACCTCTTTCATTTGCAAATGTGGGTGAATGGTTCTCCACTACAATTCCTTGTTGATATCAGAAGCCAAAAGGACCTAATTTCTGCAGAGGTCATGAATCGGCTCGGCCTTCTGATCATGGCACACCCGTAGGCGTATACCATTGGGCGGCTTCATGAAGGAAGAGATCTCTGCGTCTGCCGGCAGTGCCACCTTCCGTACATCATCAAGCCATTCACAAATGAGGTATTGTGTGATGTTGCTTCTTTTGGTGTGTCTGATGTATTATTATGCCAACCATACTTGTGGAAGTGACATGTTGTGTATGAGTCTAGGATTCAGGCTATTGTTATTACTTTGGCACATAATTTGTACAGGATACCGGAGGTAGTACCGCTTCCTTCCATCTCTTTGACTACTACAAAAAACGTAGTAAGATTGTTTCCCAAACCACAAAATTTATTTTCATTACTATTTGTCCACAATACAAGAAGAAGATTGTGGCCACATCCTCAAAACAGGGCTCCCTTGCACGACGATAGCAAATGGACAAAGTCGTGGAGGAATACGAGGAAATTTTCTCCTCACCCATAAAGGTTCCTCTACACTGTTAGGTCAAGCACTCCATTGATATGACCCCAGGCGTGCCACCACCTGATGTTGTCACACCTAATGCGACCACACAGACATAATCCACACATGCACTTTCTGAGGCTGATAAAGCAACCAAATTTATTTAACACATCCAACACACCCGCCAGCAGGTCCATGACATCTTCGACAAATCCAATACCAAGTTCAGCAAAATTTGCCTCATCTCATGGAGGAAATCAACAAAATGGGGATCATTGCTTCCTAAGGAGGGAGGAATGATCTACTTGGATATTGGTGGCCACCCACCTATTCCATTTGGACCCGCACCATCATTTCTTTCAGTTTTTTAGTTTCAGCACAACTTACTATTTTTATTATTTTTTTTGGTCATGAACTTCCAGAGCCGTTTTGAGGCCTTAATGATCCAGGTGGATATTAGTGACCACCCACGTATTCCATTTTAACCCCTACCATAATTTATTTTAGTTTATCAGTTTCAACACAACTTACTATTTTTAGCATTTTTTTCGGGCCCTGAACTTCCGGAACTGTTTTGAGGCCCTAAACAACATTTTTTGGGAAAAACGAGATTAAAATTGAAGTTCCATTGATGTTTCTCACATCAAAAGTTGTATTCCTTGCATATATATTTATGACGAGATAATGAGTGCATCAAATGGATATCGTATGCCAAAGTTACATCCCCGGGAAGATTAATGTATCAATGAACCCAAACGGGGCCCATAGTTTTCACGCTTCATCTCCTAGGGTTAGTTTTTGGGATGTTTAGGGTTTTCCATTGTTTCTCAACAATAAATAGGCCTTCGAGCCTCATTGTAACATAGTTCAGAGGCCTGTAGCTGCCACATCTCTTCTCATAGATAAGCTACCAACGTCGTAGCTAGTTTATTTCCATTATGTCTGTAAGCATATTTATGTTATTTGATATTAATGAAATGAAGTTTTATTTTCTCTGCATCTATGTGTTTATGAGTATGTATGTATATGATCTTGTTCCTACATAAATCCAGATTAGTGGAATCAAAGCAGTCTGTTCCTTCTATGTTTTTCTTTGCATGCCTCCAACGAGGTCAGGGTATAAGGAATTAGGGCCCAATCTCGTTTAACCTTTGCAAGATCAGCTTCACAAACCCCGACGACATCCCCTAGCAGAATAAAAGTGATACACTGGAGAAGGAGATCCTATCAAAGTATTGCTCGAGGAGGCCCTCAAGAAACAGAGGAACACGATGATGGATAAGTTTTCCCAGGTCCTTCAACGACTGCCCACTGGCAGCACATCTACATCCAAAAACCACTCTGGAGGTGCCTCTCCTTTCAAGGCACAAGTCAAATTTGACATTCCTGTATTTGAAGGCCAGATAGATGCAGGCGTTGTAAATAGCTAGTTGAATTTTTTGGAAGGGTATTTCTCGGTCCATGATTTCGCCAACCAAGAAAATATTATTTTTGCACTTCTCAAAGTCGCCCCCCATGTCAAAGACTGGTGGGAAACCTACTGTGAGAAAAAGGACGGGAGGGAACCCTCTGTGTTCTCGACCACACACGCTTGGAATTCATTCCGAGATGGAATCAAGGAAAAATATGACCCTGTGGGGAGCTATGACGACAATTACATCCAATGGACCACGCTATGGCAGCAAAGGGATCAAGATGTGCATCAACTGATGAAATTGTTCCATACCCTAAGCAAAAAGTTAGGTATTAGAGATTCAAAGAGACATTTGGTGCTCAATTATCGTAGCTATTTTCATAGATACATTCAGGAGGAAATGGAGTTCCTTGACATTACCTTGCTTGCCACGACATATTTCTATGTCGCCAAGATCGAGCAGAAATTTAAGCAGAATAATTGAGAATTTGGATCTGTGAATCCGAAGCCAGGGAAAGGCACCCTCGAACCACAGAAAAGGGGGCAAAGCCAAAGTGGGGTGACTAAAAAAACACCACAAATCCAAATAAATACACAGGGAAGTGTTAATTTCACAACAACCCCACTCACAACACAAACGAGTGTCGGGCTAAATAGTCGTTGGTGGCCGAACTAAAGGCACCTGAATCAGATGCATGTTCTGATCCTATAAATATATTTTCTGAATATTGAAATATGAAAAGATTGTCAAGTATGATTTTTTGTTTCGAACTCGTTAAAGAAAACAAAAAAGCGTCTGATTGATATAAGTTTACCCCTTTTATGAATCATGTGGATTTTTTACGAAATATGTATACTTTAACTAATCATGTTCAAAATAGTTTTCTCCTACATTATTTTACCCTTTTCCAAGCTTGAGAGACTAAATTTACGAAAAAGAACATTTCAGAGTTATGTTTTTCTCCTGACTCCCTAAAATTGAAAAACATCGAGCTTTACTTTCTCTAGGCTCGTTAAAATTCTACGTTGAAAGAGCTTAATGAGTTTTCTTTTTGTGTATTTTCAAACTCTTTAAATGTGAAAATTACATTGAGTTACCCCTTCACTGGAATCATAAAAATAAAACAGTTTAGGAAACATCAATCATGACAAGACCGAACCACATGGTTTGTTAAAAATAATCTGAAGAACTCATTCGAAGGATGAGCTTAAAGGACAAACACTTTTTTCCCTCCTCAAGCTTGCACACAAATAAAGAGGCACTTTCTAGTAATGGTGGGGGGAAATCGGGAAAGAAACATTCATTTTTGTATTACAAAAGGAAATACGTCACTCTTGAACCTGACACTCCATCACATTTGTGTCCGAGTTGGGAAGTCCCTTTATCTCACAGCTAATCATACCTCATTAAAAGTCTTCAGTTGGTTTTGGGTATTATTTCTGAGTCAAATGTTGCTAAGTCAAAATTTCGTGCCGCCTATATGTTCAAGATAAGTCTAAAATTATTTAAAATTACCTTACAAATTGTATCCCTCAATCGCGTTGGCCATCCCTAAGTGAGTAATGGATTACTCCTAATTTGTTCTTCAAAACTTTACATGAGTTTCGTATTGCAGACCCTCCTGCTATGAGTCACTTCCTATCGACTTCAACTCATTATCTATGAATTTAATCTAGAAAGCTTATTTAGTACCTTGGAACCTGCATGCCTTAATGATAGGTTTGTCGCCCTTGATGATAGGTTCTCATCATTGACCTTCAATCGAATGATTCTACGAGTGTTCAACTTCAAGACACATTTTCACACTTCATAGATTGTACTGGAAGTACCTTGAGAACCATTGTCATTATTTTTGGTTTCTCTCACACTTGTTAACGGTTCAAATCATTGACCAATAATCAAGTGATTTCTACCATGTTCGACTTCGAGACATTCACTCGCAAGGTTAGATTCGTACTATGGATCAATAGAGATGAATCCGAAGACCCTTGACCTAGTTTCATCCATATAGATTGCTTGGAGTTTTAAATATTCATGATTGTAAATATAGATCCATATTTGATGGTTGCATCCATACTGTGTCTATTGTTGACATTGATATTTGTGTATTTTCGTACTGAATCCTTGAGATATTTTTTCTCTGAGTATGGGAATACCTACCTTAGTGATGATTATATATTGTATTGTAACCCTTGATTGATTGTTTCAAGTCTCCAACCATGGTCTCTAATCTGAACTTTGGCATGAAAAAATGCTTTAGTCCTTAAACATATTTTCTGACTTTCCACTTTAGGGGGCAATACAGTTACACATCATTTTTTCACCATTAGGAAATTGACCGCCAATTTGGATCTCTCGCTATCCAATGAAAGTGTTCCAAAAATTCCCCTACAAATTTGGAAGTAAAACAATCCCAAATACTACAATAATTCTATATTTTATTCCTCAAAACTTATTTTGAAGCACCCATGCAGTTTCTTTAGCCATTTCCCGCGCATGTGCAGTTTTTACCATTATGGCCTGTGCAATTCTGCACACTGTCTTCCACTAAAAAATGCTCAAATCACTTAACCTAAGTAAAAATAAAAAATGATTTCTAGAAGCTTTGTTGGGGAATCTTTCCCAAATTAAAGCTTCAAACTTATGCTTACTCAAACCTAATCCTTTTGTTCATGGAGCTAATTCCCTCTCTTTGTGGAACCCTAATCCCTCCTTTTGAGGAAATAATCCCTTATGAAGAGGATCTCAAACCTCCTCCTCTTGGCCTATAAATCAAACACACACCAAAGGGCTATGGAGGAATGTTGAATTTAAACTTATGATGTTGAAATAGGGCTAGAAGGTTTGGCATCAAATGAGAAGATTAGAGACCATTGGAAGGAGCCATACATCATCAAGGCTAAGGTTGTATTACTCCTTCATTCTTGAGATTAATACAAAAGAGTGTTTCTTTCCCATCGTATTATTCAATGGGGTTGATGTATTGTGTATTTGCTTCCATTTTTCCATTGATAATGATATTAGATATTAGTTTCCTTGATCACTAGTATGAGTTTTATTGAGTTATTTGTCTATCATATGCCTTTAATCTTTTGTTGTTACTATTTTTATAGGTCTGGATTCTAAGCATTAGGGAGCTACATCAAACCATAACAAGGGTCTTCATTAGGAATTTCGTTTGAAAGGTATGGATTTTGAATTCCTGCATTCTTACTTATGATTCAATAGGAATGAACTTAGGGAAAGACTTAATAGTTTGTTTTTTTGTTACTAGATTCAACCATTGAATCTAGGGATATTTCTCTTGTACGCAAGAGGAATTTTTCCGCCATAACAGTGAGCTACTTCAGCTTCGAACCTATCTAGACTTGCATGCATTTTCCACTATTTTCTTTTAATTTCATTCAAGAAGGAGATGGTTTCATTCCTATCTTCACGCTTTTCTTTTAAAACCCATCCCAACAAAGGTTTTAACTGCCAATGGAGAGTAATGACATGAAGGTATTAGTTCCTTCTTCCCCCGGTGTGCTCAAGGTCTAGAAGCCAATGAGAAATCTCATCGATTATTCTGAATCTGAAAAATCATGTTTGTCATGGCACACCTACCCCTCGAGCCTTTGGATATCCTCCTTTATACTCAAACTGGTTACAACATGGTAAGCATTCACTACCTCTTGAGCCTACAACTCATCCTGGGGCCACCATTTTTGTCTACAACCTCGAGCCCCATGACCTCACATGTGAGTACGAGGAATTATAATCTCCATAAGAAAATAATCAACCCAATAATGGAAACAACCACTCCACCAACACCACAAATACCCAACAAATGAAAACCCCTTTAAAGAAGGAGTAATAGGCACAAGAGTGATATAGATTGCTCCCCAAGAAAATTAAAATCCACTAAGATAATACCAATAACCAAGTTGAAAAAGGATGCAGGAGGGCATGTGGGCCCCCATCTGGATATAGTATGGCTTATAGTCTAATCGTCTAATTGGGAACCAACCAAACTAATGTAAATAGCCAAGTCCCAAAATAAAATCTTCATTGAGCTCAGGTGGATCCAAACAAGAACTTTTCCCTGCCAATTTACTATGAAATAACTCAAACCAGACCACATATACCCAAAACCCACAAAATTAACCACATGTATCAAGGGGATAAATGTTACCCGATAAAAGCTATCGAGGAAGACTATTGTTGACCAGGTTGGGATGTCACCACATGGTAAGATCTTTTAGAAACTTTGCTCTGTAACTAGAATAACCAACTTGTCTCCACATCGAACCTTCAACCTAACGAGAGCATCAATTGCCTTCACCTCCTTATGCTTGACACATTATCTTTCCTTCCACAGAAATAGGGCAATATGAATGCAAAAAAACTCAGAGTAGATGTGAATTTCAATTTGATTATCCCATTATGGATATTTCCAACCTGCTCCCCATTTCATTGGCTTCCACACTTTACCTTCTCGGCATGGTATACATTGCAAGGTTTGTAATGATCCCACTAGCGTCAAGGTACTTCCATTCTCCATATTCAAAATCCCTCTCTTGGAAATTGAAACATCATGATAACTCTCCATAATGTAGTATACTATGAGTAAATTAGACATGTGACCACACGCTTCATGCATGGGGTGGTAGGTCATGCTAGCCCCTCATCTAGTCACCTACAAAGTTGGCAGGGTGGTGGGTGCCCCACTTCCCCCTCGACCTTTCTGTATCCACCCCCATTGGGGATTCTTTTAAAATGTTTTTAATAATATTTTATTACTTTAATAATTCTTTGATGACATGATTTTTTTGGGAAAAGTAGAATCATTAATATTTCTTGAAACTAATATCAACATGATTTACATTATCATTTTATAATTATTATTTTTAAATATAAGTTATAATATTAAATATTGATGATATATAAAATGGTTTATATGTTTTTCTTTAAATATTTTTGGGAAAACATTTATTGAAAATTTGGTTATTTAAAAACTATAAAAAATTATAGGTGTCTTCCTTATACTTATATATATATATATATATATATATATATATGATAAAAATTGTGGTTCATGAATGGAAATAGGTATTGGTTGCTCTGTTCTTGAAGTAAAGGTATAACTCAGGTATCATATGGTGATGCTTCTCCATAGTGATGGTTAGAAATGCTTCTTCTTTTTTTCTCTCTTTTTCTACAAAGAACAAGCAAATCCCTCAATTTATTTGTTGGAATGAATAGTATTACCAAAATAAACTCATCCACATTATCCATACATGAAAATTTATCCCATATTAATAACTAAATACAATTTCATCCATTACCTCAAATATGTCTATGTACCAAAATATAACTATAGCAAAGATTATGTATTCCTTGGTAAATATTATAGAGACCTTGATAGGTGCTCTTAATGGTCTTTCTCACAAACCTATCAACCTCTTATCAAAAGTTTGGCATTAGGTTGAATGTGGTTTATATGGTGTAAAAAATAAACACTATTGAATCATGTAACCATCTATACCATATAAGATGTAATCATGATGTTATTTGTACACACAGTTTTGTTTTGATTTTTAAAAACCTTAAACACATTAGTGAAGTTCGTATAAACAATGTTGGAGTTAAGAAACAACACATCCAACCGTTCATTCTCACGTCAAAGTTGTTTCTAGAAACATGATAAACTCTTGCGTGCAACTACAAACAAAATTCATGCGATACGATACCTTAATATTTAAAAATAAAAACTAAAAAATTTCAAACATAATTCTAAAGATCAAAACCCACTCGAGTTCTTTTAACTCGACGGTGTTGTTCAACTCACTGTAAGAAATAAACTAAAACAAGAAGTATCGTGAATTTTTCATGTGGATAGGGATACCATCAGAGTGAGTCGGGAACAGTTGGGGACTTAATCCCACATGGGAACCGTGAAATTATTTCAGTTATAATCATAAGTAGAGATGAAGCGTGCTGCAAACACACGGGTGGCGATGAGATATAGCACGAGAAGGAGATTTCAGTTTAACTTCTCACATCAGTTCGATAATTGACGCTGATATGGTTGCCTCTGAGTGCATGGTTCTCGATCTGACTACTTCTCCGCGGAGCTTTTCGGGTGACTTTCTAACTAGATTTTTCTGCAAACTACTTCTCTGCAATCCGGTGACTTTCCTAACTGATTTTTCTGCAATAATCATAAGTATTTTTCCTGATAGTGGTGATTTTTGAACTATTTATCTGCAATCTACTTCTCTGCAATCCGGTGACTTCCTAACTATTTTTCTGCAATAATCATCAGTAGACTTCCTAACTATTTTTCTGCAATAATCATAAGAAGTATTTCTCCTGATAAGTAGACTTCCTAACTATTTTTCTGCAATAATCATAAGAAGTATTTCTCCTGATAGGATTTTTTCTGGTGATTTTTGAATTATTTTCTGCAATTCAATTTAAGTGAAGTTACATTACTATATGGCATTTGAAAATTGGAAGAAGTACCAAGGTGGGATAGGAATCAATTAATGGAAAGGAAATCTTTTGAGTTTCTATAGTAGCACGAGATTCAATTTAAGAAACAAGTTACATTACTATATGACATTTGAGAAATGGAAGAAGTACCAAGGTGGGATAAGAATCAATCAATGGAAAAAATGAAGGAAAGGAAACCTTTTGCACTCAAGAAGCATAGAAAATGCATCCATGAACTCCCTCATACACTAAGATCAAATAAAAAAATCATCCAGCTCCTTGCTAATAATGAGAAAGAAAAGAATATTGGAAAAAAAAGAATATAAGAGGAGCATGGAAATAATCAAGAAAAATATATAGACAATTAAATACAATCAAAATTTGAGTTTCTATAGTAGCAGGAGATTAAGTTTAAGAAACAAATTACATTACCATATGACATTTAAGAAATGGAGGAAGTACCAAGGTGGGATAGGAATCAATCAATGGCAAATATGAAGAGAGAAATGAAAGAAATGAAAAAATCAAGAAGCATAGAAAATGCATCCATGAACTCCCTCGTATACTAGATCAAATAAAAAAATCATCGAGCTCCTTGACAATTAAATACAATCAAAATTTGAGTTCCTATAGTAGCAGAAGATTAAATTTAAGAAAAAAGTTACATTACTATATGACATTTGAGAAATGGAAGAAGTACGAAGGTGGGATAAGAATCAATCAATGGCAAATATGAAGAGAGAAAATGAAGGAAAGGAAACCCTTTGCACTCAAGAAGCATAGAAAATGCATCCATGAAGTTCCTCATACATATATCAAATAAAAAAATCATGGAGCTCCTTGCCAATAATGAGAAAGAAAAGAATATTGGGAAAAAAAAAACAACTTGAGAAAGAGATGCTCATTTGAATATAACACTAGGCTGACAAGCATCTCTAGAAAAATTTGGCTACTATGTGAAGTTCCTTGGAAATTTAGGTATATTTTTTCATTGTATAAAGACAATTTATCAAGTAATGCTCAAGTCATTTCATAGGTTAAAAAAAGAAGCTAATAAAAGTGATATTTTTGAGCATCCAATGATATTTTTATTGGTCATTGTATACCATGACTATATCTATAGAGGGGGGTTCACATTAATATTTACAGAGTAATCAAAAGGCACAAAAAGTAGATTACACATAGTTCAGGTGTTTGTAATCAATTACCATGATTAAAGTTCTACATAATATCGAAATGGCCAATCATCCAACTAACTGCTCAGTAGTAAAAAAAAACATATACAAGATTTGACACTCTTTTATTATCAGTAGGTTGCATTTAAAGTGAGCACTTGGAATATCTAGGAATTGAGTTTAAAACATCTCTAGAATGGGTAAATAATAATGAAGGTTAGTTTGTGTACAAGCTACATGATTCATAGATTGAAGGTCTCAAGTTGTCCATCACACTGAAGATTTGTAAAACAAAATCCCAAAGGTATATTTCATTACAAACTACAGAGTTATATCGCTTCAAAAGGTTGGCATCACAGTCTCATTTTTCCAAGCTCGCCATAGAAAAATTACAACTAAAACATAATGGGGAAAATATAGGCTTATTGTTCATCAATAAATCTCTATCTGTAATAAAAAAGTGTTATTGGATAAACAATTAGTTGATCCTCACAATAGTTCTCTACAATTTATGTTTTTAACATGTGAAATGAATATCATGTTGATTTTTGTAGCATCGGATATGCTCTAGCCTCAAGATTTTGCAGAGAGGCTAAGACACATGCATTCTCCAAGACTCGGAAATCATTTGGGGAAATTCCACATAGAGATGATTTAATTAAAATAATTAATAATTTTTAATGTATTCCTAAGTCTAAACTTAGGAAATGAGATTAATTAAAGGGTATTGATTAAATCAGGTGTGAATCTTCTAGATAAAGGCGTGGATCAAGTCCAAGTTAATTTGAGCCATCGATTAAGATCTAATATTGGTCATTGATATGCCAACAAGTGATTATAAGAATGAGCTCGATGGGCACTTGGAAAACACACTTAAGATTTGCAGAAATTGATTTTGCAGGGAGATTGAATTATCGAAGGAGCAATGTCGAGTCGCTCGAGAGAGATTTAATAATTTTGTTGCAGTGAGGGGCAAAGACAGTAGATTGGAGGAATTTTTCTAGATCTGGGGAGTGTAAGGCAGAGAAGACATCGAGGGTCACAAAGAATTTGTTCAGTGCCATACAGAGACAGCGTAAAGCGTCAAAGGGAGTTCGCTATTTTGCTGAGAGACAGTCGGGATCCAGTGCCGGAAGCTGGGGTGTGAATCCGAAGGGCTAGGGAGTCGAGTTTCAATGCAATAGAATATCAAAGGGAGAACGTGACATAGTTCTAGGAGCTGTGATGCAATGATTGCGTAGGCTGACGCAATTACTACGTAGAGACAGTGCAGGGAAACTCTTCTTTAGTCTAGATCAGTGCCAGATTTCCCATGACAGTTTGAGATTTTCTCACTAACTCTTTAGTCAGTATCTGTATTGGATATCCAGTTTAGGAATCCAATGATTTGTAGTTAGATTACTATTGCATAATAATAAAACCCTTAGCTTTTACACTAATTTTCCCAAGTTGGTTTTTTTCAGGGATGATTGTCCAAAAATAAAGGTGTACTTGTGTGTGTTTCTGTCTTTCCTACATTGTATTTTCCGCAATATTTTATGGTGCTTAGACTAGAGTGCATTTGATTTTGATATTTATAGTGTAACACCATAAATAATTTGTTTGGTAATTAACAAATAGGAGAAATATGATCAGTTGTTTCAGTAGGATTTCATTAGTGAAATTTTCACATGTTATCAGAGCGCAGATAAGAAGCAGAGGAGCTCAGTTGCAGAAGGAAAGAGGGTGATTCAACGCACTGCGTAGGAAATTTCTCGAAACCCCAAAAGGCTGCACAGTACAGAGGCCAACAGGGAAGATTTTTGAGGAAATTTTTTTCTCTGAGTGAGTCGATAGAGCACAAAATTTCTAGATCGAGAATTTCAAGAGGTAGAGGGAGTAGCAGCAGAAATTTCCATGCATAGCATATCTTCAGCTGGGACGCAATCATTTTGCAGTAGTAGCTAGCAGAATAGCGTGAGGAGGAAAGAATAAAACACTAAGGGATTTTTATCCTCATATAATTTCTAGCAAAGATCTATTTTTCCACACAGAGCAACAATATCCAGGAGCAAATTTACCCACTCCAATAGGCAGTGCGTAGAGCTAGTCAGTGGTTGCACAAAGGGATAGAGATAGAATTTGACTTTGTTTGGCGAGATGGCATCAACTGGGTAGAGATATTAGGATTAGTTAGACGAAGCATCTAATTATGTGATATGGAAGGCAAGAATTTCCTTCCTTCTTGATGGGTTTAATCTCAAAACCTACATCGATAATATGGTGGCTATCCCCACAGATCCAGATCAGAACAAGACGTACAAGAAAGAGATGGCTAAGGAAAAGAGGATGATCCTTGATGGAGTTTGATATGATTTTTTATCTCACATAGCGGCCCTAGGAACGACCAAAGAGATGTGGGACCCCATTGCATGCTATATGAGGCATCTTCCGAGTAGTGGAAGATGTATCTAGAAGAAAAGTTGAGAATTACACGTATGCAGAAGGGGGGAAACATAGACCACTTTCTCCACAGGATTCAAGATGTCCAATATCAGTTGGAAGTTGTAGGGTCAGTGCTTCAAGCTACAAAGATGGTGTGGATAGCTCTAAATGTAGTCTCAGAAGAATGGCAAGTGTTTGTCCAAAGTATTTTGGGCAGAGAAACATTTCCAAAGTGGGATATGATGTGGGAATATCTGCAACAAGAGCTAAGGCAAGACTTGGTGAAGAGAAAAATGTAAGGAAGCAACAACAATGGGACGGAAGCAAAGGTGAACGAAGAGGAGAATGCAAACCTCGCATCAAAGGGGAAGTAGGAGCAGTGCGGAAGAAAGAAGAATGTTTCGAAGATCAAGTGCTTCAGATGTGGTGAAATTGGTCACTACACTACCCAGTTTCTGCTCAAAAAGAGGGACAAAGAGGAGAGGCAAGATCAAAAGGTTGCATCCACAGAGATCGATAGATTTTCCTCTAGATTGGAGGAAGATTTTTCCATGATCAACAACATACCTCAAGGGGTGAGCTGGGGTGATTTGGTTTTGTAGCCTTAGAGAGCTATAGAATGGGAAATATCCTTGAGGAGTCCACCTCTTGGATCAATTCCTTACTAAGGGAGCCCAATGTCGGTTAATGCAGTCAGGTGCCAGAGTGACAGATGTAGTAACTAGTAGTGGTATGAGATTGAACAACGTAGAGAAGAGTTGGTAGCAGTGCAGTTGGCACAGTGCAGAGTTATCAACAGTGCAAAGGCTTTAATGATAGTGCAGAGACTAGCAGTAGTCAAGAATTGGGTGATAGATGAATTAGAATGAACATATTTGGTTCAGTATGATGGAAATCTCTCAGTTGCAGTAGCAACAGATGAGAGACAGTTGCAGATGTTGCATTGGTAACAACAATAGACTTGCAGTGTAGATGCAATATTTGGCAGTAGTATGCAGAGTCAACAACAACATACATGCAACACAAAATCAGAGTTTTGCAGTAGTTAGTGGGAAGTAAGGCTAGACATCAGCAACACAGTAGGAGGTGATACAGAGTCAGAGTGATGTTGCAGTAGGTTGCAACACTAGAGCACTTTCCTCGCGAAGAGGGAGTGTTGATTTTTGTATCATTAGATGTGCTCTAGCCTCAAGATTTTGTAGAGAGGCTAAGAGACATGAATTCTCCAAGACCCAGAAATCGTTTGGGGAAATTCCACCTGGAGATGAATTAATTAAAATAATTAATCATTTTTAATGTATTCCTAAGTCTAAACTTAGGAAATGAGATTAATTAAAGGGTATTAATTAATTCGGGTGCGAATCTTCTAGATAAAGGCGTGGATCAAGTCCAAGATAATATAAGCCATCAATTAAGATATAATCTTGGTCGTTGATATGTCAATGAGAGATTATAAGAAGGAGATCGATGGGCACTTAGAGAACACACTTGAAATTTGCGGAAATCGATTTTGCTCGAAGATCAAATTCTCATAGGAGTAGCATTGAGTTACTAAAGATAGATCCAGTGATTTCGTTGCAGTGAGGGGAAGATATAGTAGACCAGAGGAAGGTTTCTAGATATGGGGAGTGCAAGGTAGAGAAGACATCGAGAGTCACTAGAGGCTGCGCAGTGCCACATTGATCCAGATTTATGCAGGAACGTAACAGAATACATATATAACCATAAATACAAAGATGCAGTGGAAATAACACTTCATTTCGTTAATATCAAAGAACTGAAATTTTCTTACAGACAGAATGGAAATAAACTAGCTAGGGCGCTGGTAGCTTATCTCTAAGAAGAGATGTGGCAGCTACAGGCCTCTAGACTGAGTTACAATGAGGCTCGAGGGCCTATTTATTATTTAGAAACAATGGAAAACCCTAAACATCCAAAAACCTAACCCTAGGAGATGAATCGCCAAAACTATGGGCCCCGTTTGGGTAAATTGGTGTTTCAACTTCCCGGGGTTGTAACTTTGGCATACTACCTTCGTTTGACGCACATGATACATCATTAGAAATATCTATCTAAGGAATACAACGATTGCCACTAATATTGATTTCAGAATGGAATCATATTTTCCAGATGAACGATGCCCAAAAAACATCATTTAGGGCCTCAAAACAGCTCCGGAAGTTTAGGACCCGAAAAACTGCTAAAAATAGTAAGTTGTGTTGAATCTGAAAAACTGAAAAAGTCAATGGTGGGGCCCCAAGTGGAATAGGAAAGTGGCCACCAATATCCACCTGGACCATTCCTCCCCCCTTAGGAAGCAATGGTCCCCATTGGGTTGAGTTACTCCATGAGATGAGGAAACTTCTACTGAACTTGGTCCCTAGTGAACCACTTGCCTTGGTGCAGGAGTTGGCTAGCTTTGACAACCCGATACAGTTGGATCTTCTGTTGGTGAGTGTTCTTGATTTTCATTTCCATGATACAATCTGTGGTTGCATGTTCCATGCAGTCTGGGTTTAACTCTTTTGGTGTGAGTTCTTCCGCAATGTCAGAGGTGTCCAGTAGAGGTGGGAAGTAGGGACAAAGGCAGTCTACATTGAATACTGGGTGCAGACCAAGGAATGGTTGAATACTGAGCTCGAAGGCATTGTTCCGTACAGCCTTGGTGATGGTTTATGACCCATATTGGAGCGGGCAAAGCTTGCGGTGGGGTCTAGTGAGGCGCTCCTTCTCCAAATGTAGCCACACTTTTTTGCCCACCTGGAAGTTGTCTGGCACCCGATGTTGATCATGTCATTGCTTGTACTTAGCATTGGCTCTGTCCAATATGTCATGAACCTATTGGTAGATGTGCTAAATGCGCTCAATGAAGTTGTTCGCTTTGTCAGCTTCAGACTAGACATGAGCTGAATCGGCCTGAGTAGTCGCAAATGGCATGACTACATCAATGGGACATAGTTGCTAGAATCCCAAGCCCACCTAAAAGGGGATGTGGCTGGTTGAGCTATGGAGAGCCCGGTTATAACTGTGTTTTACATATGGGAGGCTCTCATTCCATGTGCGTTGATGCTTTGAATTATACATGCGTAGAATGTGTACAATCATCTTGTTGACGACCTATGTCTGGCCATCAGTTTGGGGATGGAAAGTTGTGAACTTGGTGAGCTTGGTGTCCAACATTGACCAAAGGTTGGACAAAAATGTGCTAAGGAACTTGCTATCGTGATCTGATATGATAGACTGTGGGATCCCAAAGTGCACCCACACTTGTTCAAAGAAGAGTTTAGTAGTGGCTTCTGCTGTGATATTCTTCTTGCAGGCCGCCATAATAGCCATCTTCGAGAATCTGTCAACGACCACGAAAACACAATCATTTCCATGCTTAGTAGAAGGAAGGCCTGACATGTAATCCATGGAGATGGATTCCCAAGGTCGATTAGGGGTAGGTAGCAGAGTATAGAGCCCTTGCTTCTTAATGGTCAATTTTGCAATGGCGCAAGAAGTGCAGGATCTGATGTAATTCCTGACATCCCGTCGAAGGTTCGGCCAATAGAAATAATTCTGCAGTACTACGACTGTTTTATCAAGCCCAAAATGCCCAGCGACTCGACTGTAGTGCGCTTCCCATATAATCTTGGCATGCTCGCTTGAAGGAACACAAAGGTGTCCCAGGTGACACAACAATGCATCTTGGAGGTGAAATTTTGGAACTTGCGTACCCCCAAGAGTGCCTTGTATGTGTGGCTGAATTCTGGATCGCTCTTGTAGAGAAGCGGCCAATCAGAAGTCTCGTGCCCACAAGAGTTGAGAACAGTGGTGTAATATTCCTTTTTCAGAAATATCACAAGTCTGTGCCAGAGATGGACTGCGAGGGCATTTACCAGATATGTCACCTTCTAATGAAGGGTGAGATTCAGAGGCTTGCTGGCCCTTTGTAGACTCTGTCTACAGATATGTGAAATTCCTAGTAGGAATGACTAGCAACCCAAGCCTGGAAAACACATTTCCCAGAAATGGAGGCAGCAAGATTTGATCCCTGGTCTGGAATCCTTTAAATATATCTATCTAGAGCTGAAATCCTAAAGTGGACTCAAAACAAATCCTTCTAGGAGCTTGAGACAAGCCTCCTCCACCTGATTATCTTCATAAAATGCCCAATGAGGAGGGCTGCAACAGCGCTTTTCTCAACAAAGGAAATGACAACGTTATTTCTAAGGAGCCATGTCACATGAAGATGAAATCAATCTGTAAATATATGTGCAGTAGAAAATGTAGACAAACTCTTGAGGAATCTCTTACTTAAAGCAAGCCAAAGAGTCTCAAGGAGACAATGTATATAAGAATGGTGAAAGCACTGCTCACATATTTTATTCCTACTAAGACTGCGCAGTCTATGGGAGGTACTGCAGTAGTAAATATATGAACATGAAAGATACAGCAATGTAAGCTCAAATAAAGATGGGGGAGCAAGGCTTCAACCCCTGAAAATACAATACAACAATCCCTTAAGGGGATTGGATGAGAACTAGACAAAATGGCAAATTTACCAAAATGCTGGAGTTGCTGGGCAGCTGCTGCAACTCAATAGAAACTGTAAATGAAAGGAGCTTGCTGAATATGATGCCTTTGCTGAAATAAATCCTTTGTTCAATCTTCTAGATGAAAGGTTGATCCTTTCATTGAAGATCTCTATTGGAGAGGTAAATCCCCTCTGCGGATAGAGGCGATCCCTACTAGCCCAGATCAGGTCTAGCAACAATCAGAAACGTAGTGACACAGGTCTCTAGTTACAAAATAACAAGAACGCAAAAATTTTCCTACCTCAGGTCCTACGTGATGGTCGTTGGAGAAAGGCTGACGCTTCCCATCCTTCGCTTTGGTAGATCACGATCCTGCCGCTTAACATGTTCAAACACCTGCACACATGCGAAGAAACACAACGATACATGGCATAGAATCTAAACCTTGTAACTATACATCAGTCAGAGAAGATGTAATTCATTGCATCAAAACAAAGACACATGAATGAAACCATAATCAAAGTCATTTATCATTAAAATGACAAAAGAAAGATACAACCTGAAGCTCTAACGCTAGATCTTCCTTCGGCGGGGTCGACAGTGGAACACGTCTCAATGAAGCTCGTCAGAAGTGGGACAAAGCTCTCTCTCTTCGGCTTGGCTCTCAAAGGCTGTCTGGAGATAGTCTCCTTGCTACAGATTCAGCTCTTCTGTAGTGTTATTAGGACTATTAAGACTACTAGCTTGCTAAGGGAAAATGGCAAGCTTATATAGATGGTGGAAGGGGAGTTGGGATCCCTACAATTGTGGGATTGGCCCTATCCTCAGGGAAGCTTCCATGATAGGTGGAAAACCACCTCCCCTACATGGAGATCTGGAGCCAAACCTGCGAACTCATTTTAGAGACTCGTTCAGGAGTTTTTTGGAATCAAACTTTCGCCATTTATTTTTAAAAAACAATCCTTATTAAGCTTGGCGCGAGCAAAACACTGGAACAGAGCGCCAGTTGGCGCACCCTCTTTGGTGGATTTTCCCCATTGGCGCGAGGGCTGAACTGGCTAGTCCCGCCAAGGCCAAAAGATCATTTTTTAGGGTTTTTCAAAGGAAAATTTCTTCAGAGGAATGATTGTCCTTGCCAAGGGGGATGCAATGAAAGTGGTTTCAGGTTATGTCACTACTCACAGGTCACGGAAAAGGCCCTCCAATGCGCAGGATGGGGGATTGCAGGGACGGTGACAAATTACTATGTAACAAATGCCCCCTAAAGCATGAGGGCCGAGAGAGAGAGGGGTGAAATGCTTTATGAGAACATGCCCAACTGAAAACACTGTCGTAAAAAAATCTACGTAGACAAATACAACTGATATCTCAAATACATGATATGTGGTATGGGCGCAGCCATCCATAATAGAGTATGCAATAATCAGGATCCAAGGTATGGACGCAGCCATCCAGTAAGGATCAGTAAATAGACTCAGGTATGGTCGCAGCCATCCAATCAATGAGTCATGTAACTAATCATGATAATCCACAAAATCCACAGCCTGGATTCCATCAGACAAAATCCAGGGTCTTGCGCTCCATCTCGACCCGAACAGAGTACAAGTCCAAGCATGTGAATAAGTGAGCTAAAGTCGAACATGAAAGAACATTGTCTGATTACCAGCCAATGATGAAAATCGTTAACAGATGCGAGAGGAACCACTAATAATGACAATGGCCCTCAAGGTACTATAGGTACAATCCACAGAATGTGAACAGTGAGCTAGCGTCGAACACCTGCAGAATCATTCGATCGAAGGTCAATGATGAAAACCTTGCGTCAAATGCGAAGAACCTGCCATTAAGGCATGCAGGTTCCAAGGTACCTGAAGGGATTCTCTAGACCAGCTTCTTGGATAATGAGCTGGATTCAACAGGAAGTGACCTTGATCGAAGGTGGGCCATGGTGTTTCCCACATCATTGATGTGAGACAGAGGAACATAATGTTTGTGAATCAGGATCAGATGAGAGTCAGAGGAGGATTGAAAATTGCAGAGGTCAACTTCTCTTGAACATATCGGTGGCACGACACTGGATTTGGCAGTATTTGACATCAAAGGATCTGAGGTCATGACGACAAGGAAAAGAACATATGAGCGGTTAAAAGGATAACCCAAACCCACGGAGGCAAGAAAATAATAGAATGAGATGTCCCCAACCCGACACGAATGCAGACAAGTGCCATGTTCAAGAGCGACATACTGCCGACACGACGATGATATTGGTTTCATTTTTCCCCACCATTTTTGGCGAGTGTTAGGGTCCCGTGATTTGGCTGATTGGCAAGCCAAATGACAGTGTAACATCAAACCAATCTTTGGAGCCCTAGGACCTAGCCTTCCTGGACTCAGAGAGGACTCTCTCTATATGCTTAAGGGATATTTGTGTGTTTGCTTATTATGTTCTAATTTTAGGCTAGTTATGAAGTAAGTTTTTTGGTTTTGGTTTTTAAGTTGTGAGGGATGAAACTGATAAAAGATATAAGATAGGTAAAAAGATGTCATATCAACTGGGCTATGGGGTCGAAAAGGTCAAGAAAGCTATCAGACGGTGATACAAGGCTGTTGAAGGGCCGATTTGATTCGAGGTATAAAGGATCTTTGGGCAAAATGGAACAAAATGAACATCAAGTTTGGGAACAACAAAGGGTTTCCAGCATAACTATTTTAATAGCTGACATAAACATGGTAGGGCAAACCATTAATCATGAGAAATGTAACTATAAGCTAATCAATACATAGAAATAAACATTCAAGCCATGCATAGAGATATATCACCCTCTAACTTTGGGAAATGGCTATCAGACTTTGGGGAAAAACACTTAAGAGAGACAAAAAACTCAAAACACTATGCTGAAACACCTAAACACAGTACTTCAAATCATTGGGCACTTTGAAAACAAGATTTCATAGTCTTAGGCAAAGGGCAAGATCGAAACAAGACCTCCTTGGTTCAACAAATGACAATCTAATCAGTCAAAGAGAAATTTCATGGATGGAGCTATGGCTAGCCATTGGTAAGCAGGGCATACCGTAAATCATACTTAACATGCATAGAACCATGAATGAAATAAGCAACAATATTCTTAAGTTATTAAAGAGCAATCAAGAATTCTTTAATGTGACTAAGGAAGAAGAAAACATGGAAGCTATGAAGAAACAGGAAATTTGAGGTGCCTCCAAGGGCATGTCTCAAATTTGTTCTCTACTGATCTATAGCAAGCAATAAACATGGATTCATGAATGAAAACTAGAAAAAAAAACAAATAAAGAGACACTATACCATTCTACCAAGTCATGGAATCCAACAACAATCCTCTTTCATCATCCAAGAACATCCAAGAGACTATCCAAGAGCATGAGACAAGTATTTCTTCCAAAGCTTATATGACCATATATTGCTTCTATCATCAAGTTCAGCACTGTTTACAATGAAAGCCTTTGGAATAAATAGGCCAAAGTGAGGAAAACCTCATGGTTCAACTTGCTATCCCATTGTCCTAATCAAAATATCGAAACTTGTCCTTGAGGCTTTGCAAAGCCCAAGGCACAAAATATCTCATAAAATATCTAAAAAATGCTAAAAAAGGGAAAAATATTGACTTTTCATAACTTCTCATGTGCAAAAATAGCTAAACGCACATGAGGAAAAAGCAATTTTTAAAGGTTCAAATTTTACAAAAATACTCAAAATTTACATCAGCAAAAGGTCCCCTAACTTGCCGACAACTTTTGGTAGCCTTCCTGATGTCGAAACGAGGCTCATGATAGCTCGTTGGAAAGCTTTGAGTGTCTAATTTCTAGAGAAACTGAAATTTCCTCAATCTGATGCCTGGAAGTCCCCCAAAAATAAAACTATGTGTAAAAAACCAGAAAATAAAATCTGCTGATAGAGCAGGCAGAGTGTGGAAAAAGTGGGCATTTTTCTCCATTTCGGAGGAGTGAATGATCTTCAAATGTCCTGAAAATCGTTGAGTGTGTGATCCTAAAATTATGGCATCCAATGATACCATTCTCCTCCTTTGATGATCCCCCAAACTGAAATGGAGAAGCCCATGAGTTTTCGGCAAAAACCCAAAAATGCCAAAAAACCAAAACATGTCAAAAATCGCCGAAAATCGGTGAGCATGACCCTCAAGGGTTCTCAGAAACATGCTGTGAAGAAGAGGCCAAAATATGAAGTCCTGATGTGTCCTTTCTCACTTTCCGTGCCGGGCGCTTCCCTTTAACCTCCTTGAGCTTGTCTTGAGCAGCCTTTAACTTGCGCCGGGCAAACTGATTTAACTTTTTGTAATGCATCATCATTCTCCTTTGAAGGTCTAGATCCCTGTTTTCCCTCTCCAACTTCTTCTCCAAATGGTCATTGACTCTCTCAAGCCACGCCTCCTTATTGTTTTCTATCTCTTGTTCAAACAATGCAGTGAGAGGAGTAGATTGGAGAAGGGCATCTTCCTCTTCTTTTTGCTTCTCAAGGGCCCTTTTAAGCCCCATGGTTCTAGGCCTCTTTCACTTAGGCTGATCATCACCTTCACTTTCATCAAATTCGCCCATGAGCTCTTCCAACCTTGCTTGGGCTTTGGAGGCCTCCTTCTTGTACTTAGTTGCCCGTGTCTCATAAACAGCCATATGGACACTCATTTGCCTATTTTGGATTTCTAGAAAATGGTTGAAATTCCTTGCCTTATGAAGATCATCCTTCAATGCATCAATTTGGCCTTCTCTTTGGATCAAGAGGTTTTCTAGAATGCGGGCCTCATTATCACTATCATTGATTTGGATAGAGATGATATTGAATGCACTCTCCTGTTCATGACTTTCTTCCATCTTGCCCTTCCCCTTGCTTTGTGTGGCTATTCTTGTGCTCTTCCTCCTAGGAAAATCAATGATAGGCTTCTCTGGCAATTTACCTTTGCTTCGGAGTGCCCTTGTCACATTTGGAGTGACCACCCTTGGCATTCTTTTCCTAGTTGTCTGGAGGTTGGCCTTTTTAGGAGAAGAGGGCAAGGCCTTTTTACCTTTGTCACTTTGCCCCTTTTCTTCTTGAAGCTATTGTTCTTCTTGAGAAGGCTGCCCTTCTCCTTGAGGAGGCTGCTGTGTGTCCTCTTTAGGCTGCCCCTCATCATCAGTCTGCTGCCTTTGCTGCTCTGTCCCATTTTCTTGTTTCCCTTGATCATCATCATTATGCTGCTGTCCGATATCACCCTCACTGTGTTGTTGTTCTGTCTCACTGTGATGCTGTTGTTCAAACTGCTGCCCTTTACCATCAGTCTCCTCACCCTCATCACTATCATGTTGTTGATGTTCAACACTTTCTTCCTCTTTTTCTTGCTGCTTCTCACCCTCATCAATGTCATACTATTGCCCTTCATCATCAGTTTGCTGCTCTTCATCTTTTTCCTCTTGTTGGTCTCCTCCTTCTCCTTCTTCATATTCCTTTGTTTGTTCTGCAGTAAACTTGAGCTTTTGAGGAGTAGGCTTGCTAGAGGAAGGGGAGGGGCGACGAGTAGGAGATGTAGGGGATGTATGGACTGGAGGGACAGTGGAGAAATCAGGATGAGTAATGAAAACATCCCAAGGGACCTCCTTCTTTTCAAGCTGATGGAAAATGATGATTTTGATGAGAGAGTGATGGAAGAGACAAGCTATTTTCTAAGAGGGAGGCCCCTTCTGGACAGTGGAGGCCATTTTCTCAATGCTTTTGTGAAATAAGAAAGGAAGATTTAGCTGCTTGGTCCTTGTGAAATGCATCAACAGTCGAATGTGATAAGCATAGATTCGGGAGAATCTTCCCTCACAAGTAAAGTACTTCATGATAATCTTCATGAGGGGGGCGAAGCTAGCTAAAAGGTATGAGAAAGGGAAAATAGCACGACAAGCATCTCTGTGTTCAGGCTTGAGGAAGGGTTTGTAATCATCTAAATCCAAATGGCTTTGTTTAAACCATTTCTCGCCAATATAAGGAATTTTAGTAGCCTTGGATATGGATCTTGGGGAGAACTTGAAGTCAAGGCCAGCCAACTGGAAATGTTTGTCTCTGAACCTCAAAGCGCAAAGGTGGGTTAGAGAAGAGAAACTCTTCACCTCTTGAACCTTTTGGCAAAAATCCAAGCATCCCACCTCATGGAAATTGAACAATACTGAGGGGTGGGCATTCACCTCTTTGGTGGAAATAGGCTCATACCTCTTGTGCAATCCACTCCTACTATCCTGCCTGGGAGGCATCTTGTCTTGGATGTGCTTCTGCAAGACCAAACTGCCTCAAATTTTTTTGAAATGCCTTCTTCAATCAAAACTCTGCCTCAGCTGTCAATCACTATTTAATCAAGGTAAAATGGCTTCAAATGCTATGTGAGATGCCCTTTTAACACAAAATTCTCTGCTCTTTCAAAACACTGTCTTTTCCTCCCTTTGTATGCCAATCAATAGGTAAATTCACTAACAATTACACAGTTAATCAAAGGATACACAGTCAAAGGTCACTGTGATAGTGCAAGGTGACATGGCTCCTTGTGTTTGGTGTGAGCAAAAAACAGCCCTGTAGGAGTCTAACAACAGAAACTCTTCACAATCAACACACCCCTTGTATTCACTGTTCTTCACACAAAGTTTGACAATACCTCCAAATGTAATGGTATCTTCACTTACTAACTCTGCTTCACGAAATGAAAGAGCAAACACTGTTTTTTTGTCCTTTTAACACACAGAGGAGATCTTTGAAATGACAAGAATCCTTACACCATGATCACTGTTATTTGAAAATGGACCCATTGTTTCACCTTTCAAAACCCTGTCTCTCCCTTTGGTCACTGTTTTGTACTATTTTAAAACTGTTTGGAGGGCAGTTCATAGGTTTTTTAAATATTAAAAAGAAACCATCATTTGGTTATGCTCATTGCTGGGCAAACATAGCTATTGCAAACCCAGATTTTTAAGCAAACGCCTTAACCCTCCTTAAACCTGTTTTTACCAATGCACACAGCTGACGGAGTTTATTTTTGTGTCAAAAATTGTAAGGGGGACAAGACAAATACCTTAAAACACGATGGATATATTTGCTTGAGAGTTGGAGCCACTTTGGGATTTGTTTGGAGGCTTGTTGACCGCTGGATTCATGCATGGCACGTTGGAAGGAGAGAACACCACGCAAAACACAGTCGGGTCAATTTTCGGGCCCTTGTGACCAGAAGCTATAGGCACGCCGCGCGAAAATTAAAACTTGTGTAAATTTTGCGCCTAAACACGCCACGCGGTTGTACAGGCGCACCGCTCGTTTCTTCAAGCCCGAAAAACAATGAAGTTTCCCAAAACTCGTCTTCAAACTTTTGAATAGAAAGAGTGGAGTTTTGCTCGTGGTTTTGAGAGTTTTGAAGGAGCTTGCAATGGTCCTTAATCCCCTTGAAAGCGAAAAGTCAAAATACCTTTGAGTTTGTCTTGAGAGGGTTTGGAAGACTCTTGTTTTAAACCACTGCCTTGTCCATTTGAAAGGAAAACAAAATGACTTTGAAAGTGTTATGAAGGGCCCACATTTGAATAATGTTGGAAAAAGGATGCATGCTTCTAAACAGTTCTAATAGGACTTTACCTATTCACTTTATATGAAATATTTAAGAGTTCAAACTCTGTTCACTGTGTTCATATTTTTGAAAAGTAACTTCTGCCACTGCTGACCCTTTAGTGATACCTCTAAAATGGGAAAACTGCTCAAAAGTACACCAATGATGATGAAGTATTTCTTACCATTTGCAAGGAGATGAATTTACCCTTTTGAACTTTAAACTAGTAATGTCTGCTCTAGATGCTTTAAAAGGTGATAATGCTCACTGTGGAACTAATTTGGTTGGCAGGTGATGATTTAACCTTTCTCATGACTGTGAGTGCACAAATTCAGTTTCATTTACTCAAGCTTTACTCATCTCCGTTTATTTAAAGGGAACTTCTCTAAAACCTCTCCTCTTACTCAAAGTGCAGTAGTAAGGTACCTTTGACCCTTTTTAAAGAAAATGCCTTTCTTTGGAAATGGTGACATGCCCTATTGGCTTTGAATGCTGCTCCAGAGCTCTGAAACTTATGCCATAACCTTTTGAAAGACAATCATCATCATTGGCCTGTGTCATGACCTGTCCCTTGATCATCAGCAAAGTTGTTTTAATTGGGCTCCAGACTGCCTTTTTTGAAAGAAACCTTGATAAGAGACAAGTTTATCCTCTTGGATCACAGTGGTACCCCTGCTTTCCTTCTTTGTCTTTTTACATCATTTCTCCGTTTAAACTGTCTCCTATTGTGTTTAGAATTTTTCTATCAGTCAGTGAATATTCTAGAATTTATCACTGCTCTGGCCCTCTGCTTATGAATGAAGGATGCCCTTTACTTGACAAAATGTCTGATGTTCTTTCAACCTTCTGTCTCAGCCATAAGAAGGTTGTCTGATGAACATATTGATGGTGTTTCCTCTTATACATGATGACAGAAGTTAGTTGGCGCCCAAGACTATTTGACTCCTTTGGACATCTATTTTAACAATATTTCTTCAATGATGCTGAACCAATTAGCTTCTTATTGTAGCTCAAATAATAATGAAACTCATGCAAACAACTCTTTGAATCCTGCTGCTTTACCTCTGCTTTTAATCATCATTTTCATGCAGAGACTTTCATTTGTAGTCTTACTGTGCTTCAGAGTTTATCTTCTTAGTTAGTGAAAAGCTTTAAAAACAGACTTTACCTTTGGCCCTCTGCTTATAGATGAAGGAGGCGCTCCAGTCTTCAAACCCTCTGCTTATAGATGAAGGAGGTTTTTCAGTCATGTTATATCATCAGCCCTGTGACAGTGCTATTTTTCCTTTACTGTCCTTTCAGGCTTTGAATGTGATCGCAAGAGCTTAATGAAAAAACTCTATGCTCTGTGGCTGCATCCCAGGCTCAAGATCACATTGAGAAGCAACTGTCTTCTCATGTGGAGCCAAAAATTGTCTTCTGAGATGCTGGTATGTCTTTGTCCTTGAAAGATCCATTTAAAACACTGTAAAAAAAAACACCTAGAATCAGTTTGATTTATGGTCCATGTATTGCTGAGACTTGAGGGTGTATTAGTGGCATGACCTATGGCTGTAACCAACCTTTTTTGCAGAATGGGAAGGTCTGTTATGACTGGTCAATAGCATATGGAGGTTTTTTGGCTCTTGGATAGTTCGCCAAGGGAGAAATTCTTAAAGCGCCACTTCCTAACTTAGGGGAGACTGTTTGGATAGATTTGGATTGTTTCTTTAGGGCTGACGGGCATACTAGTATGGCTAAGGCTAGGTAGGATTTGATAATGAGGTTTCATCTTGTCATGGGTGGACTGAAAGGTAGGAAGGAAAAAATTTTATGGGTGTTTTCCAGCTGGTAAATTTAACAAATTTTAGATCAGCTACTAGAAAACTTGGCTGTTACAACTAGTCATCACCAACAAGTGAAAAATACTGATGACTAACAGCGAGTACCCCAATTATTTTTTGAAAACAAGCTTGAAGGGGATAGCATATTCTTGTGATATAAGTTCGTACTTCGGAAAAATCCAACCTAGTACATTTAACGAGCCTTAGGAAGGAGGAACTCAACTATCGTCATTACGACAGAATCCGATGTCATCAGGTTAAATGAGTCTGACAAAGGAAGAACTCGACGTCTTTTCATGTTTAGAGAGTTTGAAAAGACAGAAAAAAGTTAACTCCAACAATCCCTTTTCGTAGATATTTCCTCAGATCCAAAAAGGTAGAAAACTATGTCCGAGAAAACCTCCTAGTTGCGATAGGCTAGGGTATTCATTTTTCGTAAATAATCTATCCTAGCCCGAAAAAGTGGTAAACGTATACTGGGTAGATGTCATTTCGTAGCCAATTTAACGAGATCAAAATGACAAGCGACTCGACAATCTTTTCATGTTTAGAGAGTCAAAAAAGAGCTAAAAGATGACTCCGATAGTGAATTTTTCATGTTTTTACCGAGTTCGAAAAAGTATAGAATACAACTCGTACCGTCATCCTAGCTGTGTGAAAACTTGTTGCTGCACAAGAAAGCAAGCGTAAAACCCATTTTTCGACAAAATATAATAAAATATTGGAAAAAATAAGCTTCAAAGCCTAATTTGATCTTGAAAAGTTATAAATATGACTAAAATAGTAAAAACATATTTAATTTTACTTTTTACCTCTTGTGGAGAGCAACAGTGAGCTTTTCTTGTCCGAACTTGTGGCAACGATTGTGGATGATCCAATGCATCATTTCAGTTCTCGTTTTTTCCAGGTAAGAGGCACTTCCATTAGCTATGTTTTAATCCATATTTTATATAATTCCACTGTGATTTTGGATCCCTGAGGGGATATTTGCAATTTTAGGGCTCGCCCAATTGGCGTGGGTATCGGGCACGGACCCGCGCCAATTGGCTCCTTTTTGCAAAGGGGTCGCGCCAGTTGGAGTGACTGTCAGCAAAGCAGTCGCACCAATGGCGCAACCTAAATTTCCGCTCAATTTTTACAAAAAATGAATCAATCAACTGGATTTTTGAGTGTTCAAGGGATCTAATGAAGTGTTTGCGACCATTTTGGTACAGATACACAGCCACAATGGTGATCGAATGGAAAGAAAGGGAGCAAGTGAAGAAGATGAAATGGCCATGGAGAACGAGGCATGCATGAATGCTCTCTAGGATTGCGGCTTAAAAAATTTCTTCTTGATACCATGTCTCAGGGCACAACCTGAATTTCTGCAATACTTAGTCAGTATTTGGGACGAGAACGAAGAGAAGTTTAGGCTTTGAGACCAAGTGTTGGAGCTCGAAGTATCCGATGTTTACTTCATAACTGGATTGTCTCAAAAATTTCCAGTCTCGATCATGACAAATACTAGGCCTTTCGACGAAAAAATTTCAATGGTAATGGAAAGAGTGTGTCCGGGGGCAGAAACGGGATCAGATAGCGGGAAGGTTGACATCCACACGGTTCCCAATTTTTCACTCAGGGTGGTGCTCCATACCATTACGCAGGCTGTAGGGTCGCAGGCACTGCATGAGGCTACTAAAACATAACTCCTCTTAGCATCAGAATGCATGAACCTGACACTATTCGATTGGGCCACTGTCGTAACGATGAATATCAAATGGCAGTTGACGAAGTGTAAGAAGACCAAACTGAAGCAGTTTGGGTACGGATCTATCTTGGTATCGTTCATCCTTGAACAACTACCAATCTTCCAGGGCCAGGGGGCGATAGTCGTCGATCCACCGTTGAGAGAGCCACTGATGGATCAATGGGCAACACTCATGCCCAGATCAGGAGGGGGCCAACAAATGTCATGGAAGCCCGAGTTCTTTGTATGGCTTCGGCAATAGCTGATCGTCATAGAGGATTGGCCCTATCCCAATACTGAC
This sequence comes from Pinus albicaulis, assembly GCA_034641835.2. Classification (NCBI taxonomy): domain Eukaryota; kingdom Viridiplantae; phylum Streptophyta; class Pinopsida; order Pinales; family Pinaceae; genus Pinus; species Pinus albicaulis. The sequence continues at coordinate 663,988,813 of CM076578.1, read as the reverse complement.
TTTACAGGAGACCCAGATCTTCCACTCCCAGAGGGAGAAGACTGGGATGAGGAGTTGGGTAAGACTCTTTTTGATTTTGTGTATTTTATGATTTTTTTTGGGTATACATGCATGTTCTAACAAAAAATCCTATGTGTATGCAGATGTTGGCCCAGAGAGGCCCATCAGGATGTCGCTGATCGCACGAAGGACCCCTCTCATGTATGATCCTCAAGGCGAGGGTGGTGAGGGGAGTGAGCTAGTTCAGAACTTGGAGGGAATCGCGCATGGGATCCCAGATTACGCTCACCTAGCAGATGTCCCTTTGGCTTATCAGAGGCACACCGTGGGGGTTCCTAGTCGCCTTCATCGTTTACTGAGGCGATTGGTGCGAGCAGTGACATGCTACCATGAGCACCATTCTGTTTAGTCATCTAGGCTTTTCATTTGCACATTTTTGAGAGACATGTTGTCTCCGGATATTATTAAAACAAACATGTGTATTTTTTGGATTTTATGTGATGCACACAAACTGTAAACATTTTGACATATATATATATATATATATATATATATATATATATATATATATATTTCTGGATGGATATTTTTTACATATGATGATGTTTTTTACAAGTTGCGTAAATGTCTATCTAAAATCATGTTAGCTACTGCAGCTGTTAACGCATTCATGTGTCTGGGTATGTGTTGATATGTAATGTAATCAAAGTTTCTTTCCAGTAAACGAATACGTAGATACAGTCGTAAAATGGATGGGTTCCTAACTGAATAATGACCATTGAGTTGTAACACCATAAGTTGTGAGTCCAGATATACAAGTAATGCACGAATACCGAGGTTAACAATTCTAGAATGGCACTATACTCCGTGACATTATTTGTGGTAGGCCCTAGACAAACACCTTGTAAATTGACTAACACACCAGTAGGATTGTATATTACCCAGGCTGCCGAGGACAGATTCCTGGTACTGCGGGAGGCACCATTCGCGAAACCGACAAAAGGAGTAATAGACATCTGCACAATCAGGAAGACCCAATCAGCAGAAAGATGCTTACAAAGCACACCACACCACACATGCACAAAATTAAATCACTCACTTATGTACACACACCACACAAGAATAATTCAAGCGTAGTACTTCTTCAGGTACAACCCATTTCTAGGCTGCGTTAGAGGAATACCTTCATAGTCGATTAGCTCATAGGCCCCATTTTTTAATACTCGTTTGATGATATAGGGCCCATGCCACATGGGCTGGAATTTTCCTGCTCCAAGTTTATCATGTGCTTGGTCGTATAAGAGGACGAGGTCCCCTTCGATGAAAGAACGTGGAGAAACCGATTGATCAAAATGGGCTTTAACCCGCTTTTTCTGTGCTTCAATAACCAAAGTAGCCAAGCGGCGGGTTTCGTCCAATCATTCCAGATAGAGGAGATGTTCTTCCTCCGGGGAAGTGTCGGGCAGTAATTCCACAGCCAACTTCAGCGAAGGGATCTCACATTCAACTAGAAGAGTTGCTTCCAGACCATACACCAGCTGGAAAGGTGTGAATCCGGTCGTTCTCTTTACTGACGTTCGGTAGGCCTAGAGAGCTGAGAACAATTGGAGATGCTAGTTGGATTTGTGAATACCAATCGTTCGTTGAAGCATCATGACTAGTACTTTTTTCGCGGCCTCAACCTGACCATTCGCCTGGGGGTAGTATGGCGTTGAGTTGTAATGACGCAAGCCCAACTTCGATGTCAGCTCTACCATCATGTAATCCCGAAAATGAGTGCCATGATCGGTGAAAATGACCTGAGGAACTCTGAAATGCGTAATCACATGGTTGAAGATGAATTGAGTGGTTGTCTTACCGTTGGCAGCTAATGTAGGCATCACTTCGGCCCACTTGGTGAAGTAGTCCACGGCAACGATTATATAAGCATGCCCCCCAACCGAGTGAGGGTTACATGTCATAAAATCTATGCCCCATTGAGCAAAAGGGCCTACGATAATGACATGATGCAAAGGTAGGGGTGGCGCACGCATCTTGCGCTGAAAGACCTGGCACACATGACATTTTCGGACTACGACAATACAATCTTTGAAGATAGACGGCCGGAAGTAACCCGCACACAGAATCTTCTGGGTAGTAGCATATCCGGACATATGACCACCACAAGTGCCACTGTGACAGTCATTTAGGACTTTCTCAGCCTCTTCCAGGGTCAAGCATTGGCGAAGCACAGAATCAACTCCGACACGATACAAGGTATCTCCGAAAATGCAGTATGGTTGAGATTGATGCCGAATGCGACGTCGAGCATCCTTCGTCAACTCAGATCAAAAAGTGGATGTCTGAAGGTACACAATGATGCCATCGTACCATGGATCATGAGTGCTGATAAGAAAGAGTGTTTCATCCAGGATATGATCCTCGGATTGGGATGGAACAGAGTCTGTCGGGAGAGAGCGGATAAGATCAGAAAAAACCAATGATTTCGTCGATTTAGTAGTGGTAAACTCCAAATCGAACTCCTGAAGGATGAAAATCCATTTGGATTACTTTCCCCCCAGCAATTGTCGGGACAAGATGTATGTCATGGGGTTGCAATCGAAAATCACAGTTACCGTACGCAACAGGATGTAATGGCGGAACTGTTGAACAACCTGGACCGCGGCAAGTGCCAATCTCTTGACATGGGAATAACGCGTCTCAGTGTCGAGAAGATTCCAAGACAGATAGTAAACCACATGTTCATTTCCATCGTCGTCATCCTAAACTAGAACCATGGCAATTGTGCTAAATGCAGCAGCCAAATAAAGGGTAAAATCATGATGATAGTCTGGAGGACGTATTAATGGAGCGTTGACGAGAAACATTTTAAGATTATCGAAATATTTCTGGGTAATCTCGTCCCAGGAAGGGAACATCCTATTTCAAAAGTCATGTAAACCCCTTGGCCACTTCCGCATAGTTCGGAATAAAGAAACGTAAGAATTTGGCTTTCCCCTGTAGACTCTGAAGTTGATGCAACGAGGATGGGGATGGGAGGTTAACGATGGCCTCGACCTTGAGGGGGTCAAGGCGAGTTCCATATTTGGAGATGATAAATCCAAAAAGATGACCAGAATCCACACAGAAGACGCACTTGTGAGGATTGAGCCTAATATTGTAATGTCTGCAGCGGAGGAAAATCTGGCGGAGGTGTTCAGGATGGTCCTCACACCGAGTTGAATGGGCCGGAAAATCGTCCAGATACAGCTGAACAATATGAAGTATGTCATGGAAAGCATAGGACATAGCATGCTGGAAGGTGGCCCCAGTGTTTTTCAAGCTGAACGGGAGCTTCTTGTAAGTGAAAGTGCCCCATGGACAGATAAAGGCAGTCTTATGTTGATCAGCGGGTAAAATATTAATTTGATTGTAACCCAAGAAGCCATCCATGAGGGAATAGATCTCACTCCCTACGCAGTCATCGATGATATGATCTATAAAGGGAGTGGGATAATTGTCCTTAGGACAAGCCTAATTGATGTCTCGGTATTCAACACAGACTCGTATAGTGCCCTACTTCTTATCTACAGGGACAATATTAGAAATCCATTTTGTGAGGGGAATTGGATATATAAAGCCCGCGTTAAGAAGTTTTTCAACTTCTGCCTTTATAGTTGCGGCTTTTCAGGGATGCACTGGGTGCAGACGCTGACACACGGGTTTCGCACCTGGATAGGTGGGAATATCATGCACGACTATACTGGGATCAATCCCAGGCATCTCTTCATAAGACCATGTGAAAACATCTCTGAATTCGCGAAAAAGGCTCGTGTATACTTGAATCTCTTCGGGAGAACAAGTAACTCCCACGTGAATGTTCTCGACTACCCCCGGTTTGACAGAGATGTCGATAGGCATGGTTTGTGTGATGTTACTCAGATTTCCCTCCGAAATAATCTCATGAGTCAATATTGGTGTTTGAAGAGGTGGAGTGGGAACCTGAGATGCGAAGCGCTCTAGACAATTAGACATTGCCCCCAGGCCGAGCATGAACGAGGAACAACGATGTCTGTCACTTTACGACAGATCTTCAAGAGACATCGTTTCAACGATAGCTTCTTTATAGGGGAAGACTTCTCTTAAAGGATCAGGCAAATCTGCATCTCTGAGCAAAGGGGATTGAGAATATACATCTAAAGCCATGCTCAAAGGAGTGTGTTCAGGAGGAGGAGGATCTGATGCAGCGATGATCTCGCAATAATTGATCTCAATTGGAGTCAAAGGCATCGACTCTCCAAAATAGGTCACCTGTTCAGGCGAAGGGATGATCCAAGGGTCATCTGACCTAGAGATCATGTTAACTTGAATGGTGTGTAGTGGTGGCGCGGGAAAAATACCCATGAGGACGGGGTCCTTGAAAAGACCGGGTCCTACACTGTCGAGGGGATTGGGAATTTGATCCACATAAGGTACATTGTTCTCGGAGGATGAGGTGAAGAAAGACAACTAATTGACAGTGATGATCTTTCCCTCATGAGTAAACTTCATAAGCCAGAAGAGGGTGGACGGAACGCATAGCATGGAGTGAGTCCAGCTGCGACCAAGAAGAAGATTGTAGTTGAGTTTGGCATCAACCACTTCTACTTCTACGCTGACTGTCTTACCTTGTAATGTGATTGGTAAACTCTTGAGAACACCCAAGGGTTTTGATTCCCTACCATCAAATGCCTCTAGGGAATTGGGAGATGAGGTGAGAGCTAGAGAGCCAATGGCTTTCTAGTAGGCGGATGACATAACACAGGTGGAATCACCTTCATCCACAACGGCTCTATGGATGTTGAGGCTATTTATATCGACTTGTATAACAAGAGCGATCTGATGTGGAATTCGGGGGACAAAATTTTCCAGATCGAAGGTGAGAAGACTAGAATCGGTAGGGTCTATTCCACCGATTACAGACAACAGAGCTTTTCGTTGCGATGGGCAACTTTGAAGCACTTCCAACGCAAACATTGAGGAAGGCGACTGTGCCAAATCCTCAACAATGTTGTAGTGCTGAGCGGCATGGGCGTTTGGATTATAGGAAGATTTTTGCAGAACACCTTTGGAAGGTGGTCGTACAATGGGTTCAACACTGGGCTTCTAAATTTCTAAAGGACTAGAGACAGGTGGGGGAGGTGGGCCATCAACAACTTCCTTCCCAGCTGCCTGGCGTGATCCAACATAATCCTTCGAACGAGTAGCAATTGAGACAGGTGCAACACCATTCATCATAAAATATTGGGACCCAAATGGTGCAGATGGTGAAGGTTGCTCGACCATTTGGGTCTACTGATATGGGAACGGTTCTTTGAGAACAGCCAGAGTCCCTTTAGAGCCTTTCAGAAGTTGACTAACTTCAGATCGTTGGGGACAATATTTGGTATAGTGGTCTCCTTCACAGATAAGGCAAGGGTACTTCGGTTTCCATTAGGAACCATCGTTAGCACGAGGTTTGGAGGATTCCGGTTTCGAGGCATCGGGTTTGGATTTTCCTTTGCCCTTCTTCTTCCCTTTGGAGGTCTTTTTCCGTAGGATTGGCCTGAAAAACATTGACCTCCACGGTCTTACCAAAATCTGGAGGGGCAGGAAGAGCAGAATTATTGGAAGAATTTGACTTATGCTTCCCATTTGAGGACTTCCGAGAAGTCTAAGAAACGGAGCCAATAACACCGTCCACCGATGGGGTATCTGGTGCTTTAGAGGTCCCTAGCCGTGGGTCATCAGTCAAGATATCATATAGCGTGCCAGATTGAGAGTACACCACTGGGCACGAGCGATGGATTGCTCTTCAGTTACACATGCCCCCATAGCAATATCTTGAGCGATCTTGTTAACAAAGGAGGTAGTGAACCAGTGAGTTAGAAGCTGATCAGGAATATAAAACTTGATCAGTCGACGGCGACGTGGCCACTCATGAATATGATCAGATATGTGAGTGGCTTTATCCTGCTTAAGAGAAGTCAGAAGATGCATCCTGGCTTCATACCAAACCGGTAACTGAAAATGTGTCAGAAAAACCATAGCTAGAGTATTAAAGTCTTGAAAAATACCGCGGGGTAACTCTATGTACCACTTAGCAGCAGCACCAGTAAGAGTGTGCTAAAAAATACGTAGACGAATTGAATCATCCACCCAAGAGTTTGACGAACACCACAAATGGTAGGTCATGACATGTGCTTGGGGGTCTTCTCCAGCTTTACCCGCAAATTTAGGACAGCCACCAAGCACCTTGGTCAGAACCGGAGGCCAATATGGATTGTGAAGAATCAGATCATTGGTCAATTTAGATACATCCGGTAATTCCAACGTGGAAAGGAAAGGAAACTGAGGATTGAAAGGTATACCAGGTCCCCGATAAGGGCCTATACCTATACTCCAACCTGGTTGAGCATAAATTTGCCCCCATTGGTTCTGTCCTGGAGGATTTTGACCATAGGGGGTGTAAGCCGCATAATTAGGTTGATACGGTTGCTGATAACCATTGTAAGGGGGTTGGTAACCAGGGTACTGACCCGGATTATACATAGGCCCCGTTTGAGTAGTGTATGGATTTGACTGCTAAATATAGGTATAGCCTGGTTGTTGAAGGTAATAACCAGAACCTTGGGGCGGGTTGTAAACCGGTCAAGACTGACCTTGCAGGTAATAATCGCCTTGGGGTTGAGTGGGTTGTTGGTAAGTGGGCCCTGTTGAGCCTGATAAGTTGGGAGCACAGGCGGATTCAGTTGTGGCATAGAATAAATCGACTGTTGAGTAGGGTTAATTGGATGTGCAGGTTGTCCTGGTTGAACAGGTTGACCTGGCTGGGCGAGCTGTCCTGGTTGAACATGTTGGCCCGGCTAAACAGGTTGTCCTGGTTGGATAGGTTGTCCCGGCTGATGAAGGACACCAGGTTGCCCCGGGTGAGCCGATTGACCTGGTGGCGGGATAGGGCCAGGCTGTGCCTGATAACCCAATTGACTTGTGACAGGACCATAGGATGGTCCTGGCTGTGAAACATTCGAAATGATGGGAAACTAAGGTTGTTGAGGTTGCAACATAGGTTGAGAAGGGTGGATTTTCCCCCCAGGACTGTAGAACGGTCCAGGTTGACACCCCAGTTGGCCTGTGGGTCCTTGAGGTTGCCCTGGTTGGACCACAGGGTGAGGCTGTACAGGTTGACCTTGAGGGTTGTAAGATTTTCCTTGTGGACCGTACAACAACCCCTGCTGGCCCGAAGGTTGGCCCTGTAAGGGTTGTCCTTACGGGTCATATAGATAACCAGGGTAGCCCAAAGGTTGGCCCTGGAAGGGTTGTCCTTGCGGGTTAGAAGGTTGCCCAGCCTAGGCAGATAGGAAACCATGAACATATTGATAAGCCTCTGGAGTAGGAAAACGAAGAGGGTTACCCTGCTCATCATACTGATATGGAAAATCATAGATAGGGGTACCATCCGGTCCATAATGGGAAAAATAAGGATGGTTGGGATCTTGGGAGGACTGACCAACCTCGGAGTTCGACGGCTGTAAAGACAACTGATAATCCTCAGGGGAGATATTCTTCGAAATAGTAGATGCTATGTAAATTTCTTCAAGAAGTGACGAGGTCTTGGTGGACTAAGTAGTGACAACGGGCGTAGACGCAGCTACGCAGACAATAGGCGTAACAGGTACCGATGTGACCTGAGGAGATGACATGAGAGGTGTCGATGGCGACATCCCTAACGAAGGAATAACCGACCTCATGGACGGAGTTGATACTCCCATGGAGGCCACAACGACCACAATCTGACTTAAGGACCTATATCTCGCTGGAAGAGAAGGACCAAGTGAATACATGACAGAAGACTCGGGGTTTTGTTTTGGGAAAAGCTGGTAATCTTCACCAGATGTAGGAATTTCCTCACTAGGAGAAGGACGAGGACTAGGAGGTATAACAGCAGCTAAGAAAGGCGATCCCAATGTAAGAAGAGAGAAGTGTTCCCATACTCCAAATCCAAACCAAGCGTTGGATAAGGGCCAATTGAATTCAACTGGTCCACCAAAGGGAAGTTCAGATAGAACTGGTCCCCTATCGGGAAACTCGGATACAATATGTTGCGGAGGTTCAGCCAAGGACTGAGAGACCTCTGATGAATCATCTGTGTAAGGAATACCAGTAGACGAAACTAAGGGTTCCACCACTGTGATAGTAACGAAAAGAGGAAGAGATCAAAACAAAATCACACAAGCAAAAACCAAGGCAAGTAATCAAACGGCCAACAAACAATTTCTAAAAGGGCGTGTGATCGTAGGTGATTAATTTTACCACATTAAAACTTGGAAATTTTATCGTTTCATGTTTTAAGAGTCGAGAAACGAGTAAAAGGTGACTCTATCTCTTTCAATTTGGAAACAAGCGTGAAAGGACAAGCGCTTGATGATCCTTTCAAATTTAATGAGTCAGAAAAGATCAAAATGACTACTCTGGAAATCTAGGAAAAAGGGTGTACCAGATATCCGTGAACTGCCATATACACCTTGGTTAAAAAATGAAAGAGAAATCAACCAAGGACTTAACGTACGTGCAGGTAATCTCCCCGAATGTTGTGTCCGGTGTATCATGGGTATAAGGCAGCAGACTCGGCTTCCTACGGATAAAGGATAGCAACCTAGCGGGGTCTCCCTTTATATACGCGATGGTACGGGGAGCGCAAGTCCATACTAGTGCTGTCTAAAGCCAAAAAGCAAACGACAGCTACTAGGTTTAACGACACCGGAACACATCACTAGCCTAGACCTCTAGATATTTCGTTAATGTTTCAATGCTGCCTTAAGGTAAATTGAGTAAATTTTAGAGTTGATCTTCAATTCTGTTTCAATTTCAGGCCCTAGCGAATGTTATGCCTCAAAAATCTCTAACTGCACACTACATGTCACAACATATCACTTTTTTCGATGAAGAACTAACTACGGGAAGGTTGAGAGTTTTTCAAACAATAAAAAAATGATCAGAAAACATCCACTAATGTCTCTAATGCACGGTAATGAAATTAAAAGCTTTTCCTTTCGAGTTATATAACACTAATAATACAGAAAAGTTTTCAATTTTCACTAACTAATCAAAAGAAAAAGATTTGTTTTTGTATTTTTCAATGTTTCAGAGAAAAATGCACTAAACGAAATGGAAAAGTAATAAAGAGACCAATTTGAAAAATGATAGCGAAAGAGTAAAAACAAGCAAGTTCACTCAATGCAAAACACACAATCAAACCTCAAACTGATGGAGAAACCCCTCAAATCAAAGAGGAATCCCAAAAACTCATATGAACCATGTGATCTAGGCTTGAAATGAGACAAATAGAAACTTGAATGAAAAAGAGAGCAATCACTCAAATAACGCAATGATACAATGGAAACCAGACAAACGAATGCAAGGAAGTGAAAAAAAAATTTGACTGAACAAACGAAAACCATAAACTCCCACGGGAGGCTCAGCACACAATAGCACCTAGATGCCCTAGGGCTAGAATGTAAAACCAATAGTAAAGGGAAAACAACCGGAGAATAGAGGTCAATCACAGTCAAAAAGGACTTCAAGGCACTCAAGCAGTCAGAAAAGAGACACCAAAACCAAAAATCAGATTCAGAGGGCTCAAAAACAAGTAAACCCTAGCACCAAACAGAGTTGGCGTGACTGTTTGGCTGTATCTAGCGCCAAAACAACATTGGCGCGGGGCCTAACTAGCAACAAGCGCTAGTTGGCGCGAGTGTCAGGCTAAAAAGCATGCCAATCAATTTTACTAAGGACATAAATAAAAAAGAGAAAACAAAGAGAAGATCAGGTATGGTGAGGGTTGAACAGAGGTTTTATACCAGAAGGAGACAGACCAGAAGAGCAAATCAAGCAGACAAAAGCCAAAAGAAACCGAAAGAGACAAGACAAACTCCAATCAAATCCCCAATGGAAACACCAGTTTGTTGGAGAGGTAAATCCCCTCTGCGGACAGAGGCGATCCCTACTAGCCCAGATTGGGTCTAGCAACAATCAGACACGTATTGACACAGGTCTCTAGTTACAAAATAACAAGAACGCAACAAGTTGCCTACCTCAGGTCCTACACGATGGTCGTTGGAGAAAGGATGACGCTTCCCATCCTTCGCTTTGGCAGATGACGATCCTCCCGCTTAACACATTTGAACACCTGCACACATGCGAATAAACACAACGATACATGACATAGAATCTAAACTTTGTAACTATACATCAGTCAGAGAAGATGTAATTCATTGCATCAAAACAAAGACACATGAATGAAACCATAATCAAAGTCGTTTATCATTAAAATGAAAAAATAAAGATATAACCTGAAGCTCTGACGTTGGATCTTCCTTTGGCAGGGTCGACAGTGGAGCACGTCTCAATGAAGCTCATCGGAAGTGGGACAAAGCTCTCTCTCTTCGGCTTGGATCTCAAAGGCTGTCTGGCGATAGTCTCCTTGCTACAGATTCAGCTCTTCTCTAGTGTTATTAGGACTATTAAGACTATTATCTTGCTAAGGGAAAATGGCAAGCTTATATAGATGGTGGAAGGGGAGTTGGGATCCCTACAATTGTGGGATTGGCCCTATCCTCAAGGAAGCTTCCATGATAGGTGGAAAACCACCTCCCCTACATGGAGATCTAGAGCCAAACCTCCCAACTCATTTTAGAGACTCGTTCAGGAGTTTGTTGGAATCAAAATTCTGCCATTTATTTTTAAAAAATAATCCTTATTAAGCTTGGCGCGAGCAAGACACTGGAACAGAGTGCCAGTTGGCACGCCCTCTTTGGTGGATTTTCCCCATTGGCGCAAGGGTTGAATTGGCTAGTCGCACCAAGGCCAAAAGATCAGTTTTTAGGGTTTTTCAAAGGAAACTTTCTTCAGAGGAATGATTGTCCTTGTCAAGGGGGATGCCATGAAAGTGGTTTTAGGTTATGTCACTGCTCACAGGTCACGGAAAATACCCTCCAATGTGCGGGACGGGGGATTGCAGGGACGGTGACAAATTACTGTGTAACAATCTCACCACCCACTAAAATGTTGCAACCCTCACTGCAAATGCTCTCTATGAACTGCACAGTCAAGGAAGATGGATGCTCTTCTGCTAATTGAAAATGATTGGCCTGATGCCAAAGATGATGGAATGAAGATCAAAAACTCCCTCACTGATCTCCCAAAGGAATGGAGACTCCCTCCTCTGAAATACAATGCCGGAAGTAGTGTTGAGGAACCCTCCCCTGCAACACAACTCAACCACCAATGGAGACTGTGCTTGAGCTTAATGGAATGCTTTGGCCTCAAGCCAAAATATGGGGAAAATGAAGAACAAGCTCTTCCAAGAGCTACTCAATGGAAGAGATGGGATTCCCACCCGGGAACACCCAGTGCTAGCACCACCGCATCTCAGCTAAATAGCTGGAGAATGCACTTGTCTAAGAATACAAGCAAAATGATAATCAAAATCATGAATGAGAATGGATGCTTCATTCTCCTTTTAAACAAGTGAAGGGTGCTTCCATGGGCCCCACACCTTATGGTTTCCTCTCTAGAATGATCTCCCTCTCATGCAAACTGCGCTGGCCCACCAAATGAACCTTATCCTCTCAACCTGCGCAATTGACTTGGCCTCTTCCAGAATTATCCACCTGTAATTTTTCTCTTTTCACACATGGGGTGTGAAATCTAGTTCTTTATTGATCCCTTTTCACATTATAAGGGTTCCTTATTCATATTTTTATTATCAATGGGTTTCCTTACCCATTTATTCTCCTCCTAAAGCAAAAACAAAAGTTTTTAATGTTCCATAAAATTTTGGAACATTACAGTCCTCCCCTCCCAAATGTTGCTTGCCCTTAAGAAACTTGTAAGGATAGAACTTTAGGATGTCCTCTTCCTCCAACTGTAGCATCTACTTAGGATGAACTCCTCATGAAGAATGAGATGATGTATCAACAAAGAGTCTCCATACTGCTCCTCCTAAGCATGTAAACTAGCCAAAGTGGCTATCATCATGGAATGTGCTCAAGAAGGCAATAAGGTGTTGTCCAGAGGTCTCCGTGAGGCATGGTGTAAAAATAAATTGGGAAGAAAATTCCCCTCATGTGAATCCTCCTTCCCCAAGCAACCATCCATATGAATCTTGTTACCTCCAAATAAGGCAGCTGCTGAACATCTTCTTCCACCTTGAGCTCCAAAAAAGAAGGTGGGCTAAAAATTTAAAAGTGGTAGGAATCATAGCCTATCCCACGCTTTTCACCTCTCCACTTATGAAAAGTGTAGGGTGAAGGATGCTCTTGAGCTGCAGAAATGTTGCCCTCAAGTGGCAAGATGAAGTTTGGATCTCCAAGGATCTTCCCTCCTCCATTGTGAATCAAGTTGGCCCAATGTCTCTCCTTTGTGATGGGAAGGAGATCAACACCATCATATGACTCCCCGTCACTCCTATGTCTCACCTCAAGAATGAATAAGTTCTGAAATATGGTTGCCACATCATCTCTCATGCTCCCCTTAGAGCATGCCCTGCAAAAAGTATGGGAATCTTCTCCCCCAAGGGACACATTCAACCCATGTGCCTCTCTCCCAATCATGCTCCTGACAATAATGTGATCAATAATAGCATAAGGAGCCATAATGAAATTCATGCTGGCTGCCATATGTAGTGAGTGAGTGGGGCAATGATCCCTCATATGCAACCAGCGCAGTTTGAGCATAAACTACAATAGAGAATGACAAAAGATGTGGTTTCTCAACCACCGGTTTGCTGCTACATTCTCTCATGCATTTGGAGAAAATGAGTTATTTATGATGTATGGTGATAATGTCCTCCAAAATACAAATCTCCCCTAAGTCCATTAAGGGGACTGCCATCAACTATGTTCTTGGCCCCAAGTAGACCAAGGAGCCTTTGACAAAGAATGCTCCTCCTTGGAGCAATATCCTGCATATACATGGTTAAGGAATCAAAATGTAAATCATATAAATGAATAATGTCCTTACCATGTTTTCTACTCATGCAAAGGGAAAATCCATAGATGGATCTCTCCTCTTCCTCCCAAGGAAAAGAAGTGACTGTGCCCACTCCTCCAAAGAGTGGTGTGCATATACTGCTCCCACGTCAACTATACAAGTGGGAAGGCTGATGTCCTTCCCTTGCTTCCCCTGCCACTGTGCAGGTACTGAAAGGAGAGTGGGTAAGAATGATAGTGAGGGGATGCTCCTCACTGCTTTGGTTTTACCCAAGACCTCCAGCGCTGCAACAAGCTGTCCCAAGGCCTCCACACTGCTGAAATTAGTGATTGATGCCTCACTGTTTGAAGCATCTATCCTCCTCATCTGAACCAGTGGCCTCCTTGGTGTGATGTCTCCACTCAATGAGACATTCTCATTTGAAGATGACTGCATATATGGATGAACAACCCTATCCATGTTTTACTGCGCAACCCAATTAACTCTCTAGGTGTAATGACCTCCAAAAATGGATAGAGATGGCCCCTCCTTATCACATGGTGTTGGGTTTCTCCTCTATCTTCTTCCTGAATCTTCATGGTTTTACAACTTATCTTCCATGGCACATGTGAATCATGAAGTGTGCCTTGATCTCCATGCATGAGATACTGGGGACCTTCTTGCAAAGACACAAGAATCCCTCTATTTGGAGCAAAAGCTCCTTCTTCCTCTGCATGAGGCACTAGATGATCTCTAGATTTGGAAGCGTTGTTGCCCTCTGTCTCTGCAATAAATTTGGGCAACATCCCAATGATTTGATCCAACTTTGAAAAAGAGAGCTCTCTGTTTTGTTGCTCAAAGGTGTGGGATGAAAGTTTGGCCTCCAACAAGGCTTGATGCAATTTTTCAGCCCCTCCAATGGTTTCTTGAGGTGGTTCTGCGTTTCTATGCAGGGGTTTTGTTTGAGCCCCTCGGTTTAACTCCATCACATGAGTTTCAAGAATGTTCTGATCAAATATTTTCACCAATGACTTAGTGAAATCAAATCTTTTCACCAATGACTTAGTGAAATTTCATAAGATGAAGCTTTAACATTCTCAAAAGAAATGGACTCAAGTTTCCACCATGCATGAGCCTTACCTCTCAAATGCAGTGCTGCAACCTTGATGATTTCTTCTTCTGAAATGTGGTGATGTTGTTGGAAGGTGTTTGACTCCACCCAATCTTTGGCTGAATATGAAGGTGAACCTCCAAGAGTAGATAGATGAAATCTATCTTGCTACTCCTTCCCCTTCACCTTGCTCTTGCAAAACTCAGAAAAAGTGGGCTTATTTCTGAATCCATGAGTGTGAGACTCATACTCCTTCAAGAAATCACTAAGGGTTTCCTCCTTAGTCACCTTTCCTCCTTCTTTCATCTCCCTCATAGGAATGTTGGGCCTTTGACTGCGCTATTCATCATGGTGTGTGGTTGCTTACTTACCCTCACCATGTGAAAATCTAGGGCTTCCTTCAGTTTCGAACCCTCTTTGAGATTCTCCATCAATCTCCCTCCTAACCTTTCTGAAATATTCATGTGTGCTTTGCATAGATTTCAGAATAATACTTGTGATTATTTTCTTCTCCTTTCTTCCAAGAGATGGAGTCTCTCTCCTGCTCAACTCCTTATTTCCTTCTAGATGAGAATAGGAACTGTAGGGGTCTTACTTTTTTGTTTGATCTTCCTCCTTGGGGAGGTTCTTCTTCTTTTCAAAAATGGATGATATTAATCTCATCCTCTTCATCTTCTATTCTCTTTCTTCGGCTTTGAAGGCCACAGGCTGAACCAAGAAAGGTGCTCTGATACCACTGTAATATTCCTTTTTCAGAAATATCACAAGTCTGTGCCAGATATGGACTGCGGGGGCATTAACCGGATATGTCACCTTCTAATGAAGGGTGAGATCTAGAGGCTTACTGGCCCTTTGCAGACTCTGTCTACAGATATGTGAAATTTCCTAGTAGGAATGACTAGCAACCCAAGCCTGGAAAAAGCATTTCCCAGAAATGGAGGCAGCAGGATTTGATCCCTGGTCTGGAATCCTTTAAATATATCTGTCTAGAGCTGAAATCTTGAAGTGGACTCAAAAAAAATCCTTCTAGGAGCTTGAGACAAGCCTCCTCCACCTGAAAATCTTCAAAAAATTCCCAATGAAGAGGGCTGCAATAGCACTTTGCTCAACAAAGGAAATGACAACGTTATTTCTAAGGAGCCATGTCACATGAAGATGAAATCAATTTGTAAATATATGTGCAGCATAAAATTTAGACAAACTCTTGAGGAATATCTTACTTAAAGCAAGCCAAAGAGTCTCAAGGAGACAATGTACATAACAATGGTGAAAGCACTGCTCACATATTTTATTCCTACTAAGACTGCGTAGTCTAGGGGAGGTACTACAGCAGTAAATATATGAACATGAAAGATACAACAATGTAAGCTCAAATAAATATGGGGGATCAAGGCTTCAACCCCTGAAAATACAATACAACAATCCCTTAAGGGGATTGGATGAAAACTAGACAAAATGGCAAATTTACCAAAATGCCGGAGTTTCCGGGCAGCTGCTGCAACTCAATAGAAACTAGAAATGAAAGGAGATTGTTGAATATGATGCCTTTTCTAAAATAAATCCTTTGTTCAATCTTCTAGATGAAAGGCTGATCCTTTCATTGAAGATCTCACCACCCACTAAAATGTTGCAACCCTCACTGCAAATGCTCTCTATGAACTGCGCAGTCAAGGAAGAGGGATGCTCTTCTGCTGATGGAAAATGATTGTCCTGATGCCAAAGATGATGGAATGAAGATCAAAAAATCCCTCACTGATCTCCTAAAGGAATGGAGACTCCCTCCTCTGAAATACAATGCCAGAAGTAGTGTTGAGGAACCCTCCCTTGCAACACCCAGCAACACAACTCAACCACCAATGGAGACTGTGCCTGAGATGAATGGAATGCTTTGGCCTCAAGCCAGAATATGGGGAAAATGAAGAACAAGCTCTTCCAAGAGCTACTCAATGGAAGAGATGGGATTCCTGCCCAGGATCACCCAGTGCTAGCAGCACCGCATCTCAGCTAAAGAGTTGGAGAATGCACTTGTCTAAGAAGACAAGAAAAATGATAATAAAAAGCATGAATGAGAATGGTTACTTCATTCTCCTTTAAAAAAAGTGAAGGGTGCTTTTCCATGGGCCCCACACCTTAGGTTTTCCTCTCTAGAATGATCTCCCTCTCATGCAAACTGTGCTGGCCCACCAAATGAACCTTATCCTCTCAACCTACGCAGTTGACTTGGCCTCTTCTAGAATTATCCACTTGCAATTTGTCTCTTTTCACACATGGGGTGTGAAATCTAGTTATTTATTGATCCCTTTTCACATTATAAGGGTTCCTTATTTAGATTTTTAGTATCAATGGGTTTCCTTACCCATTTATTCTCCTCCTAAAGAAAAAACAAAATTTTTTAATGTTCCATAAAATTTTGGACCATTACAGGTGGTTATGGCCATGATCGGTGGTCGGCTAAGGAAATCTGCAACATTATTAGTGCTACCCTTCTTGTACTTTATGTTCAAATGAAATTGTTGCAGATATGTGGACCACTTCTGATGGAGATCGTTCTGCAACTTCCCTTGTGTCTGTATGAACTGTAGGGGTCGGTGGTCTATGTGGATGATTGTCTCCTTCCCCAAAATGTAATGCTTCCACTATTGACAAGCCTACACAATGGAATACATTTCTTTGCATAAGTGGGATACTTTCAAACTGTGTTGGACAATGTCTCACTATGATATGCCACTGGATGCCCCTGTTGAGTAAGAACTGCCCCAATAGCATAGTCAGAGGCATCTGTCTCGATCTCAAATGGTTGTTGCAAGTCTGGTAATGTGAGCACTGGGGCAGAATAGAGGCGATGTTTCAATTCTATGAACACCTTCTGTTGAGATTCCGACCAAAATAATTTTTCTTTCGCTGCTCCCTTGGTGACTTGACTCGAGGGCCAAGTGATATGAGAGAATCCCAACATGAACTTGCGGTAGAAATTAGCAAGACCCAGAAAGCTGCGAAACTCTGTTAGGGTGGTTGGGGCTGGCCAATATGGAATGACTTGGATATTGGCTGGATCCACATGCACCCCCCTTTCATCAATAATGTATCCCAGATATTGAACCTGGGTCATGCCAAAAGTGCATTTCTCCAAATTGGCACACAACTTGTGTTGCCGTAGTGTTTGGAGGACTTCTCAGATGTGGTGGAGGTGCTCTTCCCAAGTATGGCTGAAGATCAGAATGTTGTCCAAGTACACCACTACAAATGAGTTGGTGAATGGAAGCAATATGTCATCCATCAACCTCATGAAGGTTTCGGGAGCATTTGTAAACCCTAAAGGCATGACTAGCCATTCAAAAAGGCCCTCCTTGGCTTTGAAGGTAGTCTTCCACACATCAAAGGGTTCGATTGGTAACAGGTGATACCCAGACTTCAAGTCGATCTTGCTGAAATATTTTTCCCCTTTGAGTTGGTCCAAAAGGTCATCAATCCGTGGGATCGGGTACCTATTCCAGACAGTGATCTTGTTCAGCACCTAATAGTCAATACAGAGTCTCCAAGTCCCATCCTTCTTATGTACCAACACGATTAGGCTCCAAGTCCCATCCTTCTTCTGTACCAACACAATCAGGCTCCCACAGGGCAATGAACTTGGCCAGATGTGACCTGTCTATAGCAGCTCCTGAATCTGCCTCTTGATTTCATCATTCTCTAGAAAAAAGTGCCTATACATCAGTCCATTGGGTAGCAGCACACCTGGGGTCAGGTCAATGGGGTGCTTGACCTGACAGTGCAGAGGCACCCTTGTGGGTGAGGTGAAGATGTCCCCGTACTCCTCCACAACCTTGTCTATTTGTTTTTTTTGTGTAGAGGAGCCATGTCTGGAGGTCGTGGCCAAGTCTTCTTCTTGCCCTGGGGGCAGATCATCAGGAAAACAAATTTCCTAGTTTGGGAAATGAGCTTACTGCATTGGTTTGCAGTAACCAAAGAGATAGTGGGAGGCGGTGGTACCTCTGGTATCCTGTACAACTTATTTCCCAAAGTAACAATAATAGCGCGAGGCCGGGACTCATACACAGCATGTTGCTTCCAAAAGTATGGTTGGCCTAATAATACCTCAGAAACATCAATAGGAGTAATGTCACACAATACCTCATCCATGAAGGGCTTGATGCTATAGGGAAGGCAACACTGCTGACTGACGCAGAGATCTCATCCTTGGTGAAGCCACCCGATGGTGTATGGTTGTGGGTGCGCTATGGTCTGCAAGCCTAACCGCTTCACAACATCTGCTGAAATGAGGTTCTTTTGGCTCTCATTTTTGACAATGAACTATAGCGGGGAACCCTTTACCCACATCTGGACATGGAAGAGACGCTCTGCCTCCTCTGGATCTTCTGGTTCCTCCTTCTGGATCTTCGCAATGGAAACAATGGCATTGGGCTCTGCATCAATAATCTGATTTTATTGTTCATTCCCCTTGTCAGGCTCTGATTCAGAGTCAGAGCATGCATCTAATTCAAAAGCCCTCATCTCAGCCACCAACGACTGCTTGGCCCAACACTCACTTGTGTTGTGAGTGGAGCTCTTATGGAACTCACACCACTTTCCTGTGTCCTTCTTTGGATTCGCGGTGTTGTTCTTTGCTTATGGCTTTGGAAGGTTTTCTTGGGCCACCATGCCTTGGCTTTGTCCTTTGTTATTCGGTTTGAGGGCACCTTTCCCTTGCTTTTGATTCGCAGATCCAAAGTCTCGCTTCTTCTGTTTGAATTTCTGCTCAATCTTGGCAGCATACCGGTATGTCGTACCAAGTGAGGAGATGTCAAGGAACTCCATTTCCTCCTGAATGTATCTATGTAGACAATTATGATACTTTAGCACCAAATGTTTCTCTGAATATTTGATACCCAACTTTGTGCACAGGGTATGGAACAGATTCGTCAGCTCATGCACATCCTGATCCCTTTGTTGCCGCATCGTGGTCCATTGTATGTACGTATCCTCATAGCTCCCCACCGGATAGTATTGTTCCTTGATGGCATCTCGGAAATAATTCCAAGTGGGTACGGTTGAGAACAGAGAGGGTTTTGTCTCATCCTTTTTCTCACAGTAGGTTTCCCACCAGTCCATGACATGGGGGGTAGCTTTGAGGAGTGCAAAAATAATATTCTCCCAGTCGAAAAAGTCATGAACCGAGAAATATCCTTCTAATAGATTCAACCATCTATCTATGGCATCTGCATCTATTTGACCATCAAATATGGGAATGTCAAAGTTTACTTGTACCTTAAGAGTGGCTATTGGATGCAGATGCACTGCTGGTGGGCAGTCGCTGAAGGATTTGGGCAAAATTATCCATCATCACGTTCCTTTGTTTTTCAAGGGCCTCCTCGAGCAATATTTTGATAGGATCTCCTGCTCCCTAATCTTTCTTTTCATCCCCCATGGGCGTTCGTTGGGGTTTGCAAGGCTGATCTTGCAAAGGTTCCACCAGATCAAGCTCTAACTCCTTATACCCCGACCTCATTGGGGACATGCAAAGAAGGATCAAGAAAAAGTAGATTGCTATGATACCATTGATCAGATTTATGCAGGAATGCAACATAATACATATATAACCATAAATACAAAGATGAAGCAGAAATAACACTTCATTTTATTAATATCAAAGAACTGAATTTTTTTTACAGACAGAATGGAAATAAACTAGCTAGAGCACTAGTAGCTTATCTCTAAGAAGAGATGTGGCGACTACAGGCCTTTGAACTGAGTTACAATGAGGCTTGAGGGCCTATTTATTATTTAGAAACAATGGAAACCCTAAACTTCCAAAAACCTAACCCTAGGCAATGAAGCGCCAAAACTATGGGCCCCATTTGGGTAAATTGGTGTTTCAACTTCCTGGGGATGTAACTTTGGCATACTATCTCTGTTTGACACACATGATATATCGTTAGAAATATCTATCCAAGGACTACAAATATTGCTGCAAGTATCAATTTCAAAATGGAAACATATTCGCCGTATGAATGATGCCCAAAAAACATCGTTTAGGGCCTCAAAACGGCTCCAGAAGTTCAGGACCCGAAAAACTACTAAAAATAGTAAGTTGTGCCGAAACTAAAAAACTGAAAGAGGAAATGGTGGGGCCCTAAGTGGAATAGGTGGGTGGCCACCAATATCCACCTAGATCATTCCTCCCCCCTTAGGAAGAAATGATCCCCATTGCATCGAGTTCTTCCATGAGATGAGGAAACTTCTGCTGAACTTGGTCCCTGGTGAACCAATTGCCTTGGTGCAGGAGTTGGCCAGCTTTGACATCCCGATACAGTTGGATCTTCTGTTAGCAAGTGTTCTTGATTTGCATGTCCACAATATAATCTGTGGTGGCATGTTACATGCAGTCTGGGTTTCACTCTTTTGGTGTGAGTTCTTCTGCAATGTCAAAGGTGTCAAGTAGAGGTGGGAAGTAGGGACAAAGGTGGTCTACATTGAATACTGGGTGCAGACCAAGGAATGGTGGAATACTGAGCTCGAAGGAATTGTTCCCTACAGCCTTGGTGATGGTGTACGACCCATATCAGAGCGGACGAATCTTTCAATGGGGTCCAGTGAGGCACTCTTCTGCAAATGTAGCCACACTTTTTCGCCCACTTGGAAGTTGTGTGGCACCTGATGTTGATCATGTCGTTGCTTGTACTTAGCATTGGCTCTGTCAAATATGTCATGAAATTGTTGGTGGATGTGTTGAATGTGCTCGATGAAGTTTTTCACTTTGTCAGCTTCAAACTGGACATGAGCCGAATCAACCTGAGTAGCCACAAATGGCATGGCTATGTCAATGGGACATAGTGGCCGGAATCCCAAGCCCACCTAAAAGGGGCTATGGCCGGTTGAGCTGTGGAGAGCCTGATTATAATTGTGTTGTACATAGGGGAGGCTCTCATCCCATGTGCGTGAATGCCTTGAATTGTACATGCGTAGAATGTGTACAAGAATCCTGTTGACAACCTTTGTCTGGCCATCAGTTTGGGGATTAAAAGTTGTGGACTTGGTGAGCTTGGTGTCCAAAATTGACCAGAGGCTAGACCAAAATGTGCTGAGGAACCTACTGTCGCGATATGATATGATAGACTGTGGGATCCCAAAGTGCACCCAAACTCATTCAAAGAAGAGTTTAGCAATGGCTTCTGCTGTGATATTCTTCTTGTAGGCCGCCATAATGGCCATCTTCGAGAATCTGTCGACAACCATGAAAACACAGTCGTTTCCATGATTTTTAGAAGGAAGGCCTGACATGTAATCCATGGATATGGATTCCCAAAGTCGAATAGGGGTAGGTAGCGGAGTATAGAGCCCTTGCTTCTTGATGGTCGGTTTGGAAATGGCGCAAGAAGTGCAAGATCTGTTGTACTTCCTGACATCCTGTCGAAGGTTCGACCAATAGAAATACTTCTGCAGTACTGCCACTGTTTTCATGACCCCAAAATTCCCAGCGAATCGACTGTAGTGCGCTTCCCCTATCATCTTGGCACACTCACTTAAATGAACACAAATTTGTCCCAAGTGACACAACAATGCATCTTGGAGGTGAAAATTTGGAACTTGTGTACCCCCCAAGAGTGCCTTGTATGTGTGGTTGAATTATGGATCTCTCTTGTAGAGAAGAATTCAATCAGAAGTCCCGTGCCCACAAGAGTTGAGAACGGTGGTTATGGCCATGATCGGTGGTCGGCTGGGGCAGTCTGCAACATTATTAGTGCTACCCTTCTTATACTTGATGTTCAAATGAAATTGTTGCAGATATGTGGACCACTTCTGATGGCGATTGTTCTGCAACTTCCCTTGTGTCTGTATGAACTGTAGGGGTCAGTGGTCTGTGTGGATGATTGTCTCCTTCCCCAAAATGTAATGCTTCCATTTTCGAGAAGCCTGCACAATGTAATACATTTCTTTGTCATAAGTGGGATACTTTCTAATTGTGTTGGACAATGTATGACTACGATATGCCACTGGATTCCCCTATTGAGTAAGAACTACCCCAATAGCATATTCAGAGGCATCTGTCTCGATCTCAAATGGTTGTTGCAAGTCTGGTAATGTGAGAATTGGGGCAGAACAGAGGCGATGTTTCAATTCTACGAACGCCTTTTGTTGAGACTCCGACCAAAATAATTTTTCTTTCGCTCCTCCCTTTGTGACTTGACTCAAGGGCCAAGTGATATGAGAGAATCCTAACACGAACCTGCGGTAGAAATTAGCAAGACCTAGAAAGCTGTGAAGCTCTGTTAGGCTGGTTGGGGCTAGCCAATCTGGAATGACTTGGATCTTGGTTGGATCCACATGCACCCCCCTTTCATCAATAATGTATCCCAGATATTGAACCTGGGTCATGCCAAAAGTGCACTTCTCCAAATTGGCACACAACTTGTGTTGCCGTAGTGTTTGGAGGACTTATTGGATGTGGTGGAGGTGCTCTTCCCAAGACTGGCTGAATATCTGAATGTCATCCAAGTACACCACTACAAATGAGTTGGTGAATGGACACAAGATGTCATCCATCAACCTCATGAAGTTTGCGGGAGCATTTGTCAACTCGAAAGGCATGACAAGCCATTCGAAAAGGCCCTCCTTGGCCTTGAAGGTAGTCTTCCACACATCAGAGGGTTTGATTGGTACCTAGTGATACCCAGACTTCAAGTCGATCTTGCTGAAATATTTTTCCCCTTTGAGTTGGTCCAGAAGGTCATCAATCTGTGGGATCGGGTACTTATTCCGGACAATGATCTTGTTCAACACCCGATAGTCAATACAGAGTCTCCAAGCCACATCCTTCTTCTGTACCAACACGATCAGGCTCCCACAGGGTGATGAACTTGGCCAGATGTGACCTATCTGCAGCAACTCCTGAATCTGCCTCTTGATTTCATCATTCTTCATAACAAAGCGCCTATACATCAGTCCATTGGGTAGTGGCGCACCTGGGGTCAGGTCAATGGGGTGCTTGACCTGATAGTGCAGAGGCACCCCTGTGGATGAGGTGAAGATGTCCTCGTACTCCTCCACAACCTTGTCCATTTGTTGTTGTTGTGCAGAGGAGCCATGTATGGAGGTCGTGGCCATAGTCTTCTTCTTTCCCTAGGGGAAAATCATCAGGAAAACAAATTTCCTGGTTTGGGAAATGATCTTACTACATTTTTTTACAGTAAAAAAAGAGATAGTGGGAGGCGGTGGTACCTCTGGTATCCTGTACAACTTATTTCCCAAAGTAACAATAACAGCGTGAGGTTGGGACTCATACACAGCATGTCACTTCCACAAGTATGGTTGGCCTAATAATACATTAGAAACATCAATAGGAGTAATGTCACACAATACCTCATCCGTGAAGGGCTTGATGCTATAGGGAAGGCGACACTGCTGGCTCACGCGGAGATCCCTTCCTTGGTGAAGCCACCCGATGGTGTATGGTTGTGGGTGCGCTATGGTCGGCAAGCCCAACCGCTTCATGACATCTGATGAAATGAGGTTCTTTTGGCTCCCATTGTTGACAATGAACTGTAGTGGGGAACCCTTTACCCACATCTGGGAGTGGAAGAGATGCTTTTCCTCCTTTGGATCTTCTAGTTCCTCCTTTTGGATCTTCGCAGTGGTAATAGTGGCGTTGGGCTCCACATCAATAATCTGCTTCCCTTTGTCATTCCCCTTGTCAGGTTCTGATTCAGAGTCATAGCATGCATCTGATTCAGAAGACCTAATCTTAGCCACCAACGACTGCTTGGCCCAACACTCACTTGTGTTGTGAGTGGAGCTCTTATGGAACTCACACCACTTTCCCGTGTCCTTCTTTGGCTTCACGATGTTGTTCTTTGCTTGTGGCTTTGGAAGGTTGTCTTGGGCCACCATGCCTTGCCTTTGTCCTTTGTTTTGCGGTTTGGGGCACCTTTCCCTTGCTTTTGATTTGCAGATCCAAAGTTTCGCTTCTTCTGTTTGAATTTCTGCTCAATCTTGGCAGCATACCGGTATGCCGTACCAAGCGAGGATATTTCGAGGAACTCCATTTCCTCCTGAATGTATCTGTGCAGACAACTGTGATACTTTAGCACCAAATGTTTCTCTAAATATTTGATACCCAACTTTGTGCACAGGGTATGGAATAGATTCGTCAGCTCATGCACATCCTGATCCCTTTCTTGCCGCAGCGTGGTCCATTGTATCTACTTGTCCTCATAGCTCCCCACCGGATAGTATTGTTCTTTGATGGCATCTCGGAAAGAATTACAAGTGGGTATAGTTGAGAACAGAGAGGGTTCTGTCTCGTCCTTTTTCTCATAGTAGGTTTCCTACCAGTCCTTGACATGGGGGGTAGCTTTGAGGAGTGCAAAAATAATCTTCTCTCGGTCGGAAAAGTCATGAATCGAGAAATATCCTTCTAATATATTCAACCATCTATCTATGACGTCTGCAACTATTTGACCCTCAAATATGGGAATGTCAAAGTTTACTTGTACCTTAAATGGAGTCGCGCCTCCAGAGTGGCTGCTGGATGCAGATGCACCGCTTGTGGGCAGTCACTGAAGGATCTGGGCAAAGTTATCCATCATCGCTTTCTTTTGTTTTTCGAGGGCCTCCTCTAGCAATATTTTGATAGGATATCCTGCTCTCTCATCCTTCTTTTCGTCCCCCATGGGCGTCCGTCGGGGTTTGCGAGGCTAATCTTGCAAAGGTGCCACCAAATCGAGCCCTAACTCCTTATATCCCGACCTCGTTGGGGACATGAAAAGAAGGATCGAGAAAAAGTAGACCGCTCTAATAACACTGATCCGTATTTATGCAGGAACACAAAAGAATACAGATATAACCATAAATACAAAGATGCAGCAGAAATAACACTTCATTTCATTAATATCAAAGAATGAAATTTTCTTACAGACATAATGGAAATAAAGTAGCTAGGGCGTTGGTAGCTTATGTCTGAGAAGAGATGTGGTGGCTATAGGCCTCTGAACTGAGTTATAATGAGGCTCTAGGGCCTATTTATTATTTATAAGAAATGGAAAACCCTAAACGTTCAAAAACCTAACCCTAGGAGATGAAGTGCCAAACTATGGGCCCCATTTGGGTAAATTGGTGTTTCAACTTCCCGGGGACGTAACTTTGGCATACTATCTCCATTTGATGCACACGATACATCGTTATAAATATCTATCCAAGGAATACAACTATTGCCACGAATATCAATTCTGGAGTGAAATCATATCCGCTGAAAGAATGATGCCCAAAAAATATCGTTTAATGCCTCAAAACGGCTCTGGAAGTTCAGGACCCAAAAAACTGCTAAAAATAGTAAGTTGTGCCAAAACTGAAAAAATGAAAGAGAAAATGATGGGGCCCCAAGTGGAATAGGTGGGTGTCCAAAAATATCCACCTGGATCACACACATAGGCATGCAAAGCTTCAGAGGGAGTTTGTTATTTTCCTGAGACACAATCGAGATCCAGTGTCAGAAGTTGGGGTGTGAGCTGGAGATCCAAGGAGTCAAGTCTCAGTGCAACAGAAGTTCAAAGGGACAAGGTGACGTAGTTCTAGGAGTTGTGACACAGTGAATATGTAGGTTGACGGAGTTACTCCGCAGAGAAAATGCAGGGAAACTCTTCTCCAGTCTAGATAAGTGTCGAATTTCCCGTGACTGTGTGGGATTTTCTCACTAACTCTTTCGTTAGTATTTCTCTGTATCAGATAACCAGTTTAGGTATTCAATGATTTGTACTTAGATTACTACTACATAATAATAAAACCCTTAGCTGCTGCATGAGTTTTCCCAAGTTGTTTTTTTTTCTGCAAACGATGTCCAAAAATAACGATGTACTTGTGTGTGTTTCTATCTTTCCTATGTTGTATTTTTTGCAATATTTTATGTTGTGTATAATGTAGTGTATTTGATTTTGATATTTACAGTGTAACACTATAAACAATTTTTTCAATAATTAACAAATAGGAGAAATCTAATCATTCGTTGAAGTAGAATTTCATTAGTGAAATTTTCACATATCATACAACAAATCTCCCAACAGATCTGCAAAGAATTGCCTTTCTTATAAGATAACGAGTTGCTAAACACAAAGATGAAATTATTATGAGATAGAATGGATATATTTTTCAAAATCTCTACAAATCCAGAAGTAAATACAAGAAGTCATTCGCATTATCTTGAATGGTTGTGTCAGAACTCATTCTTTGTAGGTCACCTTTAAAACTTGTACAAGAAGGCCATTGATGGCCGCAATGACATACATACCTACAGATGTAGGCTTTATACAATATTTTCAAAGAAAATCTTACCATATCATTGGAAACAGATAGCCAAAGTAAATACGACATTTATTGCAACTACAGAGCAACTTTCCAACAAAACTCTCCCCGAAAAATTTGTAATCAATCTACCAAAGTTTTACTGAGTATGAAAACTTAGCTTGGATTCGGTGAATTAATGAGCAAACATTTTGCATAGTGAAAAACATGGAAAAAGTGGTAGAACTTGGATATTTTTCCATGCCTAGCCACATCAGTCTGAATCGTTGTCTGAAATTTCCATTTCCTTCAAACCCCTTGGTTTATGTAGTAGAAATGTAACAAAAAATATGGAATGAATTGAGTCTCTTCACAATATGAAAAGTTTGAACACAATCAAATAAAATGCTTTCCAAACAAGAAATTCCCACACTAGAAGTGACCCAAATCTACAAATGAAATACATATGCTTCATAAAATCATTATCAAAAAATTCCATAATAAAGAAACAAGGAGAAAACAAACCTTCTTAGTACATTTTTTCTCTCCAACTTTGTAGTGTCCCCTTGCTAATTCTTAGAGCCAACTTCCAGGAAAGAAATTCTATGGTAACATAACAAAAAGCATGCCAGATACAAACCCTCCTCCCTTTCATGCTTGTGTACATAAAGAAAATAGAATGACAATAAATTGATAACATGTGTCTAATGTATTTCCTACCTATAGAACCTTCTCAACATATTTGGGCCGCTTTTTGGGTCGCTGGGAAATATTTTTGCCTTCCATAACAAGAAAACCATCCTCCTTTTCTTTTTGGGACAATTGCAACAAAATTCTTGGCCATTCAAATGTTTCCATATCTATCTTCTCTGGAGGCACACAGGCCTTTGTATCAGATGGTGTGGAATTTTGGGCTGCATCAGATACTCTAGTGGTCCCAATGGAATTTGGACTGAATAAACCGACTACTTTGGCATGTTTCTCTACAGGAGATGGTGAATGTCTATCAAAATTTTGTTAAAGACCATTCTTTATAAGGCGTGCACCATTTAAATCTTCATAATTCTTGGTAGAATCAATTTTTAGTCTATTTAAATACAAAAATAAAATGGGCATGTCTAATGACAGAGGTAAATCCAAAACAAGAGCAAACAAAAAACCTAAAACCATGAAACTTTGTCAACATATATTAATACTTATTGATGCCATGGTACCAATTAAGTCTCTAAATTTAAAATGAAGAAGATTAGTTGTTGGTTTATGGAAGTGAAAATCAAATAACCTTTTGATGAGTCCATGGCTATGTTCCTGGAGCGAAGTGAAAGGCCTTAAAGTGGCGTTGGGATTTCCTACCCTGAATGATAGAGTCCTCCACCAAAATTATAGATTCAGTTTTGTGGCCTTTAACAATTAAAGACAATTCCATTTTAGAGAAAGTTAAAAAATATTCAATTT
This sequence comes from Pinus albicaulis, assembly GCA_034641835.2. Lineage (NCBI taxonomy): Eukaryota > Viridiplantae > Streptophyta > Pinopsida > Pinales > Pinaceae > Pinus > Pinus albicaulis. The sequence continues at coordinate 663,961,008 of CM076578.1, read as the reverse complement.
TATCTCAAATGAATCTTTGGTTAACCAACAATTCAATACAACTCTGTTTTTTTTCATTGTCTACCTTTATCAATTAAACACAAGTTCATGTTAGAGTAAGTTAAAAACTGTTCATTTTTCTCTCAAGAGAATTTATGGTTAACCAACAATTGAAAACATAATTTTATAGTAGATACATTTTGGGAGAACATAAAATTCATGCCAAAGTCAACTACATAGGTATTCATTTTCTTAATTATGGTTGTGGGTACCTTCAAGAAGTTGACAGAACGATATCTTTCACATAGATGATCGAAAAAGGGAGAAATATTCTTGCATTGGTAATTTTATCTTTTGTTGAAATGGATTACTACTATGCCTGCATATCCATACAAATATAAATCAAGTTATTCGAGAAGTTTTTCATCTCGTGCTATGAAAAAACATGAAACCTTAAAATGGGACAACAAGAAAATATAGCATAAATGTCTCACATGAATGCATTACCAACCAGGTGAATTAATATAATCAATGAATTTATCATCACTGGAAACCACCTCTACTTCCCCTTGAAACTTGATATTGTAAATCTCTTCTCTTCTCCACTAGATGTTTTGAGTTGTACTTGAACCTAGTTATAAGACTGCAACTCCTCTTCATCCCGTGGTGATTTACCTTTGACCAAGTCTTCAGGATACATTCTAGTGTTTCAATGACACATAAATATGACTAAGGTTCCTTTTTATTTACTCATAGAAGCTTCCTTTAGTTTATTTACCATGTGTTTTGAAGACAAAGTTTTATTAGCCAACTCTTACCCAGTAGGGTAATAGGATTGTAGTTTGACAAGATAGCATGAATAAGATGCAATATGCTATTCTAGTCTTCTAAAATTAATTATAAGTATGAATAATACCAAATGCAAGTTAACAACTAAGCAAAACATTCCAAAACATTCCTAAGCTTTAAACGATGTGAGGTCTCTATACCACTGGAAAGCTCTGTCCTGCCACACATAGGCAGATGGATACCATACACAAAATGGTCAGACTGCCTGGTGAAAGGAGTGTTGTACACAGGTGTTAATCACCCATAGTAGAAACAAGTAGATGTTAATCACCCTAGTTAGAAATGGAAACCATTATGTCTTTCTAACAAGTCATTGTACCTTCCAACACAGGAAAAAATTTCTTCTTGGTCCTCTCAACAAGTAATGCATATATAATCGATATATGTTATGACCAAACTCTATATCAAAAACTTTTGTAATATAAAGGCAACATATTTCAACCTATAAAAACTTGGTATGAGCAGCATGCAAACTAATAACAACTTGACATATCCCAAAGGTTCATATATACATTAAAAATCATACATCCTTTCATTAACAAACCTTTCTCATCATCCAAGGCAACATTCATGTTCCTATGAAGGAGCTAGATTGAAAAATGAGGAAAACATTCTCTTGAAATGACAAGAAGATTCCATGTCATGTAAATATCAAATGTGAGACATGTGCCCAAAAGAATGAATATAAATATGCTCTAACCAAATAGATACCTAAAACTCAATCATACAAATACACAAACATTGAATTCATGTAAATTTAGACATATACATTCCTTTTTAATAATATCGTTTGTCACTGTAGAAAAATACATCCATATTTAAGTTGAAAAACTAATGAATTGAAAATGGAAACACAAGTATTGATGTTGTTTTTATAATCCAAAATAGTTGTTGTCAAAATGCCACATTTGAACTTGTTAAATCAAAAAATACCATGAAAGCACAAAATCACAATAAAATCCTACCATAGTTGAGAAGTTTCACACACCTACTATTATGCATGATGTATGTGATCTTTACTGCAACTTTTATGAAAATCCTCTCGACCTTCATATTCCTTAAACCCGACCAAAGCTATAACAATCCTAGTCCAATCTTGGAAAGTTTTAATTTTTACATATTCATCTAACAAAAAACATAACTAGTAAATTCACCTTCTATGTGTATGGATGGAAATATCAACTACCTTGATGCATCTATAAAATGGTCACCACTGAATCCTATATTATTCCTATTGCCCTATAAAACCGTTGTTTTCAACTAAATTCCATATATATTAAAAAAATCACAAAAGAATGTTTTGGAAATTAGAGTGTTGTGAAAGGCTGCAGAATTAAGTACATACACTAATCTTTGCAGCATATCCAGGCAACAATATCTTTTCAAGAAAGAGTATGCATGTGCACATAACCCTCTGAATTACCATTTAAAGTCAAATGTACAAAAAAATAGGCTCATTGGACATTCATCCATATTAATGGTTGAATAAGAAAATTTTTGGGAAGTATGCTCTATTCTGTATCAACTTCCAAACTATAATTGTTTCCTATCTTTAACATGAAAATTCATACACACATATCATGTTTAATCCTGCGAAAAGATTTGGCAAAAAGACAAGGAACCACAAACACCAAGGTACTACAAATGTGCATCTAAGTTATTGTAAAGCAAGAAAAATTTGATGAAAAAAAATGTATTATTTTCTTTAAAAGTAGAAGCATGTAGCAGACTAGAAAAAAAAAATGTTTGAAGTCCTTCAACCAAAGTGTATGTTTTTATTTTTATTTTTTTAAATTTTTTTTAAAAATTATTTATTTATTTATATTTATATTTATTTATATTTATTTATTTTATTTTATTTATTTATTTATTATTTATTTATTTATTTTTATTTATTTATTTATTTATTTTTTCGGGAAAATTCCTAGTTGTAAATACAAGATGATGTGTGGCATCTACAAAACCAATTGAGATCTAGATATGGGACATGATCAAGATAATAAATACATCACAAACTTCAAGAGGAGAAACATCACAAAGTACCTCATCTGTGAAGGGCTTGATGATGTAGGGGAGGCGACACTACTGGCTGACATGAAGATCTCATCCTTGGTGAATCCACTCGATGGTGTACGGATGCGGGTGCGTTGTGGTCTGTAGGACAAGCCGCTTCATGAACTATGCTGAAATGAGGTTCTTTTGGCTCCTACTATCAACAATGAAATGAAATAGAGAACCCTTCACCCACATATGTGAGTGGAAGAGGTGCTCCCCCTCCTCTGGATCTTCGGGCTCATCATTATGGATCTTGGTGGTGGAAATAATGACACTGGGCTCCACATCAATAATATGCTTCGCTTTGTCATTCCCCTTGTCGGGTTCTGACTTAGAGTTGGAACATGCATATCATTCGGAAGCCTTTAGCTCGGCTACCAGGGACTGCTTGGATTGACACTCAATCATGTTGTGAGTGGGGCTCTTATGGAACTCACACCACTTTCCCACGTCCTTCTTTTGCTTTGCGGTTTTTTTCTTTGCTTGCAGCCTCAATGGGTTGTCTTGGGTTGCCCTGCCTTAGCTCTGCCCTTTGTTCTGCGGTTTGGGGGCGCCTTTCCCTTGCTCCGGATTCACAGATCCAAAGTCTCACTTCTCCTGTTTAAACTTTTGGTTGATCTTGACAACATACCAATAGGCAGCACCGAGTGAGGTGATGTACAAGAACTCCATTTCATCCTAGATCTACTTATGTAAAGAGACGCGGTGCTTGAGTACCAAATGTCCCTCATAATCCTTGATACCCATCTTCCTGGAAAGGAATGAAAACCATTTGTGAACTACAACACATCTTTGTCACTTACCTGTCACAACGTGGTCCAATTTATGTATTTATCTTCCTAGCTCTCGATAGGGTAATAGTGTTCCTTGATGGCATCTCAGAAATAATTCCAAGTGGGTGTGACTGAAAATAGTGAGGATTCCCTCTCATCCTTTTTCTCACAATAGGTTTCCCACCAGTCCTTCACATGGGGGGCGACTTTGAGGAGTAAAAAAGTAATATTTTCCTAATTGGAAAAGTCATGAATTGAAAAATATCCTTCCAAAAGTTTTAAGCATCTATCTATGACGTCTGCATCTATCTGGCCTTTAAATATGGGAATGAAAAAGTTAACTTATACCTTAAAAGGAGTGACATATCCAGAGTGGTTGATGGATGAAGATGTGTCACCTGTGGGTAGCCGACAAAGGATCTGGGAAAATTTATCCATCATTGCATTCCTCTGTTTCTCAAGGGCCTCCTTGAGCAATATTTTGAAAGGATCCCCTGCTCCCTCATCTTTCTTTTCTTCTGCCATGGGAGGTCATCGGGGTTTACGAGATTGATCTTGCAAAGGTTCAACCAGTTTGAGCCCTAACTCCTTGCACCCTGATCTCGTTGGGGCATTAGAGGAAATTTAAGCCTAAATGGCCTCCTAAGGAAAAATAATAACATGAGAGTTATGAATTTTAGAGGGAATAGAAGAAAATTACTTTTTTTAATTGTATTTTTGGCTTATCTCCTTACCGGTTTACTCAAATTTCAAGTGTAGACACTCGTTGGATGCAGAATTAAAATTTTCATCCAACAAGTACCCATCATGCATACTTTTGAGAAGACCCACATTGATAAAAAATGAAAATACATTAAAAAAACGTGTTCGTGTCCAACATGCATTTTTAATGTATCTTCAATTTTTATCGATGTGGGTGTTGGCCGGATAAATCGTTCTTGCGGACAAGACCGATCTCCCTAGTGTCAGAAGACAATCTAGCAACAAACGAACAAATAATTTTTTCTTTCTCTAAATATATTCGTTTTGCAAATAAATGCTATGAAGGTGTCGATCCTACCTTAGATCCAAATGCTTATTTGCGGTCGTAGTGCTTCCGTCGCACCAAAATCCTTCCGTCGCAACAAGAGATCTTTCGTCGCAAGAAAGTGTCGTATTTCGTCGACCTGCAATCACAAACAATAAAATATTAAATAGCACCTGTATAACAAATAATCGTAAAACATACCTATCATAGTGATCAAGGAATCTATGAAATAAATGATCAAACGACAGCTTATTGAAATAAACAATCGAATGACAATTTATTGAGAAAAACAAAACTTGATTGTATTAATCTTAAAATATACAGAAGAACCTTACAACCTTAGCCTTGATGTTTGAAAGGCCTTCCCGGGGTCTGAAGCAGGAGTCTCCTCTACTTTGATAAGTCTTGCACTCTTCCTCCAGGAGCATAAAGAGGTATGTGATCTTTCCTCTCAAAAGCTCAGCAGAAAGAAGTCTAAATCTCAACAGCACTTCAACTCAATCACACATAAAGCTTGAACTCTAATCCTCAATCTCCAAAATCTCCATCAAAACTTAACCCAAAAATCTTAACCCTTTGAGGCTACCCAATGCCTCCTTTTATAGAGAACATGAGGAAGTTAGGGTTCCACCTTTGAAGGGATAGAATCTTCCTTCAAATGGATAGGCTCCTCACATCAAGGGATTAGTTCCTTAAGGTGAGGGATGCATGCACCTTATCAAAGCGTACTCATCCCCAAAAAATCTCATCTAGAACCTTCTAGAATTGACCAAAATTCAACTTTTTCACTTTACTTTCTCGCCTTTTCGAGTTTTACAGGAGTCCGCACCTATAACACAGAGAAAGTGCGTTTTAGGTCCAGAGGAGAGCTGAACATTAGGTGCGGGACCGCATGAAAGATATAGAAAAAGTGCGATACCAAAGTTTAGGAGATTTTTAGGAACTTTTCTCTGATTTTCAAGGTTTGACATGAGGAGTAAAGGTTGTAAGACTTGCAGAGGAGGTATGTATGAGTGTTAATGAGCTCATACAGTTAGCAGAATGTCAAGGTGACATTTTTTAGTGTAACAAATTGCCCCCTAAAGTGCGAAATCTGGAATAGATGAAGATGAAGTCTGTCATATATGAAGAGTGAAGTGCTTTATCATTTCAAGGATCATCCTGTGGACACCCCAGTCAGAACCTGTAAAAACATCCAATGCAAAATATATATATGTAAACATATCATCGCTGAGGTAGGCATTCCCATACTCAGATCAAAAACTAACTAAACTTGTTCTGATACATAAATGATTTTAATATTACATCAATAGTGTAGACACAGCATGGGCGCAACCATCTGTAATGAATAGTCTACTGTATAATAATAAAACTCCTCGCAGCCTGGATGGTGGAAACTAGATCCAGGGTCTTGATTTGTGCTTTCCGAACTAGTACGATTCTATCCATGCAATTAAATGTGTTGAAGTCGAACATGGTAGAAACCACTTGATTACTAGTCAATGATGCGAACTGTTAACAAGTGTGAGAGAAACCACCAGTAATTTCAATGGTTCTCAAAGTACTCAGTACAATCCATGAAATGTGAATGAATAAGATGAAGTCGAACATGTCACAGAATCATTCGATCGAAGGTCAATGATGTAACCTGTCGTCGAAAGCGAGAAACCTGCCATTGAGGCATGCAGATTTCAAGGTACTGACGATTTCTGGATCAACTTCCTAGATAATGAGGCGTATTCTGCTCCTTGTGATCTGCTCGTAGAAGCACTCACAACACGAAATCATAGACCAAGTTTTGAATAAATATATTGGCAAGGACTGACTCAAGGATGGTCAAAATGGAAGACAAATATTTCGCGAATGAATGGTTTGTTTGAACTGTCCTCTTGAACACATAATGACACTGCAAATTGTTTGGCGACAATTGACCCAAAGCTAATACCTAGAAACCGGCTAAAGACTTTCAATATGGTTTGATTAACTGTTAGGCAAAGGATTTTCCCAATCCCAGGTGAACAAAAGTGTCGTGTTCAAGAGTGGTTAATGGTTTTCTGAATAGTCAAAATGTAACAAACAGGTTCGTTTTTCTCTGTCACTCCCCTGGGACTACATGCAGAGTACCTCTTTATTTTTGGCTTGAGATGCATTTGCTTGTTTATAAGCTCATCAACCCGGATGAGTCCAACTTAGTTAAGATTCGAACCCTAAGAAGGAGTGGTTTACGTTCTGACTAAAATTGAGCAGTCCCTTCTTTATTAAATTTAAGTCAGTGAGGACTTCGGTGTTTTTCAATTTTAGGGAGTCAGAAGAAAAAACTTAAGAAAACTCCATGGGTGTACTTTTTCGTAAATTTAGTCTCTCGAGCCCAAAAAAGGATAAAATAATGCGGGAGAGAACTCTATTGACCGTAATTAGTCAACTTATACCTTTTTCGTAAATAGTCCATTTCAGTCCGTAAAAGGGGTAAACTTATACTGAAAGGACGATCATTCATTTACTTTAACAATTTCGAATAATCAAGTACTCAACAATATTTTCATATTTAGAGAGTCTGAAAAGGGCTTAAAAGAGAACTCCAAGGTTTCACTTTTTCGTAATTTTCAAGAGTCCGAAAAAGTGATAAAAGTATACTCAGTAGTTTCGCTTTTTCTGTAAATTTTAACGAGTTTGAAAAAATGATAAAAATGTACTCATGTGACCGACTTTCAATTTAATTTACGAGCAGGAAAAGAAGGAAAGAACTCAGCATTTTCATATGTTTTACGAGAATGAAAGATAGCAAAATAATCTCGGGATTTTCATGAGTTTAACATGTCTTGAAAATAACCAAAATTGACTCAAGATAGGTTTCATTTTTACGAAAGCTTGAAACAGAGAAAAACTATGCTTTAGAGTGGTTTCATTTTTACACAAGCTTGAAACAGAGAAAAAACTATGCTTGATGCCCCCTAAGCGTAACTGCTAGAGCGCATGCCCCCCAACTTCATTTCATTCAACTAAGTACACTGCTGGTAATTAATAGCTGGATGGAATGAAGATTCATTTACGAGATCATATGAAAGACCCGACCTAAAATTATGCAAAAAATAATCTAAATATGACTTAACATTTACAAGATCTAGTCAAAGACTCGACTCAATTAGGGGAGGATTTGTTTCATTTTTTAACGAGCTTGACACAGGAAAAGAACTATGCTCATGGCAACGTGTTTCATTTTTTAACGAGGTTGACACAGTAAAAGGAACTTTCCTCGTCTAAATGTTTCATTTTTTAATGAGGTTGACACAGTAAAAGAAACCATCCTCGTATCTACTTTTTAAAATCTACCTATATAACCTATTGATTCATTTTTTAATGAGGTTGACACAGGAAAAGAACCGTCCTCATACCTGATTCATTTTTTAACAAGGTTGACTCAGTAACAGGAACTATCCTTTGACCAACTGATTCATTTTTTAACGAGGTTGACACAGGAAAAGAACTGTCCTCATACCTGATTCATTTTTTAACGAGGTTGACTCAGTAACAGGAACTATCCTCAGACCACTGATTCATTTTTTAACGAGGTTGACACAGTAAAATGAACTATCCTCATAAACTACGTATTTCTAATCTATCAATCTAATCTCTACAATCTATCTACTGATTCATTTTTTAATGAGGTTGACACAGTAAAAGGAACTTTCCTCAAACTCACTGATTCATTTTTTAATGAGTTGACACAGTATAAGGAACTTTCCTCGTCTCACTGATTCATTTTTTAATGAGGTTGACACAGTATAAGGAACTTTCCTCGAACTAACTGATTCATTTTTTAACGAGGTTGACACAGTAAAAGGAACTATCCTCGGACTCACTGATTCATTTTTTAACGAGGTTGACACAGTAAAAGAACTGTTCTCATACCTAAAAATTAAAATTCACAATTCACACCTATGGTCTCTAAAAGCAAAAACAAACAAATTAACACGCGCTATCAAATCTAGGAGTCAAACCACACACAAACAGTAACTTCCCGTACTAAAAACACTAGTTGGTGATGAAATCCAACATCGTAGAATTTAATACAGAAAGGGCGGTTGGAACAGTTACCCCGAAAACCTCCTTAATGAAACAGACTGGCATAAGTTTCTTCGCAAAACCATCTCGAGTGAAGAAAACCCCCCAGAGAGTCCAAGTGAGTCTAGTCGACGTCTGCTCCAGGTACAGTGAGATATTTCCTTCACCGTCACCTTAGGAAATAATCTTAATTCTATGGACACTAAGGTTACCAATAATAACAAATATAACTGGGGGAACAGTCTACGATATAATCCCACGCACAAGGGCAGAGTAACAAAGCTCAATCCCCTTGAAGGTTCCTCGACAAGGTCAATCCGAGGTTTACCGACAAGTGACCCCAGGCTCATCGACAATGGTTAATCTGAGGTTTACCGTTTGTAATGCGTGCAAAATCTTCTATCTTCCCCAATGAAACAGAATTGATTGTTTCAAAGGTTCGGACATGATCTTGTGATTGACTTCTTTAAGAGAAGCGTCCCAAATTGTACCAATTACAATTGGATTTATTTCCTACCGCAAGATTTATCTACTTGTTTGTTTTTGTTGCTTTGGAAAGTTAACTACAACCTGTTCCAAAGCAGTAATCCTGAGCTATATTGGTGGAAAGAGCCCTAAAAATGTAAAAATTACTAGATGAATTTTAATTAAGCACTGTGTTATTTAGGTTGTTATTACTCAAAAGGGTAAATGGATATGAAACCAATGGTGTTATGACCCGAACCAAAACTGAATGCAATCGAATATGATAATGTAATCTTTTCAATTCGATGAATCCTAACTAAAGTAAGGAGAGATTTTCCATTCACTTCCAACAATGCAAAAATTGATCACTAAGAGAAAATATAACAAATTCTCTAATGCACTAATTTCATCAAGAAAAACTAATGCAAATCAATCCCAAAACAATTTTTATATTTTTGTGTTTTTAAAACAAGCATAAAAACATCTAAATTCAAATCAAAGAAAATTGATCTAAATCTGTGATTGATTTTTCAGAATGTAAACTATGCAATTGTAATCTATTCACAATTCACATGAAAAGAATGCAAATGTAATCTATGCACATTTTTCATTCATATTTTGAAAATGAGAATTCTAATTATGCAAATGTGAGCTATGCAAGAGAATTCTCAAACACAAGATGATTCTAATGTAATCTAAGAACCAATCAAGTGCAATTCAAGAAAATCGAATGAGAGTTCCAAAGATCAAAAAAACACTCAAAGGCGATTAACACTCATACACAATTTAGCTTCCCCCCCACCCGGGCGAATGAGGGGGAATTTTTTTTGCAAAAACAAAAGAAAAAAGATGGAAAATTGTGAAAAGACTGAGACAAACCTCCAAGTAATGAACAAAGGAAATCAAATTAAGAATTTCTCAAAAAAGAGATGCAAAACACCCAATTAACTTAATGGAGATTGATGAGATGAAGAATTGCTGAAAGAAATTCAGAAACAAGAATTTTTGATAGAAAAATATAGATCTGGGTAGATGCTAAGAATCCTAAATTAAATCTAAACTATACTATAAAAAAGAAATCTAAAGTTTTTCCAAAATTTAAAAGGGTCCGCAGGCTTCCAGAAGTAACAGGTGTGGTACCGCACTGTGCAAAAGAGCAAAGTGCGGTCCCTAGAAAAGTCAAGAAAAACTTAAAAGATTTCAAAATTTTCAAGAACAGAGAAAACATAAGCTACCCAGGCAGATATCCATCAATCAAAAACCAGGAAAACGTTTCCTCAAATCAAAATAAAAGAGAACCAAAAACAACAAGTTCTTTCCCCAACGGAGTCGACAATTTGTTGGCCGGATAAATCGTTCTTGCGGACAAGACCGATCTCCCTAGTGTCAGAAGACAATCTAGCAACAAACGAACAAATAATTTTGTCCTTCTCTAAATATATTCATTTTACAAATAAATGTTATGAAGGTGTCGATCCTACCTTAGATCCAAATGCTTATTTGCGGTCGTAGTGCTTCCGTCGCACCAAAATCCTTCCGTCGCAAAAAGAGATCTTTCATCGCAAGAAAGTGTCGTATTTCGTCGACCTGCAATCACAAACAAGCAAATATTAAATAGCACATGTATAACAAATAATCGTAAAACATACCTATCATAGTGATCAAGGAATCTATGAAATAAATGATCAAACGACAGCTTATTGAAATAAACAATCGAATGACAATTTATTGAGAAAAACAAAACTTGATTGTATTAATCTTAAAATATACAGAAGAACCTTACAACCTTTTCCTTGATGTTCGAAAGGCCTTCCCAGGGTCCGAAGCAGGAGTCTCCTCTACTTTGATAAGTCTTGCACTCTTCCTCCAGGAGCACAAAGAGGTATGTGATCTTTCCTCTCAAAAGCTCAGCAGAAAGAAGTCTAAATCTAAACAACACTTCAACTCAATCACACATAAAGCTTGAACTCTAATCCTCAATCTCCAAAATCTCCATCAAAACTTAACCCAAAAATCTTAACCCTTTGAGGCTACCCAATGCCTCCTTTTATAGAGAAGATGAGGAAGTTAGGGTTCCACCTTTGAAGGGATAGAATCCTCCTTCAAAGAGATAGGATCCTCACATCAAGGGATTAGTTCCTTAAGGTGAGGGATGCATGCACCTTATCAAAGCGTACTCATCCCCAAAAAATCTCATCTAGAACCTTCTAGAATTGACCAAAATTCAATTTTTTCACTTTACTTTCTCACCTTTTCGAGTTTTACAGGAGTCCGCACCTATAACACAGAGAAAGTGCATTTTAGGTCCGCAGGAGAGTTGAACATTAGGTGTGGGACTGCAGGAAAGATATAGAAAAAGTGCGATACCAAAGTTTAGGAGATTTTTAGGAACTTTTCTCTGATTTTCAAGGTTTGACATGAGGAGTGAAGGTTGTAAGACTTGCAGAGGAGGTATGTATGAGTGTTAATGAGCTCATACAGTTAGCAGAATGTCAAGGTGACATTTTTTAGTGTAACAGTGGGTCTTCTCAAAAGTATGCATGATGGGTACTCGTTGGATTCAAAATTTAATTCTGCATCCAATGAGTGTTTATACTTGAAATTTGAGTAAACCTGTAAGGAGATAAGCCAAAAATACAATTGAAAAATAGTTTTTCTTCTTTTCCCTCCAAAATATTTACATGTACCTCTTTTTAAATTTAAAGGAATTTGATTGGTTTACATATTATGACATGGAAATTAAGTGAAAATTTCATGGGCACTTTTAGGCTAAATTTTCCTCTAATGACATGCAAAGAAAAATAAAGAAATAACAGACCACTCTAATACCAATGATCTGGACTTATGAAATAACGCAAAAAAATAAAGATATAAACATAAACATAGAGATGCAACAAAAATAAAACTTCATTTCATTAATATCAAAGAACTGAAATATTGTTACATACAGAATGGAAATAAACTAGCTCGGACGATGGTAGCTTATCTATGAGAAGAGATGTGGCAGCCACATGCTTATGAACTATGTTACAACAAGACTCAAAGGCATATTTATTATTTAGAAACAATGGAAAACCCTAAACATCCAAAAACCTAACCCTAGGAGATGAATCTCTAAAATTGTGGGCCCCATTAGGGTAAATTAGTACATTAACTTCCCGACATCGAAGCTTTGGTAGACGATATTCATTTGACATGCACAATACCTCATTAGAAATATATATATCTGAGGACTACAAATTTCGACTGCAAACATGAGTATTTGAGTCACATTTTATCGTTTTCCAAAAAAGCATCGTTCAGGGCCTCAAAACGGCTCCAAAAGTTCAAACCCGAAAAATGCCAAAAATAGTAAACTATGCTAGAATTAAGGAAACTAAAAAACTAAAAGAAATAATGGTGGGGGTCTAAGTTTAATAGGCAGGTGGTCACCAATATCCACCTATATTATTCATCCCCCCTTAGGAATCAGTGGTCCCCATTGCATTGAGTACCTCCATGAGATGAGGAAACTTCTATTGAAATTGGTCCCTGGTGAGCTACTTTCTATGGTGCCGGAGTTGGCCAGCTTTGATAGTTTGATATAGTTGGATATTTTGTTGGAGAGTGTTATTGACCTGCATATCCATGATCCAATAAGTTGTTGCCCGTTCCATGCGGTATGGATTTAACTCTGTTGGTGTGAGATTTTCTGCAATGTGAGATGTGTCCAGTAATGGTGGAAAGTATGGCCGAAGGTGGTCCACATTGAACACTAGGTGTAGGCAAAGGAATGGTGAAATTATAAGCTCGAAGTAATTTTCCTCTAAAACTTGGTGATGGTGTACATCCCATATCAGATTGAGTGAATCTTGCGGTGTGGCCCAAAGAGGCACTCCTTTTACAAATGGAACCAAACTTTGTTTCCCACCTGGAACTTATGTGGCACCCGATGTTGATCATATCACTGCTTGTACTTAACATTGGCTCTATCCAATATTTAATGGACCTGTTGGCGGGTGTGTTTAATGCACTCAATGAAGTTGTTAGCTTTCTCAGCTTCAGACTAGAGATGAACCGAATCTGCCGGAGTAGCTCAAAATGGTATGGCCACATCAATGGGACATAGTGGCTAGAATCCTAACCCCACCAGAAAGGGGCTATGGTCAGTTAAGCTATGGATAGATCTATTGTAGCTGTGTTCGACATAGGTTAGGATTTCAATCTATGTGCGTGGATGCTTCGAGTTTTACATGCGCGAAATGTGTACGATCATCATGTTGACGACCTTTGTTTGGCCATCAGTTTGGGGGTGGAAAGTTGTGGACTTAGTGACCTTGGTATCCAACATGTGGCGGAGGTACTCTTCCCAAATATGGCCAAAGATAAGGATTCCATTCAAATACACCACCATGAATGAGTTGCTGAATGGTCGCAATATGTCTTCGATCAGCCTCATGCAAGTTTCGGGGGCATTTGTTAACCCGAAAGCCATGACAACCCATTTGAAAATACCCTCCTAGGATTTTAAGATAGTATTCCATTCATCAGAGGGTTCGATTAATACCTAGTGATAACCAGACTTCAAATCAATCTTTCTGAAATATTTGGCCCCCTTGATCTAGTCCAGAAGGTCATCAATGTGTGGGATTAGAAACCTATTCTGAACAATGATCTTGTTCAACGCCCAATAGTCAATACAAAGTCTATAGGTCTTGTCCTTCTTATGTACCAACACAATCGAGCTCCCACAGGGTGATGAACCTGACCTTATGTGCCCTTTCTGCAACAAATCTTGAATTTTCCTCTTGATTTCATCGTTCTCCATAACAAAGCGTTGATAGATTGGTCCATTTGGTAGCGACACGCCCGAGGTTAGATTGATGGAGTGCTTGACTTGACAGTGTAGAGGTATCCCTGCTGGTGAGGTGAATATATCTTTGTACTCCTCCATGAATTTTCCAATCTATTGTTGTCGTGTGGAGGAGCCCTATCTGGAGGCCATGGCCACAATATTCTTCTTTCCTTGAGGGCGAATCATAAGGAATTTTTTTTTCCCAATCTAGGAAATGACCTTACTGCATTGCTTCATAGTGAACAAAGAGATGGTGGTAGGCGGTGCTACCTTTGGTATCCTATACAATTTATTTCCCAAAGTAATAATAACAATGCGAGGCCTAGAATCATAAACAAAATTCCACTTCCACAAGTATGGTTGGAATAATAATACATCACAAACGTCAAGAGGAGGAACATCACACAATACCTTATTTGTGAAGGGCTTGATGTTGTAGGGGAGGTGACATTGCTATTTGATGTGAAGATCTTGTCCTTAGTGAAGCCACCCAATGGTGTATTACTGCAGGTGCATTGTGATCGGTAGGCCCAACCGCTTCACGACCTCCGTTGAAATGAGGTTATTTTGGCTCCCGCTATCGACAGTGAACTACAGCGGAGAACCCTTCACCCACATCTATGAGTGGAAGAGGCGCTCACCCTCATTTGTACCTTCGGGCTCATCCTTATGGATATTTTTGGTGGAAACAGTGACACTAGACTCTGGATCAATAATCTTCTTCCCTTTTTCATTCCCCTTTTCGAGTTCTGACTTAGAGTCAAAAAATGCATCTGATTTAGAAGCCTTCAGCTCAGCCACCAGGGACTACTTGGCTCAACACTCACTCGTGTTGTGAGTGGGGCTCCTGTGGAACTCACACTACTTTCATGTTTCCTTCTTTGTCTTGGTGTTGTTTTTTGCTTGTGGCTTCAACGGGTTGTCCAGGGTCACCCTGTCTTGGCTCTACCCTTTGTTCTATAGTTTGGGGGTGCCTTTCCCTTGCTTCGGATTTGTAGATCCAAATTCTTTCTTCTTCTGTTTCAACTTCTACTCGATCTTGAAAACATACCGATAGGCGACACCAAGCGAGGAGATGTACAAGAACTAAATTTCATCCTAGATGTCATTATGAAAATAGCCGTGGTACTTGAGTACCAAATGCCACTTAGAATCCTTGATACCTAGCTTCATGCAAAGGGCATGAAAGCCATTTGTGAACTCTGACACATCTTGGTCTCTTCCCTGCTACAACATGGTCCGCTTTATGTATTTATCTTCATAACTCCTGATAGGGTAATATTGTTCCTTGATGGCATCTCGGAAATAATTCCAAGTGGGTGCGGCTAAAAACAGTGAGGATCCCCTCTCGTCCTTTTGCTCATAGTAGTTTTTGCACCAGTCCTTGACATGGGGGGAAACTTTGAGGAGTGAAAAAGTAATATTTTCTAGATTGGAAAATTCATGAACTGAAAAATATCCTTCCAAAATATTTAACCATATATCTATGGCAGAGTGGATGATGGATGAAGATGCGTCACTTGTGGGTAGTCGTCGAAGGATCTCAGAAATGTTATCCATCTTTATGTTCCTCTGTTTCTCGAGGGCCACACCGAGCAATATTTTGAAATGATATCCTGCTCCCTCGTCTTTCTTTTCTTCCACCATGGGAGGCCTTGGGGGTTTGCGAGGTTGAACTTGCAAAGGTTCAACCAGTTCGAACCCTAATTCCTTGTACCCTGACCTCATTGGGGACATGCAAAGAAAAATAGAGAAATAGTAGACCACTCTGATACCACTGATCTAGAATTATGCAGGAATGCAATAAAATACAAATATAAACATCAACACAATGATGAAACATAAATAAAACTTCATTTCATTAATATCAAAGAACTGAAATATGCTTACATACAAAATGGAAATAAACTAGCTTGGGCGATGGTAGCTTATCTTAGAGAAGAGATGTGGTGGCTAAATGCCTTCGAACTATGTTACAACGATGCTCAAAGGCCTATTTATTATTGAGAAAACATGGAAAACACTAAACATCCAAAAACCTGACGTAGGAGATGAATCGCCAAAATTGTGGGCCTTGTTGGGGTAAATTGGTACATCAACTTCCCGGGTCGTAACTTTTTCATACAATCTTCATTTGACGTGAAAAATACATCATTATAAAGATCTATCAGTGGAATACAACTTTTGAATACAAACATGAGTATTTCCATTTTCCAAAAAAATGTCGTTTAGGGCCTCAAAACGGATCCAGAAGTTCAAGACCTGAAAAACTGCCAAAAATAGTAAATTTTGCTACAATTAAGGAAACTAAAAAACTAAAATAAAAAATGGTGGGGGTCAAAGTGGAATAGGCAGGTGGACACCAATATCCACCTGGATCATCTCCACACAATAGAGTTCTTCCACACTTCTGTAGATATGCCTAATTTGAAACATATACAGAAATATGAAAATATATTCAGAAATATGAAGATAGAAATAATTTACACTTAAAATATCAACAATAATATCATGTACATCAATTGCCTACAAAAATATTAGCAATAAAATCCTTGAATTCCAATGTAGATAACTGCCACTCGGTGAATAACTTTATGCAAAAGAATCTATTAAATAGCAGTAGAGGGAGGGACTATGTTGCATTACAACTATTCCCCTTGTTTATATATTTTTTGTCTAACTTGATACGTGGAAGTTTGTAATAATCCTTCTTACCATTATAGTTTTCATAATAGTTTTTATTTCATGAGTTAACAACTTTCTTGTAGATAGAACCTTTTAGTAATCCTTCTTATAAGAATTTTTTTACACTATACCTACTACTTTAAACTTATTACTAGAGATGACTTAAATACATAACAAACTATTTATATACTCAAGGGGATTAGGGTAAGACTCTAACATTCCCTCCGCCTTATAAAGAAACATTGTACTTAAGTTCAAAGATGACTGAATCATATCATTACCTCTTGGATACTGTGTTGGTGGAGACATCACTCGATTTTGTTAAGGAAGACCACATGCTACAAGATACTATGTTGGTGGAGACAACAATCTCTTATGTTGAGGAAGGCCACATGCTACATTTAAATGACACCTTGTTCATCTATTTATGGAAGGCTAGTTTGAAAATGGAAATTAGACCCTGCCACTTTCTTTAAGAAGGAGAAGATATATTGGATGAATTTTAGAGTGGCCAGGAAGTTCCAATTTTAAACCACTAGTCTAATACACTTGATAAATTTATAGAGGACACAAATCTTGGAAACAATCTTCTATAAGTGATTGTATTTAATTGAGGATTTCTTATAAGGCTGCATATATAGGAATGGGTGAATGCATGAAGATGGCCCATGCACTTTTTGGCAAGCACATGAGTTGGGAAGGAGAATACAAATGTTCGATCGAGTTATATTACGGCTTAAAAATAAACCATTGATCGAGCTACTATGTAACCCAAAGTTACATAAGAGTTCGATCGAGCTATTTTTTAAAAATCCCGTAGAAAACACAATGGGGAGTTTATTGTTCAAAGGGCTCGATCGGGCTATAGGTCAATCAAGCCCTTATTTAACAATGTCAAGAGCTCGATCAGGGGTTTATTATATCCTCGATCAAGCTATTTCAAATTTTACCTTAAGCGCTAATCGATCTTTTTAAGTGCTCGATAGAGCTATTGAGGGCCTAAAAAACTGAGTTTTGGCTCCCCTTATGCAAATTTCTCTACAACACCATTTTGTACCCGAGTGAACTTAGGACATAATTTTTCCTTATGTAGTGTAGTTGATCATGTTGGATTCATGAAGGATTCCTCTATCTAATGGCATATGAGTTTGAAGTTTTTCGAATTCATATGATATTTTTTATCTATTTTTTTAAAACATAATGCTTGAATTTTTTTTGGACAGTTTCAAGAGGGTTGAATAAAAAAACAATAACATAAAATATACAAAACGAAAAATTATCAAAAAATGCAAATATATTCATTTATGGGTTCTCTTCAAAAGGGCACTCTTTGTTTTTGAATTTATTTAAATAGTAGAAAAAAATATTACGTAAACTCATGTCTACAAAATGTAATTGAAATATTATTTCGTCAATTTAAAATAATAATAATAATAATTTTTCATAATTTTTATTTTGTTTAGTATGCATAACTTAGTTCTCTCTGTGTAGATCGCACACACACACACATATTAGATTAAGTTATGTTATATGAACACACACATACCTCTTAACATGTGTGAAAATTTGCAAGGACGAGCATTTCATTTAATGGAAAAATGATAGATTATACAACACTATTTTTTTTTTCAAATACATATCATTAGGACAACAACATAATTCTCCACAAATTGTTTTTTTACTCTGAATGGAAATTCAAATGCTTATATGAATTTTGAGAGCTTCATTTTGATAAATGAGTAAAACTATGAAATTTCATCGCCACATTTGGCACAAAAGTGTAACCCATCTTCATGCATTCACTTGAATACCTTATCCCCTTTTTAAAAAATGACATTTGGGGATGATTTTGCTCAACATCCTACTTCATCCTTATTCAAGTCATTATCATGTTATCCTTGAGAGTGCAAAAAATGTTGGCTCGAGCAATGAGGGTTTTGTGTTTCTCCTCCATCCTAGAATTTCTTGGTAAGTAGAATTGAATTGATGGGGGATTTTGACCATAAACAACCTCAAGAGGACTCATTTTAGTGGCACCAGGATAAGTTATATTATACGACTTGATCCATTAGGAATGACGCTCTAAATCAAAGCATCAATAATATACTTCGAACCACTTGTTGAGAGATTTAGTTTGAACATTGATTTGGGGGTGATATGTTGTGCTAAGATTTAATTGTCTATGAAGAAGCTTTTGGAAAAAGGTCACTTGGGTATTATTGCACAATTCAATGCCATACAAGTGGTTGAAACTCCCCACAAGAGATTCACCTTGACTTGCAATTGGTCATCTCTAAGAATCAACAAGTATTTGAAACACCATAAGGTTTACCACCTTCACATATAAAAAGGTATATGTGAAAATATTTAAAATATAGTTATTTAAAAACTATAAAAAAAATATGGGTGTGTTCATAATTATTATGTTCATATAAAAAATTGCTCTAATAAGATACATGATAAGACTAATGGTTGATGAATATTAATATAACATCGGTTGCTTTGTTCTTGAACTAAGGGTGTAATTCATGTAGGACATGGTGATGCTTCTCCATAGTGATGGTAAAAAATATCTTATTTTTTGTTTGCCTTTTTCTTACAAAGAAAAAAGAGATCCCTGAACTTGCTTGTTGAGATGATTAATATTGTTGAGATAAACTCATCTACATTGTCACTACCAGAAAATCTATCACATACTAACATCTAAATTCAAGCTCAATCATTACCTTGAATATTTCCAAATACCTAATTTTTTTTTGAAAAAAACATTATTCCAAGTTAAATACATAACTTGAGCCATCAAAAAACATTTTATAAAAATACTTCGAGTAAACTAATCACTTCTACATAGTATAATTATATTCATAAATATATTTATTATGCCATAACAAATATAACTAGAAGCGAGGATTATGTATACCTTGGTAAATATTATAGAAACCTTGGTAGCTAGTCCTAATGGTTTTGCTCACAAATCTATCAACCTTTTAACAAAGTTTGACATTGACATCAACTTGAATGTGATGGATATGTTTTCAAAAACATCATTATTGAAGCATGTAGCAAACTATACTATATAAGATGTAATCATGATGTTATTGGTTTATATATAGTTTTATTTTGATTTTTAAATTTTTTTAAATTTTTTCAAAAAACCTTTTAAAAAAATTATATTAAAAATTATAAAACAAACAAGTTTCGAGCTACTAAATATATTTTATCATCATAAAATATATCAATAAATTAATAATAAATAACTTTGAAACTAAGAATCAACCAATTCATAATACAACTATTTTGTGCAACCGCAAACATAAATTCATATGATATGATAATTTAATATTTATACAAAACAACTAACTGAAATTCATACAAAATTCAATAGTTCAAAACCCACTCTGATATCTTCTAACTTGAGGGTGTTTTTCAACTCCCTGTAAGAAAGAAACTAAAACCAGAAGTACCGTGAATTCATTCATTCAAGTGGATAGGGATACCATGAGAGTGAGTTGGGAAGAGTAGAGTATTTACTCCCACATGGGAGCACTGAAAATAGTTTCCTTATAATAATTAAGGGAGGCGAACAATAAGTTTCTAACAATTGGCCTGGGCAGTGATGATATATAGCACGAAATGGAGCTTTCAAGTCATCTCCACAGATCAGTTCGATCATTACGCTGATACGGTTGCATCTGAGTCCATCTGTCTTTTACGAATTTTAAATTATTCATTCAAATTTTAAAGTGAAACAACAAAGCAGAAATTCTGGCTTAATGAAGGATAGCTGGTAAATCAATTCTAAATTATTCATAAATCAGAGTACATGTGTTCGTCTTTTTGTTTTATAAATGAAAGATAGCTGGTAAATCAGAGTACATCTTTTTGTTTTTCTAATGAAAGATAGTTGGTAGATCCGAGTACATTTTTTTATAAATTATATTAGATTGGTAAATTATAGTATATTTATTTAAACTCAATGTCTTGATTTGATCTCTCACTTAATCTTGATGATAAATCATATTGGTTGGTTTGAAACGCATTGACAATGTACATGTGATGATTACCAAAAAAAAATATTTACGATGGATCACAAAGGCCTAAATTCTAAAAAAAATAAAAAATGGAAGTTGTAAATTCTCTACAGTGAGTGTCTTACTAATTTTTTAAACTGTTAAACCTATATATGTAATCAAAAACCAATTCTAAATAACAAAACTTAATATTAAATCAAAAAGAAAATTTCACCACCAAAACTTCAAAACATAGATGTTTAGACAATGACTTAACCAAAGTATATTAAAATATAGATAAAAATAAAAATAAATATTTTTCAAATATTTAGTTTAGTTATAATATGCTTTGGATTTTTTTTATAAGTAGAATTGTTGATTATTTTTAAATAAATTTTTAAAGAGTTAATGTTTTCACAAATTTTAAATGGTTTCATCATCATATATTTTTTTTTTTTCAGAAGAAAAAAACGTTGTATATATTAGAAGAAATATATGATAGTACAGGATCAACCATACATTCTCAAACTGTTAATTAAAACAGCGAGAAAACCCCATATACCAAATACATCCAGAATACACTTCTGTTGAGAAGTGATTCGATGTTCATGGCCAACAATAACGGGTAGTATAAAACATACCCACGAAATCATCCCTGCATACATAGAAAAGAAACGTCCAAAGAAAATACAGCAGCATCATATTCATGACAATAATGACTAAAAGATAACTGAAGAAGAAAGAGGACAAACAAAAAGGTGAATTCCATAGCGTCTTCCATGGCTGAAAAGAGGCAATCTCGCTTGTGCAAACACCAACCAGGCACACTTGAAAACTTGAACGAGATCGAAATCCTATTGTAGTGCCAAAACCCTTGAATAAAACTGGCTCGCTTGTAATGGATCATGCACGCTTGACAACAGAAAATCCGACTCGCTTGTTGAAATGCCAAGTACGGTTGAAGAAGAAAACCAGCCCAGGATAAAACCAAAAACCCTGCATACCAGAACAGGCTCGCTTGATGAAGGATAATCTGATCTGAAAACAAAATAGCACCCAAACAACAAAGAGATCGATCCCCATGATTGGGGGAGATCCGGCTCCCCAACTCGATCCGGGGATCCGAAGATCTGACACCTTACTTCATCCAACCAAGACCGGCCTGCCGTTCAGATCCGAGATCGAAAGGATAAGAGCTGTCCAGACGAATAATGAGCACGTCGGCCTCCAGGTCCAAACAAATACCCGTTGCAGCAGAAATCGACAAGTCAGAAAGCTGAGAAGCGCCGGGAACCATCGTAGAAACTAGGTACATCGACGAGGGATATAGTGGCAGTCTAGACATACATCCAGAGATCTAAAATGCAGCAAGCCCGAAGAAACACACGAGCCCAAAGCTAGAAAAGATAATAACGGTGGAGAATGACAGACTTAGGATGTGGGAGATCGCCTATCTAGGAATAATAGCAGAACCGTGCCGCAGCAATTCGGATTAACTCTGCTACACTATGGTTGATCGGAATATCTCTCAAAACCGATCCACTGTTCTCTGTCATACAACATGACACCGACCCGACTCTACAATCGTGTGGGGAATTTGAACCATGTGGTGAAGCCGACCCTCACATAACCGATCCACTGTTCTCTGTCAATCGACTTGACACCGACCCGACTGTACAATCGAGCGGGGAAGCAGAACCGTGTCGCTGCTCATAAATGGAGGCCCCGGGATCGAAATCTAATTAGATACGAACCCAGAAACTTAACCCGAACACGGGAGAGTTGGTGAACGGACAGAAATAGGAGCACAAATAAACAAAGGTTCAATCAATATGGACCGTCCAACATAGGGGCAATAATTCTATATCGCCGCCGATGTCAGACGAATAAAGAGATTGGAATCTGGAAATGTCAAAACCCCGGAAAACATTTCAAATTAGCCGGAAAAACCAACGACTAACCTGAAAAACCAGAGAGCCCTCCGCTTTGTCAGTGACATCAGCCATGGCCATCAACGAAAGTCCATCATCGCCCGCAAAGAAGGCGAAATATGCTGATCACCCCACACACTCAGCAACCACAAACCTGGGCACCAAATAGAAACGACCACCAAATAGAAACGACCATCAGAAACTTCATTAAATAGCAAAGCGCCAAGGTTGACACGGCAGCCATGGCCCAATCTCTGAAATCCAGAAACAATGGCACAGTAAAAAACAGTGGTCCACACTGCCCAAAATAGCCAGCAACCAGGATCACAGTAGGATCTTAGTAATCAGAGGCTTTCACCGTTCGGTCCGCAGATGAGAAACCCCGAGACCATCCCACTTAGATAGCTGCAACAGACACCTCCACGGAATAAACAAGATAAAACGTATCAACCTGGGTTCACCCAACACCACCATGACCAACATATGCTTGTTCACATTGGGTACCAGCCATATGCAAATTCAATAGCCACCAAAAACGATCAACAAATGTTCATATTGGGTTCTAGCTAATGATCTCCTTCATTAACCACCAAAAACATGCACAAATAGTCGACAATGGGTACCAGCATCAAAACATGCATCATTAGCCACCAATATAAAAAAAAAACAAATATTCTCATGGGTTCCAGCACGGCAAAACAGGCGACCATCTTACCTCATCAGGACCAACTTAACCACTGTAATCCAGTCCCCTGTGCTTGGATTCTATGACCTCACTAATATAATAACTATAACAGCCCTAGCCACCAAACGCCACAATATCGAGTTCACATTGGGTACCAGCATAAAAAATATTCGTCAGTAGCCACCAAAAGAAACATTGATTTGTCCTCCATGGGTTCCAGCTTAAATATTCTTCAATAGCCACCAATAGCAACAGGATATCGTACAGAATGGGTTCCAACTACAAGCATACCTAGCAGAAACCACTAGCCATGGCTCCAAACACAATGGTTAAGAAAGCCCTTGAACTATATTTGACTACAAGCTTCATGTGTCCGAGAGCACCAGACACTGAATCAATTACAATTGAAAATAATTATTTATGGAATAGATTAAGATTTATTAAACCAGATCAGTGAAATTAACTTGGATATGTGTAGGGATACGAAACAAAATACGGAGACAAAAGAGTTCAATTATCGGGAAACAAGCGAATTGGACAGAATAATGGTGGAGAGAACGAGCATAGTGATATCTCATCGACTAACAACCGTTTAGAATGCAGATTCGATTGCTGTGATTGAATCTTCATCATCATATATATATGTTTGCTTAGTTTAATATCATTTTACTGCATTAATTAATGTATTAATCAATGGTATGCTTGTAATTTCTATTTATTTTTTTAAATGATAGAAAATAAATATATGATATAGAAGTGTTAGAACCTTGGTTAAAAATTGTAATATTTTCTTTAAAAGGAATAATAGGATATAAGATGTTTTTACATAGTGAGAAAATTGATCATAATTTAGTTGTCAAATTTTCATCGAGGATAATTATTACTAGCTACTATTTGTGTATGTGCGATGACTCATCAAGGTTATTCAAGGAAAACCAGGCCACCTGGAATTACCCCATTGGTGGTTCGTAAGGGCGGGCTTTCACTTAGGTCAAATGCCACTAAATCTTAGATGGTTAACATGTTTCCTTAAGCCTAGGATAATGAACTCTTAGTCAAACAAAAACAAATTTAGAGAATTCTGTAAAATAAAATAATTTTTATTGTCAGTTTCCTTTTGTTCCTTTTCAAATAAAAAGCATGATATGATTTAAATCCTCAACATATAAGAACTATCTTATATTAAAAATAAATTATTCTAATGAAATATAACTTCGCCCTTTAAAATTTGATTGATCAACCTTTAATACGCAAGAGGTACAACCATTAATTCTCCCTCTCCATTTTCTTTGAGATTTAATCATTACACTTATTTTCTCCCTCTCCACTTGTTCTTTCTTCGTTTACATTGTAACCCTTGGTAAAAAGAATTATTACACCGAAGGTGTTTTCTTTGCGGGCTTGGGGTGAGTAGACATTGTTTAGTCCAATCAATCACCGCAATCCATTTCCGTTGTCCTCCCTCGAGTAAAAATATAACACATGGCTAGCACCTGATGCATTCAAACGCATCGTTGTCACCTGCTCAGGCCATTCATCGCTCAGTCCTCCCTCCTGACCCCTCTGTTGGCAATGGATCTGTTTTCCGTTTTCATTCCATCTTCGTCCATCGTTGTGTAGCACTCTCTGTCTCTCTGTTTGATTAATGCATGCCACCCTCCACTCCAACTACACTCAAACTCCATCTCCCCACATGATTCAAACTCCACTCGAGTGGATTTACATTCAACGGAGAAAGCCAAAACGCAAACAAAAGGTATTTTTATGCATCTCCAAATCCGCAATCATCATGTTCATATTTGTTTTTACTAATAATGTCAGCCCATCGGAAAAACTTTTTCTTTAGCAATAAGACCTTTCTCCGGTGGCTAAACTTGGACCTGATTCAATTGTTATCATAATTCTCTTCAGGAGGAGCGAACCCATGGGGTTGGGCCCTTATCGCGACCTTGTCGATATTTGTTCACTTTAAGCTGACTAGCCTCTACTCTCACATCAACGGGCCATGTGTAAAAACCCCATGTTAAAAGATCGTGTAATAAAGTTAATAAAGGAAAAATAAGACCAAGGTCATGGGACATGTATTCGAAACTGAATGTTGGGAAAAATATTATAGAGAGGATCACTTGCTGTGTTTATGGCTAAGGGGAAATTGGAAAAAGAAATGGAAAATGCTTTCAAAAGGAAATAAGACATTATTGGCATTATATTTATGAAAGTAAAGGAAATTAGGAGAAAAGGGAGGTGAAAGGTCACAGGTTGCATGTGAGGAAGAAATTGAAGGAAAATAATGGAAAAATAAGAAATTAGAGGCATGAATGATAAGAAGACATCAGAGCATCAGTTTGTACCCTTTTGTCAGTTTTGTTTTGGAATTGTTCTCAGAGAAGAGAGGAGAACCAAAAGAGGAAGGAAAGCAAGCAAGCAAAGGAAGGAAAAGGAAAGCAAAGGAATGACAAAGAAATCAAAGGAGAGAAAGGATTAAGAAAGGAAAAGTTGGATCAAGAAGTTTTAGCAGGAATACTTGTAGGTAAGAGGTTGCATGTATGATTTCCTAATTAGTTTTGGCATGCATGGTATATGCATGTGTGTATTTGGTTTCTTGTTGTCAGTGGCATGGATTTTGTCGGGTTTTGGCAGTGGTTTTAGACTTTCCTTTCCAATTCCGAATAACCATGGTGTGATGGGATTCTTTTTCAATAGCACTTTGGATTTTCAGAATGTTTTGGATCCGGGTAAGGTGGTCTCACGAAAATACCAAGGGTTAGGGGTGGAGATGGTGTTCTCTGGGAAGCCCTCAACAAATGGGTCGAGATAGTAAAATTCCTCAAGTGATGGTGAAGGAATTTTGAGGCATCCAAGCTCAATTTGGTTTTATGATCTCATAACCAGTTTAGGTGAGATCACTATATGGTAAGGGTGGAGGTGGTTTAACCTCTGGAGTCCCTTGGTTTTTTATGGATTTCATTATCCCATGAGATCCCACATTCATGCCTAGAATATGGAACAGGGGTGATTGGTTGAAAGAAAGAAAGATTCAACTCAATCTATGGTCGGGTGGTACATGGAAGTCCCTTACTTGGTTGGATTTTCGATATGGTTAATAAGAGCTAAGTTTCTCTTGTCTTTGAAGAGTAAATATACTTGTTATTATGTGGCTTTATTGGTTGTTCTATCATTGCTATATATCCGGTTATATGTTGGTTATAAGCATGGTTATATGATAGATTTAAGTATGCCTCTTATCATATTTTCATTAATGAATGCATGACCTAATAGGTGTTATTGTAGCTATTGTGAGAAGGCATTGGTCCTTCTTGTTAAACCTTAGATAAGTTTCAGATCTCTATGTTCATATAAGCATTCATGACTTGTAGGTTGCATGTTTACCATGTATTTGACGGAATGTCAGTCTTGGTTGGGAGCGGTCAGGTCAAGACCTTGTTATATTAAGCGATAATCAATATTTTTAAGTGCTCGATAGAGCTGTTAAGGGCCTAAAAAACTAAGTTTTGGCTCCCCTTATGCAAATTTCTCTACAACACCATTTTGTACCCGAGTGAACTTAGGATATAATTTGTCCTTATGTAGCGTAGTTGATCATGTTGGATTCTTCTATCCAATGGCATATGAGTTTGACATTTTTCGAATTCATGTGATATTTTTTATCTATTTTTTTAAAACATAATGCTTGAATTTTTTTTTGGATAGTTTCAAAGGGGTTGAATAAAAAAAAAGTAACATAAATATACAAAACGAAAAAATTTCAAAAAATATAAATATCTTCATTTACGAGTCCTCTTCAAAATGACACTCTTAGTTTTTGAATTTATTTAAATAGGAGAAAAAAATATTACGTAAACTCATGTCTACAAAATTTAATTCAAATATTATTTCGCCAATTAAAAAATAAAAATAATAAAGTAATTTTGCATAAAATTAAATTTTTAATATGCATAACTTAGTTCTTTCTGTGTAGATCATGCGCACGCACACGCGCACACACACACAGATATTAAAAACTATACATTTTGTATTAAGTTATGTTATGTGAACACACACATACCTCTTAACATGTGTGGAAAATTGCAAGGACAAGAATTTTCTTTAATGGAAAGTTGACACATTATACGACACTTTTTTTTTGCAAACACATATCATTATGACAACAACATAATTCTCCAAAAATTGTTTTTTTTTACTCTGAATCAAAATTCACAATGCTTATATGAATTTTGAGAGCTTCATTTTGATAAATGAGTAAATTCTAAAATTTCATCATCACATTTGGCCCAAAAGTGTAAATGATCTTCATGCATTCACCAAAATACCTTATCCCCTTCTTAAAATATGAAATTTCGAGATGATGTTGGTCAACATCCTACTTCATCCTTATTTAAGCTGTTATGAGATTATCCTTGAGAATGCAAAAAATGTTGGCTTGAGCAATGAGGGTTTTGTGTTTCTCCTCCATCTTATAATTTCTTGGTAAGTAGGATAGAATTGATGGGGGATTTTGACCATAAACAACCTTAAGGGGACTCATTTTAGTGGCACCATGATAAGTTATATTATACCACTTGATCCATTAGGAATGATGCTCTAAACCAAAGCATCAATTATATGCTTCGAATCACTTGTTGAGAGATTTAGTTTGAACATTGATTTGGGGGTGATATGTTGTAATAAGATTTAATTGTCTATGAAGAAGCTATTGGAAAAATGTCACTCGGGTATTATTGCACAATTCAACGCCATACAAGTGGTTGAAACTCCCCACAAGAGATTCACGTTGATTTGCAATTGGCCATCTCTAAGAATCAACAACTATTTAAAACACCATAAGGTTTACCACCTTCACATATAAAAAGCTATATGTGAAAATATTTAAAATTTATTTATTTAAAAACTATAAAAAATATGGCTGTGTTCATAATTATTATGTTCATATAAAATTTCTCTGATAAGATACATGATACGACTAATGGTTGATGAATATTAATATAGTATCGGTTGCTTTGTTCTTGAACCAAGGGTCTAACTCGGGTAGGACATGGTGATGCTTCTCCATAGTGATGGTAAAAAATATCTTCTTTTTTTGTTTACCTTTTTCTTACAAAGAAAAAAAAGATCCCCCAACTTACTTGTTGAGATGATTAATATTGTTGAGATAAACTCATCTACATTGTCAGTGCAAGAAAATCTATCACATACTAACATCTAAATTCAAACTCAATCATTACCTTAAATATTTCCAAATACCTTAAAAAAAAATTGAAAAAAACATTTGTTGAGATTCAACAAGATGATGAGCTTAGTGAAAAGAGTTGCCTTCACTAAGTGGGCCCGCAGGCTATTTTTGGCGCAAGTCTATTTTTAGACATGGTGATCATATTTCAGAAGTTGTAGGATGCTATTTGTGGATTGCTGGTCAAGTTGGAAAAATAGATGAAATTATATTTTTAGAATATTGGGCGAAGTCTATTTATAGATCGTTGATCTAAAAATAGAAGTGTCGATTATTATTAGCTCTTAATAATAATCAGACAATAAGCAACAACTTATTCTGTTGGAGCACTTAGTTTTAGTGCACAGATTTGGAAAATCGGTGGGCTGAAGGAATTACGCAATTCCTAGGGTTTACTGGTGGTTCATTCATGGAGGACTCAGTTAGAACTGAAGTGGAAAAGTTATGACAGAGTTGGAAGAGTAGTTCATGGAGTTGTTATTCAGTTTAACTCAGTTAATGGAGTTAAACTCAGTTGAGCTAGTTGTATCTAGTCTAACTGAATGATACACTAGTGAGAGTGGAGTGAATTGATTAGTTAATTAATTCACAAATAATAACTCATTAATCCACTGAACAATACAACAGTTAACTACAGTGCATGTCAGTTCCAGTGGAGACCCAGTGGAGAGATAGGTGAAAGGGCAAGATGGACTATCTATTGTGACTATAGTGATGCATTGATTGCATCACACACACATTGGAGTTTCCAATGAGGATTGCACAGTCAAGGCAAGAGTAATTTGAATTCATTTAGAGCTATTCTTCAGCAGGGATTGCGAAATGGAAGCAGGCTATCAGGTGACAAGAAATCGGTGCATGGATTTGCGTATTTCTTCTGATTAGTGTGTGATGATTGATTGTACTGAGAGCTTGATGTATAAAGCTTTGTATGAGATTGTTACATGATCTCCATGATACATAATATATGATAGTTGGGGTTTTCAGCTTCAAGCTTTCCCGTTAAAAAATTGTGTTATGTGTGATTGTTTTTATTTATGCTTCACATGTGTTTGTAATTAATTTTCCGCAAAAGATTAACAGTGGAATGATTTTGTATTTTGAAAGAAGTTAAATATTGTGAGATTAGGGGAATATGGATGTATGCATGCTTAGTGTATACTAATTTCTACATGGTATCAAAGCAGTGTTAATTCTTGAAGATTGTAATTGTGAAGAATTGCTGAGTTTGTGCTGGTGGACAATTCAAATTTGCTGCAGAAAATTCTTGGTGCAGAAGTTGAGTATACATTGAAATGTCTTTTAGTGGGTTGCGATTGGAGTATGCCCTTGATGGGAGCTCGAATTACAAGCATGGAAGGATAGGATGGAGGCGGTGCTGGAGGATAATGGACTAAAGGAGTTCATCGATAGCAATGTTCCTAAGCTGGGATCTAGCGATGCTGCATTACTTGACGCATGGAAAAAGAAGATAGCAAAGACAAGAATAATTCTGTTGGAAGGTGTGAAGGACCATATTGTGTCCAGCCTTCACAGGAAAGCCACTCCATTCTTAATGTGGACTTATTTGATAGATTTGTTCCAATTCAGCCGCGACCAGAGGAAGTTGGCGTTGAAAGAGAAGCTCAGAAAAATAAAAATGGAGAAGGGCGACAGTATTCCAAAATATCTCATGAAGTTTGTCCACTGTAGGGATGAACTGGGAAGTGTGGGGATTACTGTTGATGATGAAGAATTAATGAGCTTGGCTCTCCTTGGGCTTCCAAAGAGTTTGCATAGCTACGAAGACTCTGTCAATGGATGGGAGAAACTACTGGGATGAGAGCGACTTTGGTCAGATCTTGTGTAGGAGGAGATCAGGTGGGGTATCAGGGATGGCTCTTCATCGAAGAATGAAGATGAAGATAATTGTGCTTTGGTTGCCAAAGCAAGGAAAGGGAAGGGGAAGAAATTTCCTTCAAAATCCAATGCTAAAGGCAAGAAGCAAGATTTGTCCAATGTGAAGTGTTTTCACTATCACGAACATGGGCATTTCGCCACTAACTACCCACAGAAGAAGAAGAACAAGAAGGTTGTTGGAGCTGCAGCTGGAGAGGCCTTAGCCTCGCAATTTGAACTTGATTTCTCTTTGATCACATGCTTGGTTTCAAGCTATATGGGATTAGTGTGGTATCTTGATAGTGGTGTGTCTTTCCATATGACGGGAGACAAGGAGTTGTTTAGTGACTTGGAAGAGAAGGACCTCCAGATGCATATAGAGATGGGCGACGATGGTCGATACAGTGTGACCGGAATTGGGAACATTACCTTTGAGAGGGAGTCTGGTAATCCATTCTTGTTGAAGGATGTTATGCATGTTCCAGGTCTGAAGAAGAAATTGGTCTCAATCTCAATGTTGGAAGACAAAGGTTATGATGTTGTTTTTAGCGATGGAAAATATTTACTGCGACATAAAACAACGGGTCAAACCAAGAGGATAGGGATTCGAGTTAAGAATCTCTACAAGTTGGAGGGAGATGGCTGCGCTGCAATGGTGGGAAAAGCAGAAGAAGTGGTGAGTCGAGATGAGGGCAAATTATGGCACAGGAGATTGGGCCATCTTCACCATGGTGCTTTGAAGATTTTGCAGCAGATCTCTATTGGACTTCCCAAGGATATTCTTGCGCAGTCAGATTAGTGCAAGGGATGTACTATGGGTAAGTTTGTGAAGACCACATTTCATGAGAAGGAGAACCGTGCTTCGGTGATCCTGGAGAGAATTCACACAGATGTGTGTGGAAATTTCTCGGTTGCTTCAACAACAAAACATAAGTATTATGTTACATTTGTTGATGACTATTCTCGTAGATGCTAGATCTTCTTCATGCAGAAGAAGAGCGAAACATTCTCAAAGTTCTGTGAGTTCAAAGAATTGGTGGAGGAGTTGGGGAAGCAAGTGAAAGCTATACAGAGCAATAATGGTGGTGAACATATCTTGAGCGAATTCGAAGACTTATGTAGCAAAGAAGGAATTCGAAGAGAACTCATAGCGCATCATAACCCACAGCAGAATGGGGTCGTGGAGAGGAAGAACATAATGATCGTGGGTGCTGCACGAGCGATGTTGTATGACCAGGGCCTACTGATGCACTTGTGGGTGGAAGCATGCAACACTGCGGTTTATGTACAAAACCATTGTCCTCATAGAGTACTTGGCATGAGTACACTTGAAGAAGCGTTTACTAGTAAGAAGCCTGATATTTCTCATTTGAAGATTTTTGGCTCATCTGTTTACATTCATGTGACAAAGGACTCCAGGAAGAAGCTGGAGCCGACTGCAGAAGTTGGGATATTTGTGGGGTACACAGAAACACCGCATAATTATCGTGTGTATTTTCCAGACATTTGGATGACCGTGGTGCGACAGGATACAAAATTCAATGAGGTGAGAGCCATGAAGTTGTCACTTGAGAGGGAGCTACACTTGCATGCAGAGGAGGAAATTCTTGTTCCCAAAGATGAGCCTTTAGATGTGGATCAGCCACACGAGGAGATTCATGGAGTGGAGGAGTCCACTCATGCAGAACCAAACATCAGACAAGGTAGAAAGTAGACCACAGAAACTGAGAGACTAAAGCTTGATGCGGCACTGAATGTAAGAGTCCCTACATCACAATGCAGACAAAGACAGTCACTTGACCGATTTACTGGATACATGGCTCTCATGAGCAAGTGTATCATGACAAAACCATCTTCTTTTGAAGAAGCAGTGCAGGAGCCCACATGGGTAGATGCCATAGTGGAGGAGTATGACTCCATTTTCAGAAATAGTGCTTGGGAGATTCTTCCAAGGCCGGTGGGAAAATCAGTTGTAGGATCAAGATGGATCTACAAGGTAAAGAAAGCTGCTGATGGGAGCGTTGAGAAGTATAAGGCAAGATTTGTTACTCGAGGCTTCTCACAGATAAAGGGGATTGATTATGAAGAAACCTTTGCACTTGTCGCACGATATTCTTCCATACAGAGCATCCTTGCTCTCTTAGCACAAATGGGTTGGCACATTCATCAGATGGATGTGAAGACTGCGTTCCTTAATGGGATCATTGAGGAAGAGGTGTACATTGAGTAGCCTGAAGGATTTGAGATCTTCAGCAACGAGTCGCATGTGTGCAGGCCCAAAAGAGCGTTGTATGGGCTGAAGCAAGAACCTCGTGCTTGGTACACACAGATCGATAGCTATTTCACTGGACTTGGCTTCACCAAGAGTGAGGCGGATGCAAACTTGTACCAAACTGTGGTGGAGGGTAAGCTTTTAATCATTGTTCTTTATGTTGATGATTTAATACTAACAGGTGATGAGCAGTTGATACACTCATGCAAGGCAGATCTTGCAAAGGAGTTTGAGATGAAGGATTTTGGCCTCCTTCATTATTTCCTTGGATTGGAAATATGGCAGCGGGAAGGTGAACTGTTTGTGTCTCAAGGCAAGTATGCCTGGGAGATACTGGAGAAGTTTCACATGCAAGGCTGCAAGCCTATCGACACTCCTCTTCCAGAAAATTGGAGGAAGGAGGATGTTGCATCGGCAGAGGTAGTGGATGCCACTATTTATTGACAGTTGGTGGGTTCTCTCATGTATTTAGTTAATACAAGACCGGACATATGCTATGTGGTGAACCAGCTTTCACAAGCGATGGTTAAGCCTACCAAACTCTTTTGGAAGGCAGGCAAGCATGTCTTGAGATATCTCAAGGGCACATCTGAGTATGGTTTATGGTACAAACAGATGGATGAGGTGAAGTTGCATGGCTTCACGGATGTAGATTAGGCAGGCAACCCAACAAACAGAAAGAGCACATCAGGAGGGATTTTCAGTATCGGATCTACGACAGTTTCTTGGTACAACAGGAAACAAAGATCCATGGCACTCAGTTCAGTGGAATCAGAATACATGGCAGCAAGTCAAGCTGCATGTGAGGCTATCTGGATGAGGAAGATCCTGGTTGGTTTGTTCGGTTCACATTTAGATCCTACAATGATACATTGTGATAATCAGAGTTGCATTAAATACGATTAATCTTGTGTTTCATGATAGATCTAAACATATTGATATACGGTATCATCATATTAAATTGTGTGCGGTAAGATCATCTTGCTTGATACATTCCTACGGAGGATCGGGATGTAGATATTCGACGAAGAGCGCACCATGAACAAATTCGAATACCAAAGAGCGAGGATCGGGGTGAAGGATAATCTGTCTTGTTGAGAGGAAGTGTTGAGATTCAACAAGATGATGAGCTTAGTGAAGAACACCTTCACTAAGTGGGCCCGTGGGCTATTTTAGGTGCAAGTCTATTTTTAGACATGGTGATCATATTTCAGAAGTTGTAGGATGCTATTTGTGGATGGTTGGTCAAGTTGGAAAAATAGATGAAATTCTATTTTTAGAATATTGGGCGAAGTCTATTTATAGATCGTCGATCTAAAAATAGAATTGTCGATTATTATTAGCTCTTAATAATAATCTGACAATAAACATCAACTTATTCTCTTGGAGCACTTAGTTTCAGTGCACAGATTTGGAAAATCAGTGGGCTGAAGGAATTACGCAATTCCTAGGGTTTATTGGTGGTTCATGCATGGAGGACTCAGTTAGAATTGAAGTGGTAAAGTTATGACAAAGTTGGAAGAGTAGTTCATGGAGTTGTTATTTAGTTTAACTCAGTTAATGGAGTTAAACTCAATTGAGCTAGTTGTATCTAGTCTAACTGAATGATACACTAATGAGAGTGGAGTGAATTAATTAGTTAATTAATTCACAAATAATAACTCATTAATCAACTGAACAATATAGCAGTTAAATATAGTGCATGTCAGTTCCAGTGGAGACCCATTGGAGAGATAGGTGAAAGGGCAAGATGGACTATTTGTTGTGACTATAGTGATGCATTGATTGCATCACACACACATTGGAGTTGCCAATGAGGATTGCACAATCAAGGCAAGGGTAATTCGAATTCATTCAAAGCTATTCTTCAGCAGGGATTGCGCAGTAGAGGCAGGTTATCAGGTGGCAAGAAATCGGTGCATGGATTTGCAGATTTCTTCTTATTAGTGTGTGACGGTTGATTGTACTGAAAGCTTGATGTACTAAGCTTTGTATGAGATTGTTACATGATCTCCATGATACATAATAGATGATAGTTTGGGTTTTCAGCTTCAGGCTTTCCCGTTAAACAACTACGTTATGTGCGATTGTTTTTATTTATGCTTCACATGTGTTTGCAATTAATTTTCTGCAAAATATTAACAGTGGAATGATTCTGTATTTTGCAAGAAGTTAATTATTGTGAGGTCAGGGGAATCTGGATGTATGCATGCTTAGTGTATTCTAATTTCTACAACATTATTCCAAGTTAAATATATAACTTTAGCCATAAAAAATATATATATTTTATAAAATACTTCGAGTAAACAAATCACTTCTACATAGTATAATTATATTCATAGATATATTTATTATGCCATAACAAATATAACTAGAAGCGATGATTATGTATACCTTGATAAATATTATAGAAATGTAGAACTATATTCATACATATATTTATTATGCCATAACAAATATAAAAGCGATAATTATGTATACCTTGATAAATATTATAGAAATCTTGGTAGCTATGATAAATAGTATAGAAACCTTAGTAGCTAGTCCTAATGATTTTGCTCACAAATCTATTAACATCTTAACAAAGTTTGACATTGACATCAACTTCAATGTGATGGATATGTTTTAAAAAATAATCATTATTAAACCCTGTAACAAACTATACTATATAAGATACAAAACTATACTATATAAGATATAATCATGATGTTATTTGTTTTATATGATTTTATTTTAATTTAAAATTCTTAAGAAAATTATACTAAAAATTTTAGAGTCAATCCATTTCAAACTACTAAATGTAATTCATTATCATAAAAATTTATCAATAACTTAATGATACAACGCATTCAACCATTCATTCTCATGTCAAAGTTGTTAATTGAAACATAATGCAGCTATTTTGTGCAACTGCAAACATAAATTCATATAATATGATAATTTAATATTTATACAAAACAACTAACCGAAGTTCAAACAAAATAGTTCAAAACCCACTCTGATATCTTCTAACTTGAGGGTGTTTTTCAACTCACTGTAAGAAAGAAATTAAAACCAGAAGTACCGTAAATTCATTCATTCAAGTGGATAGGGGTACCGTCAGAGTGAATCGGGAAGGGTAGAGTACTTAATCCCACATGGGAGCGGTAAAAATATTTTCCTTGTAATAATTACGAGAGACGAACACCAACTTACAATTGGCCTTGGAAGTGATGATATGTTGTTCGAAATGGAGGTTTCAAGTTATCTCCACAGTTCACAGTTCAGTTCGATAATAACGCTCATACGGTTGCATCTGAGTCTAACCTGTTTTATTGAACTATAAATTATTCATTCATTCAGATTCCTTGAGACAGTTTTAATTATTTAAAAATGTCAAGTGTTTGACTGCAGTATATTGAATTATAAATTATTCATTCATTCAGATTCCTTGAGACAGTTTTAATTATTTAAAAATGACAAGTGTTTGACTGCAGTATAGAGAATGGAGTAAAAATTTAATACTGAAGTTATTGAATTATAAATTATTCATTCAGATTCCTTCCTTGAGACAGTTTTAATTATTTAAAAATGACAAGTGTTTGACTGCAGTATAGAGAATGGAGTAAAAATATAATACTCAAGTTATTGGTTTTGGGGTTTAGTGTTTGACTGCTGTGGTTGTGAGGTAAAAATTTAATACGGAAATTATGGAATTATAAATTATTCATTCAGATTCCTTCCTTTAGACAGTTTTAATTATTTAAAAAGGAGAAGTGTTTGACTGCTGTATAGAGAATGGAGTAAAAATTTAATACTGAAGTTATCGATTTATAAATTATTCATTCATATTCCTTACTTGAGACAGTTTTAATTATTTACAAAGGACAAGTGTTTGACTACAGTATAGAGAATGGAGTAAAAATTTAATACTCAAGTTATTGGTTTTGAAGGACAAGTGTTTGACTGCAGTATAGAGAATGGAGTAAAAATATAATACTCAAGTTATTGGTTTTGGGGTTTAGTGTTTGACTGCTGTGGTTTTGGGGTAAAAATTTAATACAAGTTATTCATTCAGATTCCTTCTTTTAGACAGTTTTAATTCCTTAAAAAGGAGAAGTGTTTGATTGTAGTATAGAGAATGGAGTAAAAATTTAATACTGAAGTTATTGGTTATGGGGTTACTCTGAGTAAAAAATAATATTTATATTTGTTTAGGATTAGTGGACGTCGTTATTATGGGTTAGTGTCAATAAAAATTAATATTGATAGATAAATGTCTTTTGGATTAATCACATCATTAAAATTTGGTTGACTTTTCGAACTATTTAATGTGGTTTATCCTCAGGACAAGATGGAGAAGGAAATCGATCTCATTGAATAAATAATAAATATGGGTCATTACTTGGTAATAATTGTTCAAACTAGCCGTTAATTAATTAATTAGTTGAAAATTTAAAAAAAAAAAATTATTTGAAATATTATTTATTATTTTAAAATATTATATAGAAAGGGAAAGGGGTAACAAATAATATAATGATATTGATTAAATTATAAAATTAATAAGGAGAAGGGGTAAATACTAGTGTAGGGAATAAAAAAGGGAGGTAATGAATAATATATAAAAAGGAAATAAGGTGAAGAGGTAAATACTAGTATAAGAGATCATATTAAAATATTAAATTTATGAAGAAAAATGAATAAAAAAGAGGTTAGATAATATTAAAATATTGAATTTATTAAGAGAAATCAATAAAAAAAGAGTTAATGAATAATAAAGAATAGTATAGAATAAATCTAATAATTCTAAAGAGCTAAAAAAGGAAGAAAAATATCAAAATATATATGTGTGTGTGTTAAGAATCAACATAAACATATGTTACCCCTTCCCCCTCTATATAATATTTTAAAATAATATATAATACTTAAATTTTTTATTTTATTTTTTTAATTTTTGACTAATTAATGGCTAGTTTGAACATCTATTACCGGGCAATGGCACATCCTTATTATTTATTCAATGAGATCGATTTCCTTCTTCACTTTGTCTTCAGGATGAACCACATTAGATGGTTCGAAATGTTGATCAAATCCTAATGATGTGATTATTTATCTACATTATGGATCACAAAAGTCTTAGATTTAACATTAATATTGATATTTGTTTGTTATCATCAATGTAATTTTTATTGTTTAATTTTGTAAGATATTTTTTTTATTTTTTTTTCTGAATAAGACTAATTCTATTAAGAAAAAACCATATAGTACAATCAGAGCTTGCAAAACGCAATGCATAGAAGCAAGGGGCCGGCAATGAAACATTATCAACCTCGGACCCCAAAAGCAACCATGGAATGAACAAAAGAGAACAAGGATAACATAAAAAGGAGAGCGAAACAAAGGAAGCTACCCAGAGTGGGCAGAGACTTCCAGACGAACTTTTTTCCCTTTCTTTTTAATGACTTTGACCCAGCCATTATGATTTGGCTGGGCAGGAACCAATTGTAGATTGTTTTGCACTGTAGAATGAGTCTCCTTGTCTGAATCGGAGGAAGAAGACTCATGCAAACGTTTCTGTGGGATCGGAGGGGCAGAGGGATCCTCAGGGCTGGCCGAGGGCGAGACCTGCGGGTGCACATCTTTCTCTCCTTCCTCTTCCAATTCTTCCTCATCCGAGCTGGAGGACGCTAGATCATTCATGGGGGGAGGATCGCATGGTTTCCAGCTCTTGGACTTCGGTTTGCTATTGGTTTTCTTGTTTCTGCCGGGGAAGCTGGAGCATGTGTTCTGAAGATGCCCCGTCTGATGACAATGTCTGCACCGGAATGCAGTGTTCTCATAATCCAAGGTTTGTGTCCATTGAAAGTCCCCAATTTTGAGGTTGATCTGATCAGGCAGTCCTTTGCTTAAATCTATTTCCGCACAAATTCTGCCATAGGTATAGATTCCTTTGTCCCCTCGAGAGGTATCTGTAGCCAGGAAGCGGCCCAAGGCATTTCCAATCCCTTGGAAAACCGAGACGTGCCAGAGATGAGCCGGGAGGTTCGGAAGACGGACCCAGATGGGAAGCTTGGTGACAATTGCTGAAGAGGGGTCGAAATCTGGGAACCAAGGAGTGAGAAATAGTCCGGCTGCTCCCCAGAACCATGGGCCTCCTGTTAAGGCTTTCTGATAATCTTCGCTGAATGCAAACACTACTATGAAGAAACCCTTTGAACAGAGGAAGACTTGGCAGCTGTCTGTCCAATTAGCGTGGATCCATTGATATAGATCTGTTGTTCGAGGCCAAAGGCCATTGAACCTGCAAATGATGGCGGACTCTGCATATATCTGAATTTGTTCGTCCAGCGATGGATTGGAGATTTCAATAGAGGGGACTTCCTCCATCTTGTCCACAAGGAAAGGCTTGGGAGCCTCAGCTGAAGTAGCAGATTTCTTGGGCGGCTGTGCATGAACCGCATCCTTATAGGAGAAGGCGGGAGTGGAGGATCGCTGCCCAGGTGCTCTGCCTCTAAGTCTCAGGGAAAGCACAATCGAAGCATCTCTATTAATGCTGTAATAAGAGAGGGGGAAAGGGTTTTCAAGTTGTTTACCTTTGTGAAGCAACCTTTGGAGCTCCGATGGAATCCCCAATCTGCGTTCGAGATTGTTTAAGAGATATTGCACTAAATCCGTAGCTTGCACCCAATGCAGCATGGTTCTGCCGGATAGAAGCGTGATCTGGATCTGGAAAGAAGAGAGGTGATTGGCCATAAGAGCAGCGGGCTGAATATAGAAACCCTTCTGCAGCAACCTCCTATCAGGATTGCCTTGCTTGTTCGAGAGGCTGATATTGAGCCTTTGCAAGGGCTTTGCAGTGATCGAGGCGATAAGAATGTTGGAGTCCACATCTGTAATTTGGCCATCGTTGCCGTCCCCTCCTCCATTTGAATCCAAGTGAAAGGAGGCAGCAGGAGCTGGAGGGCGCTTGTAGAACAGACCTGCACGAAATGAGAGAGCTTTCCAAATAGATCTACGACCTAGACTAAGAAAACCACCGGATGCATCCACGATGAAGGGCGCGGAGCACACTGTGGAGTCGGTGGCTACAGAAACTTTGCGAGCGCTCCTTAGCAATCTGCGATTCGGGTTAAGTTGGCCGCTTGGAGCTGTGGCAGAGGGAGGCGTAGAGCCTATTGTGAGGTCGGCGGCTGTTGCAGAGCCGAACAACGCAGAGACAGGGCTATGTTCTTTTTCGGCGGCGGCCAGGCCTGAAACCCTAGCAGCAGCCATCTCCCGCTCACTTTGCATTCCAAAATTTGTTTTAGCATTCATTCCAATTCTTGTAAGATATTATTATTATCATTATAATATAATTTTTTACCATAAAAAATTAATTTTAATTTTATATTTTTTAATAAATAAATGTTGTGTAATAATATATAAATTTTAAGTGGTCAGTTTTAGATATTACCAAAAAAATCATAGTATATTTGTTTTTATGTTTTAGAAGTTGAGTTGTGAATTCTCTACAATTGGAGTATCTTAAAAAAAAATTAAACTGTTAAATCTATATATGTAATAAAAACTCATTTTAAATAAAAAAAAATTAAGATTGGACTAAAAATAAATTTCACCACCCAAACTTCAAGCTGTTAAATCTATATATGTAATAAAAACCCATTCTAAATAAAAAAAATTAAGATTGGGCCAAACAA
Organism: Pinus albicaulis; assembly: GCA_034641835.2. Classification (NCBI taxonomy): domain Eukaryota; kingdom Viridiplantae; phylum Streptophyta; class Pinopsida; order Pinales; family Pinaceae; genus Pinus; species Pinus albicaulis. The sequence goes on along the minus strand of CM076578.1, from coordinate 663,920,579 downwards.
AAATTTCACCACCCAAACTTCAAAACATAAATCTTTATAGTTAAAAACAAAAATAATTTTTTTTCAAATATTTAGTCTAGTTATAATATAGTTTGAATTGTTTTTTTAATAGATAGAATTGTTGATTATTTTTAAATAGTTTTTTAAAGAGTTCATGTTTTCTCAAATTTTAAATGGTTTGATTTAAGATTTATATGATAATTTTTTTTTTAGTTTAATATCATTTTATTGCATTAATTAATGTATTAATCAATGGTATGTTTGTAATGTCTATCTATTTTTTTTAAATGATAGAAAATAAATATATGATATAGAAGTGTTAGAACCTTACTTAAAAATTATAATATTTTTTAAAAGGATTAATAAGATATAAGATTTTTTAATATAGTGAGAAAATTTATTATAATTTAGTTGTTAACTCTTCACTAAGGACAATTATTACTAGCTACGATCTGTGAATGTGAGACTCGTCAAAGTTATTCAAGGGGAGCTTTCACTTAGTTCAAATGGCACTAAATCTTAGATGGTTAACATCATTTTCTTAAACCTAGGATAATGAACTCTTAGCCAAACAAAAACAAATTTAAAGCATTTTATAAAATAAAATAATTATTATTATCAATTTCTTTTTATTTTATTTTTTAAATAAAAAGCATAACATAATTTAAATCCTTAACATATTAGAAGTATCTTATATTAAAAATAACTTATTGGAATGAAATATAACCTTGCTCTTTAAAATTTGATCGATCAACCTTTAATACTTAAGAGGTACAACCATTAATTCTCTCTCTCCATTTTCTATGGGATTTAATCAATACAATTATTTCCTCTCTCTCTACTTGTTTTTGTCTTAGTTTATATTGTAACACTTAGTAAAAAGGATGCCACTAAACTTGTTTTAGACTTTGTTCACCCTAGTCAATCACCGCAATCCATTTTCATTGTCCTCCTTCCAGTAAAAATATAACAGGTGGTTAGCACATGACGCATTCAAACACATCGTCGTCACTTGCTTAGGCCATTCATCGCTCAGTGCCCCCTCCTGGCCCCTTTGTTGGCAGTGGATATGTTTTCCGTTTTCATTCCATCGTGGTGTAACACTCTTTGTTTCTCTGCTTCATTAATGCATGTCACCCTCCACTCCAACTACACTCAAAATCCAACTCCCCGCACGATTCAAACTCCAATCGAGTGCCTTTGCGTTCAGCGGAGAAAGCCAAAACACAAACCAAAGGTATTTTTATTCATCTCTAATCCGCAATCATCATGTTCGTCTTTGTTTTTTCCAATAGCGTCAGCCCATGGGAGAAACTCTGGTGTTAGCGATAAGAACTTTCTCCGATGGTTAAACTTGGACCTGATTCAATTGTTATCATAATTCTCTTTAGGAGGAGCCGGTTGGGCTTTTATCGCGACCTGACGATCTTTGTTCTCTCTGAGCTGACTCGCTTCTGTTTTCATTCAAGTGTAACAACTTCAAGTTAAAAGCTCATGTAATAAAGTTAATAAAGGAAAAATAAGAGAGTAAGGAAATATCCTTACTCTAACTTTTAATAGAGAAGAAGAAATGTCAGATATAGAGTTATTTTTTTTATTCACAAAAGAGTGGGCCTAATGGTTAAAAGCATGTGTTTCCTCCTAAAAGGTCACAGGTTCAAAACCAGAGGTTGATAGAGTATGTATGCCTTCCTAGACTTAGTTACTTAGCTACTAGATGTGGGTCCCTTGTCCTACAAACAAGAGGGTCTCTCATACACCAATTTTATTATTATTATAATTAAAAAAACCAATTTTCGACTCAGATGCAACAGTATCAGCGTGATTGTCGAACTGAACTGTGGAGATTACTTGAAAACTCCATTTCATGCAATATATCATCACTGCCCAAGCCACTTACTGAACTTTCTTGTTCGTCTCTCTTAATTATTATAAGGAAACTAGTTTCACTTCTCCCATGTGGGATTAAATACTCTACTCTTCCCGACTCATTCTGATGGTATCCCTATCCACTTGAATGAATGAATTCACGCTACTTCTGGTTTTAGTTCCTTTCTTACAGTGAGTTGAAAAACACTCTCAAGTTAGAAGATACCAGAGTGGGTTTTGAACTATTGAATTTTGTTTGAACTTCAGTTAGTTGTTTTGTATAAATATTAAATTATCATATCATATGAATTTATGTTTGCAGTTGCACAAAATAGCTGTATCATGTTTCAATTAACAACTTTGACGTGAGAATGAACGGTTGAATGTGTTGATTCTTATAGTAAACGTTATTTATCATTAATTTATTGATAATTTTTTATGATGAAGAATTACACTTAGCATTTTGAAATATGTTAGGCTCTAATATTTTTAATATGATCTTTTTCCAAGAGTTTTTATTTTTTTTTTAAAACTTTAAAAATCAAAATAAAACCATATATACACAAATAACATCACGAATACATCTGGTATAGTTTCTTACATGCTTTAATAATGATTATTTTTTAAAACATGTCCATCGCATTCAAGTTGATGTCAATGTCAAACTTTGTTAAGAGGTTTATAGATTTATGAGCAAAACCATTAGGACTAGCTAACAAAGTTTCCATAATACTTACCAAGGTATACATAATCTTCGCTTCTAGTTATATTTGTTATTGCATAATAAATATATATATCAAATATAATTATACCATGTAGAAGTGATTTGTTTACTCGAAGTATTTTTATAATATGTCTTTTGATGGCGAAAGTTATATATTTAAGTTGGAATAATGTTTTTTTTTTTTTTTAAATAGGTATTTGTCTGTGGGGTCCTAGTTAAATGGTGATGAGGCGGGTTGTTATAACACTCATCACAGGTTCAATTCCCTTCCCCGATCGGGGTGATGTATTTGGACCAAGAGAAAAATGAGAAAAATGAAAGGTACTACCAAGCTTACCAAAGAAAAAAACTAGGTATTTGGAAATATTCAAGGTAATGATTGAGCTTGAATTTATATGTTTGTATGTGATAGATTTTCTTGCAATGACAATGTAGATGAGTTTATCTCAACAATATTAACCATCTCAACAAGCAAGTTGAGGGATCTTTTTGTTCTTTGTAAGAAAAGGATAAACAAAAAACAAGATATTTTTTACCATCACTATGGAGAAGCATCACCATGTCCTACCTGAATTAGACCCTTGGTTGAAGAATAAAGAAAACGATATTATATTAATATTCATTAACCATTAGTCTTATCATGTATCTTATCAGAACAATTTTTATATGAACATAATAATTATGAACACATCCATATATTTTATAGTTTTTAAATAACTAAATTTTAAATATTTTCATATATACATTTTATATGTGAAGGTGGTAAACCTTATGGTGTTTAAAATACTTGTTGATTCTTAGAGATGACCAATTTTAAATCAAGGTGAATCTCTTGTGGGGAATTTCAACCACTTGTATGGAGTTGAATTGTGCAATTATACCCGAGTGACCTTTTTCCAATAGATTCTTCATAAACAATTAAATCTTAGCACAACATATCACTCCCAAATTAATGTTCAAACTAAATCTCTCAACAAGTGCTTCGAAGCATAATATTGGTGCTTTGCTTTAGAGCGCCATTCCTAATGGATCAAGTTGTACAATATAATTTATCATGGTTCCACTAAAATGAGTGCCATTGAGGTTGTTTATGGTCAAATTCCTCCATCAATTCTATCCTACCTACCAAGAAATTCCAAGATGGAGGAGAAACACAAAACCCTCATTGCTCGAGCCAATATTCTTTGCACTCTCAAGGATAATCTCATAATGGCATGAATAAGGATGAAGTAGGATGTTGACCAACATCATCCCCAAATGATATTTTTTAAGAAGGGGATAAGGTATTCAGGTGAATGCATGAAGATGGGTTACACTTTTGGGCCAAATGTGGCGACGAAATTTCATAATTTTACTCATTTATCGAAATGAAGCTCTCAAATTTCATATAAGCATTGAGAATTTTTATTCAGAGTAAAAAAAAAAAATTGTGAAATGCAAATGGCCCACCCGTCAACAGCTCAACACTGGTGGCTTCCTTGCATTTCAAGCACCTAGTCAAGGCTCGACTCTTCATTACTGAGAATTGACTAAGGTAGAAGTTCACAATCCTTCTTCTGTAAGTGGTAGCAGGTTCCCTTATCCCAGAAGTGCTCAAAATTTTTCTAAACTCCTGCCTTAACTCGACGGCCCTTCCTAGTTCTACTTGGATCCATAATGTTGTCTTTTCTTCATTGGCATCCATAGACTTAGTGGACAAATGCCACTCAATCTGATTCTTCATGAATGACACAAAATCTCGCAACTGCAGTTCCCCCATATAGGAGAATATTGTCACCACCATTTGCATAATTACGTGCTCACAAATGATATTGTGCAAGCATAACTCACACAACAATCTTTGTTCGTCAAAATCAAAAGAACAAAAGACATCTAAGAATGTGCGAGTGGAAGAACATAGATAGGGCATGTTCTCCATGATGGATTTCATCTGAAACATGAAATAACATTCCCATAGAAAAATGGGGTAGGATGGGGAAGGTCGCATGCACCCCAATAGATTGAGGGCAAGGTCATGGAGTTTTTTCTTATCCATGGTAAGATCCTGAACCTGTTGTTGTAACAACAACAGTTGTTCCTCCTGCTTCTTCACGGCTCCCTTCCTCTTATAATTCTCCCATCCTTTCTTCAACTCTTCTTTCATCAAATTTTCTTGTAGAGCGCTTATCTTCTTCTGATGTTATTTCAACGAAATCATCCCCTCCCAAAGGGAGATTGTTTCCTATTTCCACTTCCGCAATTTGTAAATTAACAAGATTTTCTCATAATTTCGTCCCGTGACGGGACCCAACATTCTTTTGTATTCAATATCAACATCAACAATGGGTATAACAACCTCTGTTGAATGGGTCTTCTCCACCTCTTCTTCTGGTTCTTGTGTAAAAACAACTTCATCAGCTGGTTCTTGTGTATCAGCCCCTTCATTTCCACTTAGAATAGCCTCTGTGTCCATTTTTGTTTCTTCTGTAATAGCAGTGGCCTCCACAAGTTCTTGTGTATTGGCCTCTAGGTCAATTAATATAGGAGGCTCTGCTTTAACTGTTGGTTCTTGTGTAACATTAGTATCCTTAATAGGTTCTTGTGTAATAGCCTCCTGAAGTTCTATTTCTGTTTCCATTGGGCTGGTGTTTTCCCCATAAACCTTATACCCTATTGTTGTTAGTTCTTGAAAACATGTCGTGCATACAGGTACCAATATTTCCTTCCCCTCAGATAATCTTTGTTTCAACTGTTCATTTTCCTTATATTTTCAAGTTCTAAAAGTAGGACATGAGTTTCATCCTTACATGATGAGGAGGGCTCTCTTTCTTCTTCTGATACTTCCGCTTCTTTCTGCTTTCTAGTTGTGGGCAAAGGTTATGTGGGCAAGTTAACTTTCACCCTCTGTTTTTGTCGTCTATCCCCAATTGGTTCGATAGTGGGTTCTTTCCCAATTATGACCTTGGCAGGCTGGGTTTGGGACTCAACTTCTACCTGAATTCCTTCTGAAGTCGTGGCCTATTTTCCCTGGCTTGTCCTAGGCCTTTTTCACTTGAATTATTCCCATCTCCTTCCTTGCTGGCCCAAGGCATCCAACACGATCAATTTCATGAGTCCATGATTGGTTACACATGCTTTCGGATGTGTTGCTTTCTTCATTGCCGCCACCATATGATTAATGTTTCCCAATAAGTAGAATGGAAGGTTAATCCTTTGCTGGTGTCGAAGATGATTGAGTAGAGGGAGGTGATAATTAAAAACAATTGTGTATCTTCCCTCACAAGTAATGTATTTGATTAAACCCAAGGCGACATCTGCCCATGGCTGAGGGAGTGAAGAAAGCAGACCAGTATGTATGATTTTTATTGTGATGAAGGATTAATTGGTCCTACAAAGTTCAGGGCCCATTTCTCAAATGGTTCTATCACTATCTGAGGCTATAACGATATCTCATATGATTTCAGAGGTTGGCCCATCCTTTGGAAGCTATCACATCCCTTCACAAACTTCTTGGCATCCTGGAATATAGTTGGTCAGTAGTACCCTGTTGAGAGTACTTTATATCTCGTCCTTTTGTTAGTGAATTTCCCTCCACAGGGTTCCTTATTACAAGCTTTCAGGATCTCAAATACCTCATCTTCTCTAACACATCGCCTAATCTGAAAGTCTGGCCCAGTGTGATAGAGATTGCCCTCTATCCAGGAGTAGGTAGAAATCTGTTGTATAATCTTCCTCTTTTCTTTGGAAGATAGATGGTGTGGAAATTTTCCTGCAGAAAGATAATTGGTTATATCTGCATACCATGGTGAGTGAGTTGAGATGGAAAAAAGATATTCATTTAGAAAAGAATCCTCAGTGGGAGTGCAGTAATCACTTATAGTTAATCTAGAAAGAAAATCAACAACCACATTATCCTTTCCGGGTTTATCGAAAATAGTGATATCAAATTCCTGTAACAACAATAACCATCATGTAACTCTACCATTAGTAACAGGTTTTTTCATTAAAAATCGAATTGCAACATGGTCAGTGTGTACAAATACTTGATACTCGGTGATGTAGTACTAAAATTTGTTGATAGCATGCACTACTACTAGGAATTCCTTCTCAATCACTGTGTATTTGAGTTCCGTTGGATTTAAATTCTTGTTGATGTAATAATTGGCATAAGGTTTCTTTTCCTCCAGCTACCCCAAAACAACACCCACAACTATGTCAGATGCATCTGTAGCGATATGAAATGCAAATCTCCAATTTGGTCCTCGTAAAACAGGTGTTGTTGTTACACAATTTTTTAACTTCAGAAAGGCTTGGTCACACTTTCCTGTCCACACAAATTCCACATCTTTCATGAGAAAATAAAACAGAGGAGATGCAAGCTTTGAAAAAATTTCTATAAATCTCCTGTAGTACCCTGCATGTCCTAAAAAACTATGTACCTCTTTTGGAGTCTTAGGAGTTGGGATTTTCGAGATTACCCCAATTTTTGTAGGATCTACCTTGATTACATCTGCAGAAATGAAATGTCCCAGCACAATCCCCTCGGTCATCATCATGTGGCATTTCTCCGTGCTCAGAGAAACATTAGTTTATTCACAACATTTCAACATCTTTTCCACATTAACTAACGTTGTCTCAAAGGCATCCCCGTAGGGTGTAAAATCATCCATAAATATTTCAAGACATTCATTCAAAAGATTAGAAAAAATACCCAATATTTCCCTCTAAAAATTTGCTGGTGCATTACAGAGGCCAAAAGGAAGGACTCTGTATGCAAAAGTACCCCATGGGCAAGTGAAGGTTGTCTTGTCTTGGTCTTCTGGGGCAATCTATATTTGATTATGCCATCGAACCCATCTAGGAATGAAAAAAAAAATTCCCAAAGAGAGTATCCAGGACCTGGTCAATGAATTGTAAAGGGAAGTGGTCCTTTTGAGTGGCCTTGTTAAACTCTCTATAGTCTACACAGAATCTCCACTTGTTGTTCTTTTTCGAAACTATGACAAGCAGAGACACCCACTAGCTGTCAGGAATAGGGTAGATGAAATTAGCATTAAGGAGTTTCTGCAATTCTTCTTTCACTATCTCCTTAGGTGCAGGGTTCATTCGGCGTTGCGGTTGTCTAACTGGTTTGGAGTCCTCTTTAAGGTAAATGCGATAAGTGCATAGGCCAAGATGGATTCCTTTCATATCAGTATAGTCCCATGCAAATTCATTTTTATATTTTTGTGACATCTGTATCAACAATCTGTTTTGTGCAGCAGTCAAGTTAGGATTAATGTTTAAATATTTCCCAGGTTCAATTTCAATGGGACTGCTGGTAGTATGTTGAGTAGTTTTTGAATCTTCAATGGCTACATCGTCTATCTCATCTTCTTCCCCCAGATCTCTAATGGAGGAAACATAAAGTGAATTTCTAATAAAACCATTAATGATATAATCCTTTGTTTCATCCTTAAAGTATTGTGCATTTCCAAGCATGAGGAGAGGTAGGGAAAGATCAGATTCAGGTTCAAATTCATCCCACTAGGGACTGCTCAAATCCATATGAGGTTTTGATGGGGGGTAAAGTTTCAAGTTCAGAGTGGCTTGCCCATTTGAGATCACCATAGACCCAGACCTACCCAATATATGCATCTGCAGTGGCTAGCCACGGTATTCCCAAGATTAAAGGATGACCCCCCAAGTTGGATTTGGTTTGTAAAATGAGAAAATTAGCCAGATAATTCCAGGAAGCCACAGGATAACCACATCTTCTATCATTCCCTCAGGCTTGACATGGGACCTATCTGCTAATTCAAGCACTGTGGGTGTAGGTATAAGTCCATGAATTCCTAGGGAGATAAAGAGGTCTTTGGTCATGACATTAATGGCTGCCCCAAAATCAATCAAAGTGTTGGTTATGGGTTGGTCATCAATATGAAAAATCATTGTAGGATTCCCTGGGTCATTATATTTAGTCAACAAAGGTTGATCAATCATGATATTAGACAGTTTCCCCATAACATGGATAGTAACAGGGTCTTTCGGTTTTCTTCCAGGATTTTTGACACATAGATCCCTCACTGTTTTAGCATAAATAGGTACTTCCTTAAGAGCCTATAACAACGGAATCCGCACATACAAATTTTGCAATTCTTTGAGAAACTCGTATTCAAATTGTGAGGCTGACCCGATTTCAATTAATCATTGAGGGTATGGAGGGTTCTAAATCTTAACAGTTGAGTCAGTTGTCACAGATGCACCATCCTTGCTCGGGTTGGCTGATGTAGAAACAACAGACCTTCCTAAGCTGGCTACTACAGGTGTCACAATATGTGTTGTATCAGTTGTTACATGTGTAACAACTCTCTCAGAATCGACCATGTCCTTTCTAGGTGACTGACATTCTTCTTCGGTAATAATGGGAGTATGTTCAGGTATGATTAATTTTCTCAATCAAAGCTGAACCTTGTTGAGCCCAATGGGAGTAATAAGATAATTTTGGAAGGTAACCGAAGCATCTATGCTCTAAATTGCCTTATTATTCAAATTGGGGTTAGGTTGCACAGGTAATTGGGGTCGGAAAAAAGGTATATGATTTTGAAGAGAAGGAAGTTGTAACTAATGCTGCATTGGTAGTGTAGGGTGTACTAGACCTTGGTCGTTACATCTCCAATTCTGACTCCAAGTATGAGGTTGCAATGGAGGATATTGCATTGGTGGAGGGGAAGGCCACTGGTTTCACGGTGAAGGAAATCGTGTTGAGGAAGGAGTATGATACTTCCATGGATATTGCTGACTATTATAAACATTATTCCAAGGATTAAAAGAGGACAAATCTGGAGGCATACTTGTAGGTAGTGGTTGCCATGGCCTCTTTAATCCGATGAAATAGGAAGGCTGGACATCCTCGCTTGATTCTTGCAGTACAACCTTTAGTTTGGGTATTTCAGGACATTGATTCGTAGAATGTGCCAATTCACAGATGTTGCATAGGCTGATGCTACTCAGTCCACATTATCTTTCCAAATGTTTATTTTTTCATCGGGGACAAAATATTGCTAAGGATACTTCAACTTATGATTGTGCTTTCTTAACTTGTACCATAGTGATCTGGGCAGAGAGAGTTCTAAGGAGGTCGGTATTAAAATCTTCAAATATATTTTTCATCTTTGCTCTGGTTACTTCTCCACTAGTGGACTTCTGTATCCGGATTGAAGGGCCCCGAACTGAACTTCTCCCCTTAACCAATCCTCTTGAACTCTGCAAACAAAGCTTCATTATTTCTTCAAGCGGTTCTTGCGATATTTATCCTTTTCCCAGCAGATTCAAATCCTTCGGAAAATCATATATTATACCTCTTAAGAATATTGGTTTCAGAATTTCCGGGGCCAAATTACTTACTTAGAACTTTGTAAATTATAATGGAATCATTCCATATAGTCTTCCAAGCTCTCCTCCTCCTTCTGTGCAATTCTGAAGATCTCTTCCTTAAAATCCCTGGTTCGACAGTAATCCTAATACTTAAAGAGAAAGGCCTCCCTCATGTCATTCCAGATTCGAATCGTGCCAGCACACAATCTCATGAACCATCTTAATGCTGCTCCTTTCAGAGTAGAAAAACAATTTCATCTTCCGGGTGTCTGAAGTATAGTCATAACCTCTACACAACACATCGAAATCAAACAAAAAGGTATAAGGATCTTCAACAGCCATCCCTTGAAATGATGGTAGGGATGACAAAGGAATGTTTTTCATAGGAGCCCCATCCTGTGTCGCTACTATCGGGAATTCAAAATTAACGGAGATATCTGTCTTGAAATTCTCGTCCCCCATGGTTGATTCTTCCTGATAGGGTGAACTAACCTTGGAGTATGCAAGAGAGTGATAGATAAAAATATCAGGTTGTTCCAGGACCAGTTGTTTGACTCCACTACCGACGTCCAAATTATGATCAAATAAATGATGTTCCTTAGGTCCATGATTCTCTCCACTGGTCTCCCCTTGTCCTTCTATTCTCGAATCATGATCAATGATTTTCCACTGTTGTTTTAGATCTGGAATCTTGATATCAGGAGTGGATATGTTGTTCGAAGGGTGGTGAGGCCCAGACATGGAAGGCACCAATGCCTCAGGCTTCGATATAGTAGCCGCTTTCTATGGTCTCGTCTTCCTATTATCTCTATTTGAAGTAGATTGTTCCTTTTTCTTCTTTTGAGATCAGATCTCCAAAGAATGTCTTTCTTCCCAAGCATGCACTCTTTTTTTCCTTTTTACGACCCGTCTTTCCTGCAGTTAGTAGAGCGGGGGGGTGTTTGTGGATTTTTCTATCATCCTACTGGCACACATGGACCCTGTGTGTATCAATTCATCCTACAAGTGCTTCAGTTTCTACAACGGTGAGCCCGCCCAAGTATGTTAGACCGATGCGTAGGTTCTTACCTCTCGTCTTACCGCCCAACAACTGTATAGCTGAAGACACCCTAAAGAAAACACCCAAAAAATTACACCTCTATGTATCCCAATGAGACATTGGTGAGCCTGCTCAGGTATGTTAGAGAGATGCACAGGTTCTTACCTCTCGTTTTACCGCTCAGAAATTGTGTCGCTGGAGACACACTAAAAAACACACAGAAATTGCACCTCTAAGTGCCCTAGGGTAGTAATGGTGAGCCCACCAGGTATGTTAGAGAGATGTACAGGTTCTTACCTCTCGTCTTACTGCCCAACAGTTGCAGACTGGATACACTCTATCATCTAACAAACAACTCTGGCTGATTGGATCATCACTGCCATCCCCGGAAACGACGCTAAGATTTTGGGCTGTATTAATCACAGTTAAATGACTAAAACAATACACATAAATTATCAATCCATGGACGTCTTTTATTTCAATGACAATCACACTGTCTGTGTCGATACATCAAACCAGAAGCAAATCCAAATAAAGGAAATCATTGTTGAATTAAATGCTGGAAGAAATCACTCATGCATAAATAAAATGATCTATAGGATTATGATCACACACCTCAATTAATATGTCGTAGCACGTTACAGAACAATTACCCAGCTGGTATCTTTGATCCCACATGTGTAACAACATATAAAATATTGGTATTGAAGCAGATCTATTCACAGCTAAAACAACAACAACATCACTTCCAATGATACAAAAATAAAATAAGAAATATATATACACAACTACCTTAACCGCTGCAATCCCTGCTAAACAGGAGGGCCCTTCCTCCCTTGCAGGGCGCAGGAAGAGAGAGAACTTAACAGAAACTAAACCAGATTACACATGTAACAACAACAACATGATAAATTGTATTAATGTGACCAAAATTACAGAGCCACAGTAATACTATTCTTCGCTAACCTTTCGACCTCAAGGGTCAAGAATTATATAGTGGTTACATATTCAGAAAAACGAGGGATGGATCAGTCATGAAAATCTTATGATTCTCATGCTGATCAAAATAGAATACATATCGTTACAACCACTTCTTAATAAAAAGTCTGACTGGAAAAATACATATTACAATCAAAACCGCCCAAAGGCTGTTATCTTAAAATATAATACGTAATAACTTCTATAGCTACCGTGGAAAATCACTACTGTAGTGTAACAACTAGAGGACACGTCAGCATCAGAAGTTGACAAGATCCAGTCAGCGGTACAACTGTAACAAAAGTTCGTCAGCGGGTCTATAACAGCATCATGGTGTAACAACGCCATGGTGTAACAGCTCATTGTAACATCATGCCTTTAACTACTCCTATACGCCTCATGCTCTAGATGTTTTGTGCTATAATTAGCATCTGGAAGGACAACAAAAGACCAGAGAACTTCTCCAAACATTCATCCTTGGTTAGTCATAAAAAAGACACGATACATCATAATAATCGATGAAATGGAAAGGTAATGAAAGTAAGGTGAAACAACACAAGTTAAGATAGAAAGGTAGGAAAAAGAGGCAAAGATAGTCCCAATGGTTGTAGTCATGAGGTAAAATGGGGGAAAGGAGATTAGTACAAAACTGGCACCCAACATCCTCCATCTTAGAATTTCTTGGTAAGTAGGATAGAATTGATGGGGGATTTGACCATAAACAACCTCAAGGGGACTCATTTTAGTGGCACCATGATAAGTTATATTATACAACTTGATCCATAATTTAGGAATGATGCTCTAAAGAAAATCATCAATAATATGCTTCGAAGCACTTGTTGAAAGATTTAGTCTGAACATTGATTCGGGGGTGATATGTTGTGCTAATATTTAATTGTCTATGAAGAAGCTATTGGAAAAAGGTCACTCAGGTATTATTGCACAATTCAACGTCATACAAGTGGTTGAATTTCCCCACAAGAGATTCACCTTGATTTGCAATTGGTCATCTCTAAGAATAAAAAAGTATTCAAAACACCATAAGTTTTACCACCTTCACATATAAAAAAGTATATGTAAAAATATTTAAAATTTAGTTATTTAGAAATTATAAAAAATATGGGCGTGTTCATAATTATTGTGTTCATATAAAAGAATTATCTAATAAGATACATGATAAGCCTGATGGTTGATGAATATTAATAGAATATCGATTGCTTTGTTCTTGAACCAAGGGTGTAATTTAAGTAGGACACGGTGATGCTTCTCCATAGTAATGGTAAAAAATATCTTGTTTTTGGTTTGCCATTTTCTTAAAAAAAATAAAAGATCCATCAACTTGTTTGTTGAGATAGTTAATATTATTGAGATAAACTCATCTACATTGTCACTACAAGAAATCTATCACATATTAACATCTAAATTCAAGCTCAAACATTACCTTGAAAATTTCCAAATACCTAAAAAAAATTAAAAAAACATTATTCCAAGTTAAATATATAACTTTAATCATCAAAAAAAACATTTTATAAAAATACTTCAAGTAAACAAATCACTAAACTACCTAGTATAATTATATTCATACCATATTTATTATGCCATAAAAAATATAACTAGAAGCGAATATTATGTATTACAAATATCCATAATCGGAATTGGCTCTTATTGCTTGGATTCACTGGAAGAAGAGGGTTATCCTAGTGTAATACAATATAACCATGGTTCCTTTTTGATGTGTATATTCTTTGTCCCTAAAATTAGTTTGACCATTGATTACTAGCATAAGGCTTGTTATTTTACAGTATAATATGATCCATGTATCAATGTCAACCAATATCTGGGATGGAATTTCAATATCTATCCCAACGGGATAGATACTGATCTATACTATATGGATAGAATATAGAGTCTATATCAAATACCTCTATATTCTATCCATATATTCCACACTCTATAGATCTATCTGTGATTAGATACTCCATAAAATTATTTATTACTGGTTCCAGGAATGGTAGATCAATTGGAATGAGAAGAGATATGAAAAAAACTTGATTAGATCCAGAACCAGAATAAGTGGACAGAGGTACCTATCAGAAATTTGATCCGGGTTGCCCGGGACTCGAACCCGGAGCTCGTCGGATGGAGTGGATGATCTGCTCCTTCAGTATCAGTAAGAGCGAGAAATCTCTCCCCAACCCGTGCTTGCAATTCTCATTGCACACGGCTTTCCCCATGTAATGTATCTATTTCCTAATCATTTTAGTTCTCGGATAGAAAAAGAAAAATGATTCTGAATCGAGGCAATTACTCAAAGAGAATTTCATTGGTCAAATAAGTTTTCTATTTTAAGATCCTGTATCTTTTGCCAGGAATTAGCTAGGGGATTTATCTGGGGAATATCTGAATGCCAAATTCGTTCTCTCTGCGAGCGGGCCGCCGCTTTTGACGAAAAAGGCAGAGAATCAAATTCTCGTTCTTTTGAAAACGATTTTTGAAAGAGTTCTGGACCTAATTCCTTCCGAACTACACGTATCGTACTTTTATGTTTACGGGCTAAAGTTTTAGCACATGATAATGAAAGTATATACTTTATACGATATAAACCATCTCGACCAAAGGATCCACTGTAGTAATGAAAAAGATTTCTCCAAATTTGATCAAATCGATTGAGGATATCATCATCTGTTAGATTGGTCCAAGACAATTTACTAATTGGCCGTCCGGATACGTCACAGAATTTTTCTCTAGCCAATAATCCAAGTATTGGTACAATCGGAACTATTGGATCAAATTCATTGGTAATAAGATCGGCGATGAATAAATCATCTAGCATTTTTGTTCTGACAAAAAGAGGGTTCATCCGAACCCTCAGAAAATAACCTAGAGAAGAAGAACAATTCTTGGATAATTGATGAGAACAGACCCTATACGGTTCGGACCAAAGATGGAAATAACATTGCCGAAAAAGTAGAAGATAATATCTACATTTTTTCACTAGGAGATGAGTACCTTTTATAGCTATAATAGATCTTTCACCATATCTAACATAGTTAATTTTAGGATCCTTCAACACCCAGATACTTTTCAGTGAATTTCGACGAGAAAATATGATAATATGTTTTATCTTTCGATGAAAATGAGTTCACTGAGGGAAAGGTCTATGAGACAACGATCGTGAATGAGAGGATCGTTTAAGAAGGGAAAATAAAATGGATTCGCATTCATAGACATAATAATTCCACAGGAACAGGAAGAATCTCGTATTTACTCTTGGGACGACAATAATTGATCTTTGTAAATTCTCTGGACTATTTCGATATTCATAGAGAACAGAGCGTAATGGGTGCAAGGAGGGAGCATCTCGGATCAAGCGACGAAAGGTTCGAACCAAAATTTCCGGATGAATAGAATAGGGTATTCGTGCATCTGATATATAATTTGAATGTGGGAATTTATCCTCCAAGAAGGGAAATATTGAATGGATCGACCGGAAACTCTTCCATTCATTCATCCCTTCCACAGAATATTTTGACCGTATAGAGAACGGAACTTCCAGGACCAATGTAAGCCCTTCTAGTACCGATTCAGAATAGGAACTCTTCTTGCAATCAGCTAATGGATTTGGAGCGCAATTCACGAATAAAACAATTGAATGATTTTGTTGACGTATTTGACCAATCAAACGTTTTACAGTTAGGAAACTGAATTGATCATTGGAACTTAAATGTTCCATCGGTTCGGAAGAACTTGATCCATCCAAATAATGATCATGAGAAATTGCGTAAAGATCTTCCTGAAAAAAAGAGTGGATATAAAAAGCATTGTTGCCGAGAGTTATCTTCCTTTCCGTATCTATGGAATTCATCCATTTCCAAACCTCAGCTATGGCCCTCGTTCATGAGAATAACCTCTTCATTTCTGAGAAAATACATGGTGCGATCTAGTCGGAACAAGATAGGAAAAAGAGATATATCCAAATATAAAGATTCTATCTTCTATAGATTTACTACCCAAGGATCTCATTCGTCATGAGGAAGAACAAAATTTTTTTTATCCTGGCAACCACTCGCTCTCCTGACTCATGGAATAAATAAACCTGGTCAGTACACTATTTATCTTACACATCTGTACTCGAGTACTTAGGACTCATTGTGAGTGTATAAATCCCTGATCTACTCAGGGAAAACCTCCCGATATCAGGTACTAAACTGCTCTTAACTTCTGATCAGAAAAGGGAATTCCTCGCTCGTTAAATTGGAACGAGGAACAGAAGCTCATTTCTCTGGGTCTACTTATGATTCAAGTCATATAGCTTTCTCCATTGACTCATTCGACTTAACCGCGAATTGATGAAATCCTATTCACAATTATCACATTTGATCCGAAAGGATGAGCATATTATACATCCATCCAGGTATATAATAGACATTTTCCACCCATTTGATTCCTTGAATCAGATCCGGTCCTGATCGAATACAATCAGGTATCCGAGAAATAATATCAGGTATCATAAAGATCATATGTTGGAACGACATGCTTTTTTTCCGTTCATTAGGATCAGTCGTAGTCTTCCGAACTTTACCGATGGTATCGACGAGTTTTCTACTTCATTCAAATGTGTAAAAGATCTTAGTCGCACTTAAAAGCCGAGTACTCTACCATTGAGTTAGCAACCCATATTGCGAATAGATATTGAGTATATATACGATCGAAGTGGAATGCGAGGTTACTCAATATGAACCGGTAAATAGAATCCTACCAATCTAATTGACGAACGGGAGGGATCAAAAACCTATGTTAATGACCAAATAATTCACTCGTCAGTTCATATATGGATATGTATAGTTTTGATCCACCATTCCAGAATAAAGTAATCTAGGTTATGAATAAATGATCCATCGACAGAATTATCATGATTGGATAGAATCACTGATAAATGATGAACCTATGATATCTATTTCTATTGTGAATGGACGAATTATATCGACACAATACACTATTGTCAATCCAGAATAAGAGATAAATGAATTGTTGGATTGTCGCTGTATTGGGACGAGATGTTAGACACATCGATAGAAAATCCTAGGCTTTAACAATAGAACGATTCAAATATTCGTCATCTTTGTATGGAATCACGTGGAAACAAGATTGACTTGGAGAGTATATAAGAAAATAAGAATAATTTTGAGCCAAGGGCACTTGATCCGAATATGAAATGATGTCATAATCCATATTCACGAAACCAACTATGTAAATTACCACATCGTTTCAGACGATGTTTTGAAGATCCCTCCCTGATCTCGAATCATGATCGAGACGTGATTATGAATAGTCATTAACTCAATTGATATGATAGGAATAGGTATCGAATTGGATCCACTCGTTTTGTATAGAATACACTCAATGTAATCAATTAATTGATATTGATTAGGTACTTAACTTAATGCTTCTTTAGCTGCGTGCATTACCTCGACAGTAACGTTCGAAAGGCCCTTTCGTCGTGCAAATTTTTCTGTATTTATCTTTACTTCGTCTCTTACAAAACGGGGGATTTTACCCAATTCTTGCCGACTTTCAGGATCCCAAATTGGACTAATATCCGTGGATAATGATTTAGTCATTATTTCCTTCGTATCATGACCACAAAAATCTCTAGAAGATGATCCTCCATACCCAGAGCGAATGAGTTATAAACTAGATCAGCTATTTGATTAGTACCTTCGTAACCCAGGAAGGGTCGATATCCCAAGGAAAAATTTTGGATATGAGCTGGTGCGGAAATAACTCCACAGGGAATCTCAAGACGTTTACCAATATGACGTTCCATTTGAGTACCAAATATTGCAGAGGGTTCCACGCGAGCGATAATATCTCCTACATCAGCATGATCATCTGTGATGATCATCTCATCACAAAAATCTTTAATTTGCTCTTTGAACCATTCTGCATCATGTTTACAATAAGTACCTGTACAACTCACACGAATTCCCATCTCTCTAGCAAGTATCTTAGTAATTGAAGCAGCATGAGTTGCATCACCAAAACGACTGTTTCTTTCCCCGTAAAGTTCTGACAATCGATAGATCTTGAGAACCAAGCAGCTTGGGAAACGAATCGAGTTTGTCCATCGATATAGGATTCGTAATCAACCCTTTTGCTCGATAAAATAGGAGCCGCCAAGATATCAAGAGATTTCTTTATCTGTCGGATGTACTCGGCCATATCTACAGCTCCCATAGGAGTTGTAGATACATAAGGCATTCCAAATTCCTTATTCAAATACATCGCTGTCATTAAGCCCACTTCACGATAAGGAATTAAATTGAACCGAGCTTTTGGTAAATTTTTTGGATCCTCTACAGATCCTCCTTCAGGAATTATTTGATTAATTCTGATGTCCAGATCTTTTAATAAACGTCTCAACTCACGACAATCGTGTCGATGATGAAAACCCAGAGTAAGAATCCCAATTATATTTACAGAAGGTGCATCTGTTACGAATTGATCCAATGTATGGGATTTATCCAAATAATATCGAACTACCTGTTCCAAAGTTCTATCCGCTGCCTGAATTTCATTCACTTGATAATGATCCACATCCGCAAAAAATGACGTTGCAATCGGAGATTATGGATGCTCTATCCACAAAGTTTTTTAAATCCTCTTGCAAGATACTAGAGGTACACGTAGGTGTTAATATGATAAGATCGGGACTTTCCTCCTTATCTTTTCGAAGAATATTATCCACAACTCTTTTTCGAGATCCACGTGCTAGTACGTGACGACCTACTATACTAGCAGTTGCAGGAGTAAAATTTCTTTCCCGTTCTAACATAGAACGCATTACATTAAAATAATCATCTCCTAGAGGAGCATGCATAATGGCATGGACATTTTTGAATGAACTAGCTACTCGTAGAGTTCCAATATGAGCAGGACCAGCATACATCCAATGGGCTAATTTTATAAATTGAACCTTATCTCAAATTGATCCGTATTCCCATCTTGCACCACAGAGATATCCCTTTATCTCTTCCCTATTGTAATAACATTCCCTTCTGATAAGTTAAGTATGGTGAAATTATGAGAAAAATAAAAAACAAAAATTCCATTGGATTTACCCTTACGAAAGAAGAAAGGGAAGAGCGAGGGAAGGGAAAACAGGAACCAATGAAATAAGTCTGGGACGGAAGGATTCGAACCTCCGAATAACAGGATCAAAACCTGCTGCCTTACCGCTTGGCCACGCCCCATTCCCATCCTATTTCCCTATTCATATGCTAATGAATACTTATATCAAATTTTTTTGTCAACCCATTAGGATCCAAGATTAATTAGATCAGATCCCAATTGGGCAAAAAAATTTTGTGGATATTTCAACAAAATAGGTTATTGATGGAATTGGACATAATAGGAAAAACAGAAAAAGGGACAAGAATATTCATTCATTGATCATTTTCTATTAGATTGGGTAAAAAATTGTATGTATGAAAGAATCATCCCTTCCAACCCCAAGTCCGGTCAAACTTGCCGAAGAGCTTCGATCGATTCGATCAATCAAAGACTTTTCTGGCTTTACCCCCCCCTAATTTTTATTGGAGAAGAAAAATGCCAGTTATGTTCAATATTTGACTAGATGATGCCTTTATTCATTCAAATAATCCCTTTTTTGGAAAATTACCTGAGGCTTATGCAATTTTTGATCCAATTGTCGATGTAATGCCAATTATTCCTGTTCTCTCTTTTCTCTTAGCCTTTGTTTGGCAAGCTGCTGTAAGTTTTCGATAAAAAGTATCTTTTTTTTTTTTTTTTCAAGTTTTTGGATCGCTGTCATTGATCTAATTTTTGTATAACTCTTTCCATTTTTTTGTGACAGAAGTTCTATCCTTGTTCCACCCGACGATACCAGATTCAGATACCTTATCTGCTCCCGGATAAAAACTTTTCCACTAACCTTCAACAATTCCTTCCGATCCCACCGCTCACTTCGGATCGAGCTATTGGGTCACGTATTGATACGATCGATACCAATGACATATTTTCATAAATATTCGATAAATATCTGGTTGATCCAAAAAATAAGAGGGAAAAAAGACCATTTGGAAAACAAAGAGAAAATTTCTCTTCTTCTTTCAAATTTATTTTCACGCGTGATTCGAAGAAATAATTTCGTGATTTGTAACAATCATACTATTGTTTGGTATTCAAGTATCCATATATGGTACAAAGATTGATGATCTATTCTGTCGTACTTATAATAAGGATTCCGGAGATTACGTAATGCTTACTCTTAAGCTGTTCGTTTACGCAGTAGTGGTATTTTTCATTTCTCTTTTTATCTTTGGATTTCTATCGAACGATCCAGGACGTAATCCCGGACGTAAAGAATAGTGAAAAAAGTCTCCAGGTTAATGGGTCTTTTCCGTTCCGCAGAAAGATTCGGGGTTATTCGTTTTCAGGATCAATAGTGTACGAACGGAGAGAGAGGGATTCGAACCCTCGGTACGGATGATCCGTACTACGGATTAGCAATCCGCCGCTTTGGTCCGCTCAGCCATCTCTCCAAGATGGAAGAGTTCATGTGTAACAAAAATGAATGGTGGAGTAAAGGTGTATACCATAGTATGTACGGGTTGTATCGGCAATATAATGAATATTGCAATTATTCAGTTGGATAAAGAACAATCTAGTCAATTGTATTTCTCATTTCGTTCAAAATAGTTATTTCTTTTCCTCTCTTTTTTCTGACCTGCTTGGCCTGGCCGATGGCCAGGCCAAGCAGGTCAGAAAAATTAATCATACAGTGCTTGACCTAATTTGAGAGCTAGAATACTTGCTGTAAAGGCAAGAAAAAAGCTATCAAAAATTGAACCTCTATTATCATCTCTTCATTCCCTCCCCAATCAGTTTGAATAAATGCGTTAGATGGATTAGTCCATTTATCCCTCTCCAGTATAAAATTTTATTATCTAGATATTGAAGGGTTCTCTATCTAAAGATATTAGATTATTGTAAAGATATTAGATTATTGTAAGATATTAGTTGCTCAAGGCCATAATAGGTTCCTGATCGAACCTACACAAATGGGTAGGAGTCCGAAGAAGACAAAATAGAAGAAAAGTGATTGATACCGACAACATTTTATTCATACATCCAGTCGATGGAGGGTGAAAGAAAACCCAATGGATCTAGAAGTTATTGCGCAACTCACTGTTCTGACTCTGATGGTTGTATCGGGCCCTTTAGTTATTGTTTTATCAGCAATTCGCAAAGGTAATTTATAATTACATGAATCTCCATCTCCGGAGATTCATGTAATTATGAAAACGAGGTAATGATTGATAGAAACTTTCAATAGAGGTTGATTGATAACTCCTCATCTTCCTATTGGTTGGACAAAAGATCGATCTGTATGTTACAATCAGATCGTTGCGGGCATAGTTTAGTGGTAAAAGTGTGATTCGTTACATTATCAACTCAAATAGTTGAAGGATCTTTTACATGGATCAAAGATCCATCTAAAGCTCTATTTCCAGATAGGCTCAAACCCTTCCCTATGAATGCCCAGGAATAGCATACCTTCGCGTAATCTGGGTCTGAAATGATGAAAGAGAAACACATTTTTGGTTCCAAGATAGCGACACAGAATGTTTGAAAGGTTAGATAAATTCCAGATCTATGGGGACCCAAAGATATTTTTTCATCGTGACTAAACCTTCAACTTATGGATGGAAGGACCCCAGGTTGAAGCGGAATAGCTATAGAACGATGACTTTGGTTTACTTGGGTTATCAGCATTTCGTTCGAGCTCGGTGGAATTTGTTCTCCTGGGGATCTGAATCAGTAGAAATAGGGAACGAATTAACTAGAAAGATTTGTGATTATTTGAAACTTTTCAAATTTCTCTTTCTATCGGGATCATCTAGAAAGTGAGTAAGTATTCTACGATTTTGGGCCCTTCACTAAAAAAAGAGAAGAGTAGAAAAGAGAAGAAACCGACGTAGATGCCATGGGTACGATAAGAAATTAGGGTTTTATTCGAAAATAAAAGAGGAGAAAGAAAAGAATTGAAATTTCCTTTCACAAAGATTTGATATAAATATTCCGCTTCTTCCCTCATACCGCTCTCTATCCCCCATGAAGGAGCTGAATGACATGAAATTCTCATGTTCGGTTCTAAATTAGAGGCATTGAATAATCAATGTCGACTATAACCCCTAGCCTTCCAAGCTAACGATGCGGGTTCGATTCCCGCTACCCGCTAACAGATATCTACCTGTTCTATATCTATCTATATAGATAGAATAGGTATATATAAAGTGATTAAGTATATAACATAATTTCACGATTCACTCGAAATAAATTTTCCGTTGCAATGTGAAATAGATTCCATTCTTTTCCTATCCTATAACCTCATTGTGAATAAAAAGGTAGATCGGGACAATGTATGCCAAAAGGAGTTAAAATAAAAGAAGGGAAGATAGAAAGAGCGTCCATCGTCTAATGGATAGGACAGAGGTCTTCTAAACCTTCGGTATAGGTTCAAATCCTATTGGACGTAATACTCTTCAATTGTTCTAAATTGTTGTGCAATGTATTGGAACAAATTATTCAGCTCTTTTTCCTGTTCTGAATAATCCCACCAAATTATCAAGTATTCATTTTTTTTCTTGAAGTAAAAAAAGTTCAGTATGTTCCTTAAGAGCCTCTTCCAAAAGGGCTTTCGCTTCTTCTGTAAATGTACCAGTAGAACATATAATTTCTCCGAACTGAGGTTTATTCTTTATCAAACACTCGCGTAACCGAACGAGAAAATTTCTCACCTGTGCTATTTCTAATATATCCAGGTATCCATTTGTTCCGGTATAAATAGTAGCTATTTGTTCTTCTACTTTCAAAGGAGCCGATTGAGATTGTTTGAGCAACTCACGTAATCGTTGACCTCTTGCCAATTGATCTTGAGTAGCTTTATCAAGATCGGAAGCAAATTGTGCAAAGGCTTCCAACTCTGCAAATTGAGCTAACTCTAATTTCAACTTTCCAGCTACGTTTTTCATAGCTTTTATCTGAGCCGCAGATCCTACTCTAGATACGGAAAGACCCACATTAATAGCAGGTCGGATCCCGGCATTGAATAGATCGGCCGATAAAAATATTTGTCCATCGGTAATGGAAATTGCATTAGTGGGAATATAAGCTGAAACATCTCCAGCTTGAGTCTCAACTATTGGTAGAGCAGTAAGACTCCCCTCACCTAACTGGGAACTTAATTTAGCTGCTCTTTCCAAGAGACGGGAATGCAAATAGAAAACATCTCCCCGATAAGCTTCTCGGCCAGGTGGTCTTCTTAATAGAAGAGACATTTGTCGATAAGCTTGTGCCTGTTTGGAGAGATCGTCATAAATGATTGATGTATGTTGTTTCTTATACATGAAGTATTCAGCCAAAGCTGCCCCTGTATAAGGAGCGAGATATTGTAATGTAGCGGGAGAATCCGCAGCTTCCGCTACCACAATGGTATATTCCATTGCGCCACGTTCTTGAAATGTATTAACTACCTGAGCCACGGAAGAAGCTCTTTGACCAATTGCTACATAGACACAGATTACATTTTGACTCTTTTGATTAAGAATAGTATCTGTAGCTACTGCTGTCTTGCCGGTCTGTCTGTCCCCAATAATTAATTCGCGCTGACCACGTCCTATAGGAATCATAGAATCAATAGCAATAAGCCCCGTTTGAAGGGGTTCATATACGGAACGTCTTGATATAATACCTGGAGCGGGAGATTCAATCAGTCGAAATTCGGAAGCTGAAATTTGACCCTTACCATCAATGGGTTGGGCTAGAGCATTTACAACACGACCCAAATACGCATCACTTACTGGTATCTGAGCAATTTTCCCTGTTGCTCTCACGGAACTACCTTCTTGTATCATCAAGCCATCGCCCATTAATACAACTCCAACATTATCCGATCCCAAATTTAGGGCAATGCCTACTGTACCATCTCCAAATTCCACTAATTCCCCTGCCATTACTTCATAAAGACCATGAATACGAGCAATGCCATCTCCTACTTGAAGTACGGTGCCAAGATTACCAACCCCTACTGCGTCGTTATATTGTTTGATCTGTTTCCGTATAATACTACTAATTTCGTCGATTTGAAGATTTCCCATTAGCACTTATTAATTATCTGTTGAGAAATAGGGCCTATAACAACTAACAACTAATCTGGTGTGTTCATCATGGTTCTAAACAGGCCAATATTTTGATTGATCGTACGTAAATGTAACTCAATTTTAAAACGACTATTCAAAGTTCCTATAGTTCTTCGTAAAGCTTGGCGAGAAACTTGTTGTCGGATCTGGTCAATTGCTCTTTGCTGTTCGGAGTAAATCGTTTCATTCTTGGGATCCTCTAATTGTTCCAAATTCTCAGAAGCAGTATTGATGAGATCCTCTTTCTCTCGTTCTACTTGGGAGTCTCCATTTACCCGGATTTCGTCCCCTATCATTTCCACTTCCCTTAAGCGAGCCCGAGCTTTCTCGAGCTGATCGATAGCTCCTTTACATAGTTCTTCCGAATTCCGAATAGTATTCAATATTTTCTGTTTATGGTTATCTAATAGATTACTTAATGAAAGTAGATTATCTATTCACAAATTTCACGAATTCATAATCTCTTCCCAAACCGAACACGAATCTTTCGATTCATTCGGCTCTCCTGCTCAGTTCTTTTTTATTCCCCAGGAACATATACGTTCCCCCTTCACACCAAGCCTGCCCTTTCCGTTCCGTTTACGGAAGATTAGAATCAATTTATAAAAGACCGAGATCTCCAAGGGCTCTTCCAGCAAAGGGATTTGCAATTATCAATAAAGTTGTTTTTGTTTTCGTTTCCCCTTTTCTCTCCTATTCTTCCCCCATGAAATTTGAATCGTTCCATTCAATTAATTAATTTGTGCCTCCTTATTTTTGTTCTATCGAATAATTTCCTTTCTGTTTAGGTTGTCAGTTCAGCATTGGAACTAAAAATTGGATGGGAGATTGGGACTATTTTTCAGTAAATAGATGAAATTATTCCATTGATATGAATGTTTTATATCGGATCAATCTCCAACTATGCCTTTGAATCCATCTCATCTTGACACAGCGGTGGAAAGAATACCCAGTTAGTTGTGCTTAGACTTCAAACAGTTCAGCTTTAACCATTCTAGTGGTCCTCCCTCATTGGTTGGTATAAACCAATAGTTCATTTCCCAATCAATTACGAAATGCTATAGTTCTTCGCTATTCCCCGTTCGGAAGTAATTCGTTGAGATCATGCACTTTTCTATCTCCAAAGTGCAGCTGGTTGGGCCCAGCCATATTATTCGAATATACAACTCGCACACACTCCCTTTCCAAAATAGATCAGTACACTAAGTACCACACTTGGATTTATTATATTTGTTTCAAAAATATTGGTATTTGATCCGAAACCCCCAGCAGAAGGCCAATAACTCAAGGAAATGAAAGGATCAATTACATTTTTCATATGCTCGCCCCTCATAGATAAGGATATGTTCTTCATCATTTTGTTCTTTTCTTTTTTGATCCTATCTAGTTCTGGATAAGAATATTTTGGATACTTAGTCCCAGGTTTTTGATAAGGATAAAAAGAAAAGGATAAAATGAATTTGCTTGCCCTATCCATTCCCTTCCCTTCCCTGTCACGCGCGTCATGAATCTTTCCGACCGAAGTAGGAAGAAGAATTCATTTGCTAATTATTAAGATCAGCCTCTCCCGCAGCTGAACAAGGAAATTCTTGGAGAAATACTAATGTAATGACGAGGTGTAGGGATCTTTTTTTTTTTTTTCAGGATTAAACAAAGGGATTCGCAAATAGAAGCGCTAGGGCCACAACTAGTCCATAAATTGTTAAAGCTTCCATAAAAGCTAAACTTAGCAGTAAGGTACCTCGTATTTTACCTTCTGCTTCTGGTTGTCTCGCAATACCTTCTACAGCCTGGCCTGCAGCAGTGCCCTGGCCAACGCCAGGGCCAATGGAAGCAAGCCCTACAGATAATCCAGCAGCAATAACAGAAGCAGCAGAAATTAAGGGATCCATGGTAATCTCCTCTTACCAAGATCAGGAAATAGTGTATAATACAACAGTTTCATCTATTGAGTGTTCACCAATGGTAAAATTATGGAACGATTTCTTCCGAACAACTAAGAACCCAAAATATTTCGGTATCAAAGTGATAATATCAACGAAGAAGGAAACCTATTATCCCTTATGAAAATATTTCATCTGAATAATATTCGAAAATAAAGATTCCATTTTATTGAACATATGAATTCTTATCACGGAGAGAGAATAGACTGCGTAAAAGCCTATAAGTCATTATATATAACATCTACAGATGATATATTAATCCATATAATCAAAAAGGCTTTTTTAATCAATATAAATGGATTAATATATGAAACGAATTATATACAAAGTAAACATGTTCGAAAAAATCCTTCCCTTGCTGGGAACAAAAATTTCATCGTTCTACGCCGGGGTACATTCTTTACTCAAACAACTCCGATTAGTGAACCTGTTCGATCCTATTTTCTCTCATATTTCTATACAAACGGACCAACCGGATCCACTCTATCTGGAGATCTAATGGACAGAAGTAGTTAACCGATCTTAAATCTTGTTACCAAGCTCTTTTTACTAAGAAATATGATTTGCTTCTACCATACATATCAAGTCATGCGTTGGTACTATACTTAGAAACTATTCTGTCTGATTGGACAGTGATTTAATGATGACCCTCCATGGATTCACCTATATAAGCTGCAGCTAGAGTTGCAAAGATCAGAGCTTGAATACCGCTCGTAAACAATCCCAGGAACATTACAGGTATAGGAACTACTAAAGGTACCGGAGAAACAAGAACGGCAACTACCAATTCGTCAGCTAATATATTTCCAAAAAGTCGAAAACTAAGCGATAAAGGTTTTGTAAAATCTTCTAAGATGTTAATTGTTAAAAGTATTGGGGTTGGTTGAATATATTTACCAAAATAACCTAACCCCTTCTTTGCAAGACCTGCATAGAAATATGCTACTGACGTAAGTAAAGCTAGAGCAACCGTAGTATTAATATCATTTGTAGGTGCGGCTAACTCCCCCTGAGGTAATTTTAGAATTCCCCAAGGAAGAAGAGCACCTGACCAGTTAGAAACAAAGATAAATAGAAACATAGTTCAAATAAAGGGAACCCAGGGACCATATTCTTCCTCCCCAATCTGAGTTCTGGTCAAGTCCCGAAAAAATTCGAGAATATATTCAACAAAATTTTGACCACCGGTAGGAATGGTTTGTGGATCTCGAACAGCTATGGTAGCTGAACCTAATAAGACAGCAATTACAATCCAAGAAGTTATAAGTACCTGTCCATGAACTTGAAACCCCCCTATTTGCCAATAAAAATGTTGACCCACTTCCACACCGGATATATCGTGGATATGATTCAGTGTGCTAATAGGAGATCGTACGATATCCATATTACCCCCTTGTAAAGATGAACTTAAAGAAGAAAATAAATTATTTTTATCAAATAAATGATAGATTCCTCAATTATTTCACTCTCACAAGAATTTTTGATGTCACGAGATAATAAAAGGGTTATTCCATTAAGAATATTTTTCAATTTGGAGCAGCCAACCAAACCAATAAATGAAATTGGCTCTTACGATATTTTGGATGGAATAGCAGCCAACTCAGTAAATCCTCAGGTCCTTCCCCCCCCCCCCCACTTTTTTTTTCTATTTTCTTTTTATTACTAATTCACTTTCTATTAGCCCTTCATATAGCTATAATGACCTTAATGCCCTTCCTTCGCAAATTGCTGACGTTAATCTGTTCAGGATCAATTGGATTGAAGCTATACCATCATCATCGGCTGGAATTGGGATATCCACGAGATCTGGATCACAATCTGTATCAACCAAGCAAATTGTCGGAATACCCAAAGTTCTACATTCCCCAAGAGCAATGGATTCTTCTCGTTGATTGGTAATTATCGCAATATCGGGTAAGCTCCTCATGTATCTAATCCCACCTAGATATTTCTGCAATTGGTCTAATTGTCTCTTGAGCATAGTTGCTTCTTTTTTTGGAAGTTGATTGAATCGTCCCGTATCTTGTTCTTTTTTTAAATCCTTGAACTTCTGAAGTCTCGTCTCTGTAGTAGACCAATTAGTTAACATACCACCAAGCCATTTTCTATTTACATAATGACATCGAGCTTCTGTAGCAGCTGATGCTACTAAATCAGTTGCTTGATATTTCGTACCGACTATCAGGAATTGTTTTCCTCAACCTGCTATATCAAACACCAAATCACAAGCTTCTGATAAAGAACGAGCAGTTTTAGCCAGATTAATAATATGAGTATCTTTACGCTCTGTAAAAATGTAAGGTGCCATCTTAGGGTTCCATTTCCTAGTTTTATGCCCTAAATGAACTCTTGCTTCCATCATCTCTTCCAAATCAATGTTCCAATATCTTTTGCTCATTCTCGTTCGCTTTCCTCCCCTAAATAGCGAAATAAAATGTATCATAATATCTAATTATTCCAACGGAATCGATTACATCTTAAAGATTGCCTGTCTGTCTAGTACGTGGTAGAAACGTTCTCACTCATAGAATATTTCATATTCTTCCTATTATAGAAGATATATTCATGAACATAAAAAAGAAATCTCTTTCTCAAGACTCTTTTAATGGCTGTTTTAATATATTGTGATAATTTTCTAGAATGGAAAAAAAAGATACTTTGTCATGATGAAATAAAATATCCTTCACTTTGTTGCTAAATAGATTCCTATTCCCTATTCTTGGATCTATTCCGTTCCGTTTCCCTGAACGGTGAATATGTTGCCCAGTACCGGCAGGTATCATCCCCCCGAGAATAACATTTTCCTTCAAGCCTTTCAACCAATCGATACGACCTTGTAGAGCAGTTTTAGCTAAGACCCGAGCAGTTTCTTGGAAACTCGCTTCGGATATAAAACTTTGAGTATTCAGAGATGCCCTTGTTATTCCTAATAACATGGTTTGATAGTAGATTGTCTCTTCCAGAGCACGATCCATTCTCTGTGCTCGTGATAATCCAATGAGTTCCCCCGGTGAAAAAACATTAGCCGTTCCATCTTCTGAAATTAATACTTTCGATGTCATTTGGCGTACAATAATCTCTATATGCTTATCACCAATTCGTACCCCTTGGGATCGGTAAACTTTTTGAATCTGATTGACTAAATGAATCTGACTTTGTTCCATAGTTATCCTAGCGCTGATGAATAACCCTCAAAGACTTCCAAGAAATCTTGTCATATCTCCGGTCCAATTTTCAAAACTTTCTTTCAGATTCATCGATATTGAATTATTCAAACGGGCTTCTGACAATTGTTCAACTTTAGGAAGACCTTGAATTATATCACTGGATTTTAACCTTTCATATATCAATGTTATCAATGTATCTCCTTTGTCAAGAAATTCTCCATAATGACCATGAACAGTCGCTTTTCGAGTAGCCAGATAGGGTTTAGCTGATCTAATGACTAAAGATTCCTCATCAACTGCTATGATTTGACCAGATTCGGGGAGTGGTTCATCCTCGGATATCCATACACTTTCAGGAATCAATTGTCCAAGACTAACTACTGGAACTGTTTTTTTGCAGAATTCGGATGAGGAAGAGCACCAATTTGGACCCAAGAGATTGGAAATGATGTTCCTGCACGGATCGAAATGAGAAATTCTCATATTTTCGTCCATGAAATAATTGTGGGAAATGGAATGTTTCTTTGATAATACTTTTTTATCAGTTATAAACTGGGAGGATGGAAAACGGCTAGTTATACTATGTAAATGACCCAAGAGACCTGAAAATTCAATGATTTTTCTCATAGGATCCTTTCTATTTGATTTATTTTCCATATCATAACATTTAGAATCATTGAATAGAACAATTCAAAAACAATCGGATGGTGATAGAACCATAAAAGATCCACTGTCTTCTTCCCCATTTGATAATGAACAAATAGTCCCTTGATGCTTACTAATTAATTGACTCGCCCCATTGGAAGAGAAAAGATTAGTGTGGTCCAAATTGTTATGGAACATCAAATTTGAACTTGCTTTATTGTCCCTTCTCCCCATGAAAAAAGGGGGGTATTTCATCAAGCTAATGTGAACCATATTGTTAACGATCTTATTTGTTCTTACTGAAATAAGAGAAACATAAGCCTCAGATTCTATAGAATCTATTTGTTCCCAATCAAATCCTAGACAAGTTCGAACCAATGGAATACTTGTATCACTCATTACTTGGATTCGTTCACCATCTTCATACAAAATGGAATTGCTAATTTGAATCTGCAAGTTGTCCCCTTCCCTCGATAAATCTAGGGAAAAGGGTGTTGTCATATTTGGCCCATCTGGTATTCCATGTTCTACGTTAGAATATCCAAAAATGGAATTTATTTATAGAATACCACTTTTTGGTATTCTAAGAATCGCATCAGGACAAGGTATTATTCTTTTTCCCCATTCTTTATCACACTGCAACAAGACGATGAATCGATTCATTTGCTTTTTCCCCTTCATATTGTAATTCTTAGGGGAAAAGGTGACATAAATAGAGTCTCAATGCTCGTTGGATATGGTCCGATCAGTTTCAGTTTCTGAATAACTGAAGATTTACTCTTCCTTCCCATATCAGTTTGAGTCACCTGATCTATGTTCCACTTGATCCACGTAAGAATCGGTATGTTTGGCAACAAAAGGTTGAACTTCTACTTGATCCTGATACTTATGAAATGGAAAGGGTACTACACCAGATCCGTATATACCTCCCAATAATATCCATAGATAACCCGTCCTGAGTATAGAATGAACATTACCGTGTACATATTCAGGTGCATGACACACATTGGTACTCCAGTGCATTTCTCCTTCTAAGTCAGAATATATATTTTTGCGAACTTTTTCCTTGAAGGAAGATGTTCTAGCACGAACCTCGACAATAATTTGTTCTGATTCCACATATTGATCATTCTGAACCAAAAACAAACTTTGTGGTGGAATGGTCAAGTTCTGTACTTGAGACCTTCCAGTTCAGGTGCTAGAGCCCATCCCTGACAATTCCATAGCCATAGACCATGCCATGAAGCAAGGCGGGATGTAGCCTCCCACTCACACAACCAAAGAACCAAGACATCAATTCATGTTCAAGCCAGAGAAAGCTTCCCTCTTTTACCATCAAAGTAACACTAACACCATCGATTGGATGAAACCATGACGCAAAGGATCTGGATAGGCATAGGCAATTCGTTCCCCTGTTAGATATAAAGATGCATAACCTGTTGGAGAGCCCATGGACTTAGTTTAGTCGGAAGCGATTGATCTTGTTAAACTAGTTGAAGCTGCGGTTTACTAATAATCCATTGAACTAGAATCAATGGATCTCGTAAAGGGATCAAAGGCGGAGTTGGAGGTTCCATTTCCAGTCGAATAACCAATTGGAGTTTCTCCCATTCCAAGGCCATATGCATATACGGATGGACCTATCGAAAGCTATTAGTTTGAGATCCTTCCGTTCGAGAGTAAGAGGCGGCTAGAGCATATAGGCACAGGTGGTCGGGGAAAAGGTGGATACAGATGCAGAAAAGTAAGTATACAAGGTAGAAACATAACCATTTGACCTCGAAGTTAGGGTTTGATATCCCATTTTAGGTGCGAATAAAAATCCACACCCTCCAGTAGCAAAGATGGGTAGCATAGGCATATTTAGATTGATACCTGATATAAGTACCAGTTATTTAGCAAGGCACTCGTTGATAGCCATTCACCTGCTCGTCCAAATATTTTCTTTGTGTCGCACATGACCCAGTAGCCATTTCTGAGTCCATCTATGCAAGGCCAAGTAGCAGTAGAGTGACCCACCTATTGGAGACAGAACAAGCGCGGCGCAGCTGACAACAAAACGATAAAACAGATGGGTGAAAGTAAACAGTAAAGGTAAGCGGTTGGGATAGACAATTGAAAGGTATAGCAAGTTCTAAAGTAGGCAGCAGAGACAAAGGCAGAGCCATAGCTTGCATCTCTTCCATATCGATATCGATAACCTCTAGCAGCATATCTTCCAGATCAATAGGCATAGCCCGCAAACCGGGGTTTGGAACTGAACTTATCCTCAGGAGGATAGATGGAGCGATTCAGGTGAGATCGAATGCAGATCCAACTTTCTATTCATTTGTGGACCTGGGCGGTCTGGGGGGGCCAGTGGTTATCCACCACGGATCCTATCTTCTCGAGAATCCATACATCCCTTATCAGTGTATGGATGGCTATCTCTCGAGCACAGGTTGAAGTTCAGCCTAGAAGTGGAAAATAGAGCACCTAACAACGCATCTTCATAGACCAAGAACTACAGGATCACCCTTTTCATTCTAGGTAGGGTGAACGAAGGGATCATACCATTCAAGCCTTTTCATGCTTTTGCTGAAGGTCCGTAGGAAACAGGAATTGATAGGATCTCCTCATTATTCCCTAAAGGAATAATGTGAAATCAAATTCTATCAATTCATTTTCCGCAGGGTCCAGTAGATTGGATCTAGTCATAAGAATAGAAGAATGCTTGGTGTAAATAAAAATAACTCCTTGGTCTTCGACCCCCCACTACGAACGGCCCTTGGATCAGTGCAACGAATGGGATGTATTTATCCATCTCCTCACGATGGGAGCAGAGCAAGTTCGAAAAAGGATCTTGGAGTGTCCCGGGGTTGGGCAAGGAGGGTCTTTCAATGCCTCCTTTTCTCATGTGTATTTTCCTCAAGACGCACACAAAATAATGGAATTGTTGGATACTCTTACAGAGCTCAACTCTGTCAAGAGCTTCCCCTTATGAATCTGCGGGGGTGACTTTAACTTGATTACAGCTCTGGAGGAAAAATCTGGGGGCCAAACCAGGCTGGATGAGGATAGCACCAGTTTTAAAGAGTTCATCCGCAGTAATCTGCTTATGGATCTTCAAACTTCCAATGGAATATACACATGGACCAACAAGCGTAAGGGCACTCAGCATATTGCCTCTCGGCTTGATCGTTTTCTTATGTCTGATAATGCAATTCATCTTAGCAGGGATTTTCAAACCTCCATCTTGCCTCAAGTGGGCTCAGATCATTGGCCCATAATGTTGCAGTGGTCTTGTCCAGGCTCTAGATGCAATCGACCATTCTGCTTTGAATCTTTATGGTTCTCTCATCAAAACTTCAAAGAAGTGGTCACTAAGGCATGGTACTCCTACACTCCCCCGGCAGGAGCCAAGATGTATCAGATCCAAGAAAAGCTCAAGCACCTTAAGAACGCTCTCAAATATTGGAATCATTCACAGTTCGAAAACATCTTTGCCCATCAAAAAGAACTTGAGCAAAAAATGAGCACCCTGCAACAATGCATCATTTCTGAGGGAAGATCGGATGAGTACGACCGACAGGAGCAAGAACTCCTTACCAAAATAGAAGAAAGGAGGCAACAAGAAGAGACCTTGTGGTGTCAGAAATCCAGGATCAGATGGCTAAAAGATGGGGAGAAAAACACCAAATTTTTCCATAGGTCCACCATTCAACGACGAATGCACAATAACATTGCTTTCGTCAACAATCGGCAAGGAGACAGACTCGAGGTACATGAAGAGGTTGAACATGAATTCAAAGAGTACTTTCAGGACATACTGCGTGAACCCCCAGGAGATAGGAATCAAGCCATACACTCTATCACGCAATACATTCCAAAAATCGTCACTGCAGAACACAACAATATGCTTCTCAGGCCAGTCACTCTCCAAGAAGTGGAGGCAGCCATGCCACAACTCAAAGATGGAAAAGTGCCTGGCCCTGATGGGTTCATGGAAATTTTTTTTCATGCTTTATGGGAGCTGATCAAATCAGAAGTATGGGAGCTTGTGGAAGAATCTCGGTCAATGCATTGGCTTCTTCCCTCTCTCAACACGACCTTCATCGCTCTCATTCCCAAGGAAGAGGACTCCAGCACTCCGGACAAATATAGGCCCATTGCGCTCTGTAATGTCATCTACAAAATCATTTCAAAAGTCATTGCCAACAAGCTAAAGCCTCTTCTCCCTCTTCTCATCTCGCCTGAGCAGACGGGCTATGTGGAAGGGCGTCAGATCTTGGATGGAATCATCCTCTCACATGAAGTGATACATTCACTCAAGCTCCTAAAGAAACTAGGTATGATTCTCAAGCTAGACCTTTCCAAAGCATTTGACAAACTAAGCTGGAACTATATCAAACAAATGCTCTTGGCCTTTGGTTTTAGTGCTACTTGGACTCGTTGGCTCATGAACCTCATCTCTTCCCCTAGCTTTTCCATCCTTCTCAATGTTTCTCCTTCCGCACCTTTCCGCTCCTCTCACGGTATTCGACAGGGTGACCCTTTGTCCCCTTTTCTTTTCGTTCTCATGGCAGAGGGTCTTAGCCACCTCATCCATCATGTTGTTTCTTCCAATTCAGTCAAAGGAATTTCTCTACATGATCGTCCCCCCATTTCTCATCAACAGTTCGTGGATGATAATATGCTATTCGGTCATCCCTCTGTCCAAGAAGCCTTAGCTTTCAAGTCCTTGTTGGAACTCTTTTCAGCAGCCTCGAGTACCACCATAAATGCCTCAAAATATCAGCTTTTTTTCTTCCATACTTCCATCTTCACCCAACGTAACATTGCAAGGATTCTGGGCTTTACGATCGATGTGCTTCCCTTGAAGTATCTTGGAGCCCCCCTCATAGATTCTGCCATCAAACACTCTTCCTGGAGAATTCTACTTGACAAATTAGAAGCAAGGCTCTCTTCTTAGACTTATCGCTAGCTCAACATCGCCAGCGGGCTCATCCTCATCAAATCTGTTCTCCAAGTCATGCCTTTATATTTTTTCTCAATGTTGGCAGCCCCAAAATGGGTTCTCAAAAAGATCCGCAACCTTCAGAGAAATTTTCTATGGGGCTCCTCGAGTCTCAATAGAAAATGGGCTCTTATCAAATGGTCTGAGGTCTGCCTTCCAAAATCTGATGGTGGGCTTAGCTTGCGAGATCCTTTACAAAGTAATAACACTATGGGGGCACGCATCTGGTGGAATTGGCTCTCCAAACCACACTCTCCCTGGGCACGTCTATGGCATTCTAAATATGCTCTAGGCAGACCCCAGGAGGATCTTATTTGCATTACCACGACTACCCCTAGATCGTTAATTTGGAACGCTGCCAAGCAGCATCGTGCCTTCATCCAAGCGCACATTTTTTGGGAAATTCACTCTGGCACCACCACGAGATTCTGGGAGGACTCTTAGCAGCAACTCCCCAAGCTTGCTACTCTCTTTCACAAACCGCAATGGCAGGCAACTCTCCAGCAAAATTCTCAATCGCATGTCCATCAGTTTTGGCAGCAACAAACCTCTCAAGGCTTTCAACAATGGAAACCAGCAAGTACATGGCAGGAAAATTGGTAGGAGGAAACATTTGACGAGATTGATCAAGAACTCAATCTCAGAAGAATAAAAGTCTCCGATCACAGGGACAAACTGCGCTGGGGATACACTCCCAAGGGCAACTTCACTACCAAAGAGGCTTTCCAGCTGCTCTATTATCCCATGTAGATCCCGAAGGATAATCTATGGAACCAAGTTTGGCAACCAGGTATCTAGCCTAAGGTTTCTACCTCTTATGGCTTCTCAGCAAACAAAGACTCCTTACTTGGGACAATTTAAAAAAACGCGGCTTCATTGGGCCTTCTAGATGTCCCAACTGCAATCTTCATTCTGAAACCATACTGCATCTTCTGGACACCTACCCATTAACATCTCAAATCTGGGAGCGAACTGCTATTTGCAACAGAAGAACTAGTAGACGCATGGGAGACACTGTCAATACCATCCAGAATTGGCCATTGCAACCTTTCCAAAGTCACTTGCTCAACTCTCTCTGGGTAATAATTTTGGGTTTTGTCTATTGGATAGTTTGGAAGGAGCATAATGAGAGGATCTTCAAGAACCAAAGTACCCCCCCTGATATCCTATGGCTGCACCTCAAACAAAGCCTCCAAGAAACTCTTGCTCTCAGGCACTGGCAAGATTCTGACATGCCCTCCTCCCCTTTGGAATGCCTCATCTTGGAAAGCTGGAACCTCAACCTCACTCCTTCTACTCCGATCCAGGCCAACCCCTCCATCCACATCGATTCTCCCCTCTCATGGTCTCTTCCCTCGCCATTCTCTTTCAAATTGAACCTTGATGGAGCGGCCAAGGGTAACCCCGGTCCGGCCGATTTTGGTGGCATTTTTCAAAATGATGAAAGCTCTGTTATGCACATTTATTATGGCTCTCTTGGAAGAGATTCCAAAAATGCTGCAGAGCTAGAAGGATTATGGCATGGCATTTGTCTAGCTGAAAAAGAAAACCTCTTCCCTCTGGAGGTTGAAGGGGACTCTCAAATTCTTATAGAGGCTACTATTCGAATTCTCTCTGGCACTCCTGCGGCAAAGATAGCTTCGAGTTGGCGTCTCCTTAGCAGACTAGAACAAATTGAAGAATGGCTCAGTGTCCCTCGCACCATCACCTTCAAGCACATTAGGAGTAATGCTAACAAAGTGGCTGACCATCTGGCTAATCAAGGCGTTAACCAGCAGCTCCCTTTCTTCTCGAGCCCCTTGCATAGTTCCGATAATGCTCAACTCATTCAAGACTGCACTCTTCTGGTGCAACAAGATCTTCCTCCCCTGGATGCGGGTGTTTGAATCACTCTGTACGATGGCGCATAGATAGGCATGGTGGGTTGGCGTGTGGACATATACCACTGCCACCCAGCTCCGCGCGAGGCCTTGCATTTATCATCCTACCAGAGACTTCAATGCTGCCTTAACGCAACTCTTTCTCCCACGCTAGCCCACTTGCATTTCTAACATGGCGCCCCAAACCAGGTTCATTTCTGCTACTCCTCTGAGCTCGTGCTGTTCCATAGCTGTAGCAGAGCCTCGCTCTCAGAATGGTACTGGGAAGCGGTGTGCTCTTGCATGCTGTATCGAGCTGATGCCGGGAATTCATTTCACTCACAGCCTTTTCTGCAAGCTTTGGTCCAATTCGCTTACTGATTGTGTCTCGGCTCCGTCTGTTGGTGCTCCCCTGTGCTCCTCTGTGGACTGTGTTCCCAGCCATCGCACTTCCGACTCTCGCATTGCCTTGCCTGCCCGCTGCACCATGCCTAGACTCCGTCAACGAATGAGGTGCAGGAGAGGCACCAGTCGAGGGCAGGTTGCCTGACAGCCTTCTTCTTCCACCTCTGGCTCGACCTCCCAATACTCGGAGTACCTCTCTGGCCGCTATCCAGCCACCAGGAGTGGTCGAGGCCGTGGGTCTGGGCAGTCCACATTTGCACGAGGCTCCCCCCACATCCCGGTTTCACCACTCTCCCCCCCTGTTCTGTCCCATACAGCTCAACTCCGCATTCCCTTTGTTCTCTGTCACTCCACCATGATAGCCAAAATCACCATTGAATTTCATGAAGACTCCGCGACTGAGGCTGTCCAGGTTCCTGGTGTGCTTATGGAGAAGAACATCAGCGCTTTAAATCTCACTCCTCCATCTGACAGCCTGAAGCGTAAGGAACCCTATAGCAGCGCGATTCCAGACACTAGCCATCCTGTTGATCCGAGCGATCCGAAGCGAGGTGGTTCAGTTGGCAAAGTCGAACATCAGGCGATGGATGAAGACCCCTATGAGTATGGCTGCCGCATCGTCGAAGAAATGCCAACCAACTCTCATGATTCCAGAACACGTCTACACTCTCAGGTTTTTGTCTCACAATCACTCGTCTGGGCTTGATCATCTGCGTTTTTGTTTTATCAGTTTACATACTCAGACCTTTGCTTCTATGTCTAATAGCCGGTTTCCCCTGCGTGGGCGGCTTTTTATTGTTTGTATGGCTCGGAACAGGGTAGAAGTTCTAGTTTTTGAAAAAAAATTGTTAGCCATCAGCGTTTTAATTGTCAGATTGCTGCAACTCTGGGCAATATCTTTTGAGGCTGGGACCTCCCTGTAAATTTTTGTATCAATAATAGGAGTAGACAAATTCAATATATATATATATATATATATATATATATATATATATATATAAAATTAATTTTTAACAATTTAAATTAAATTTGTTTTTTAAATTTGGTATTTTTATTTTATTTTATTATTTTATTATTTCTTTTTAATTAATTTTAATTTAAATAATGTATTTTATTTTTTTTAATTTATTAAAATTTAATTTTTAAATTTTTTTTTTTTAATTTAATTAAAAAAAATTAAATTTTATTTGTATATTTTAATTTTATTTTATTTTTTAAAATTTATTTGTTTTAAATTTTTTTTTTTTTTAATTTTTTTTTAAATTTTTAACTTTTAATATATTTCTAAATTTTAAATTTTAAAATGTTTTTTGTTAATATTTTTTTCCTTAAATTTTAGGTTTTTTTCTTTTATTTTATTATTATTTTTTTTTATTTTAAAAAAATTTAATTTAAAAAAATATAATGAATTTTGTTTTTTTTTTTTTTTCAGTAATTATTTTAAAATGTTTTTTTTCATTTTTTTTTTAAATTTTTAATATAAAATTTTATTATTTTAAAATTTTTGTTTCAACACTTTCTGTTTTCGGGGTGTTTTTTGCACAAAAAAAATTGGCTTTTACTTCTATTTTTTAAAAAATGTCGAAAATTTACTCGGAACCAAAAAAAAAAAAAAAAAAAAAAAAAGAGAGAGGTTATTCCACAATACAACTTTTCATTTTCGGGGTGTTTTTTGCACCCAAAAAAATTGGCTTTTACTTCCATTTTTAAAAAATGTTGAAAATTTACCCCGAAAAAAAAGGGTTATTCCATAATACAACTTTTCGTTTTCAGGTTGTTTTTTCATGGTTTTTTTTATGTTTTTTTTGTTAGAGTTCTCGTTTTGAGGTAATATTTCTCGTTTTATTGGTAACTATGTTTAGATCAATGGAAGAAGATAGTGCACATAATGAGGCATCATATGAAGAGAAAAATATAGTTCTATTAGTTGTCCTAGATACTGAAAGGTAAGTGACAAGCAATGACATGCAGGTGGGAGGGGTGGAGAAGTTACTTGGTCGATTCCTAAAGCTCCTAGTAGAGAGTGTGTCAATGAAAATAAATCAAGGAACAACATGTACTCCTCATTTGGGTCAAAGTTCATAGTAACTCACCTCAGAAGACTATATAAACCTATTAGTTGAGTCTAAAAAAAATAAATTTGAAATTCAAGAATTAAAACAGAAAAAGAAGGATTTAGCTAATGAGAAGAAGGCAACAAGGATTTCTGCAACACAACATCGAATAGATGAAAGGTTTGAAATAGAGAAAGTAAGGCAAGAGAGGGACCATAAAAAACAAATGGTCAGACAGGAAAAGGAAGCAAGAAAGACTAAACAAATGCTTGAAAAGGACCAAGGGATGATCGATATGGTTGACAATGATGCAATCACAGCTGATGAAACGAGGATTATGTCAAACACATTGGACAATATTGCAGATAATACACCATTATTCCAAGACCTCATAAACATTCAAGCCCCTCACTATCAAATGGGGGTTTACCCACTTTCTTTATTCCTACCAGAATATGTGTCAATTATATGTATGCTCATCACACACCTCCACTTAATGCAAGAATTAGTAGCACAAGTATGAGGCATGGGTATTCAATTCCTCCATGATTGGAAGGGGAAAATTGGACTCAATCATTTGGCAACAATCCACCACATCCTAACCAACACTTATTTGGTAGGAAAACCTACTAGGCTCAAGCAAACAACTCAGGGAGTTTTGGCACTGA
Organism: Pinus albicaulis; assembly: GCA_034641835.2. NCBI lineage: Eukaryota > Viridiplantae > Streptophyta > Pinopsida > Pinales > Pinaceae > Pinus > Pinus albicaulis. The sequence continues at coordinate 663,880,673 of CM076578.1, read as the reverse complement.
AGATTCTCGAGGCCATAAAGAATAGGGGTGTCATATGTTTTTGGTTGTAACCACATTATGATGTGAATTATGGATGGATTGTCTCTTTTTCTTGTCACGGGAAGATTTTGGCTTATAACCTATGTTGTTTTATTTCATAATGTTTGCAACACTGTAACCGAAATCTATTTTAGAAGGAACATCTATAGTCTATTATAATGGAGCAAACCTACCTGAGAATGCAAATGGGATTTTATGTTATGCCTCTACACACCAAATGATTTACAACACATTTATAACTAAGTTGTTAATTAAATGAAAAACGAGTGAATAATGAAATCTTGAACAAGTCACTTCTTTGAATATGAAAATTCCATAAAACTGTGAACAATAAAAGTACCTAATAGCATCAACAATCCAAATAAATCATTAACAAGACAAGGGAATAATTTAATGAAAAATGAGTGAATAATGAAATCAAAAGGCATCAACTGAGTTGTTAATTAAATGATAAAGCATCAACAAGCCTCAACTGAGTTGTTAATTTAATGAAAAACGAGTGAATAATTAAATCTTGAACAAGGCACTTCTTTTAATATGGAAATTCCATACAACAATGAACAATAAAAATACCTAACCTCACACCTCATATCAAACATCATTTACTCTAAGTTAACTTAGAAGACAAATAGAGTGCATGTGCAGTGAAGCATCAACAAGCCAAGAGAGTAATTAAATGAAAAACAAGTGAATAATGAAATCAACAAGCATCAATTGAGTTGTTAATTAAATGATAAAGCATCGACAAGCATCAACTGAGTTGTTAATTAAATGAAAAATGCGTGAATAATGAAATCCTGAACAAGTCACTTCTTTAATATGAGAATTCCATAAAAAAGTGAACAATAAAAGTACCTAATCTCACACCTCATATCAAAACTCATGTACTCTAAGTTAACTTAGAAGAAAAATAGAGTGCATGTGCGGTGATGCATCAACAAGCCAAGAGAATAATTAAATTGCAAACGAGTGAATAATTAAATCAACAAGCATCAAATGAGTTGTTAATTAAATGATAAAGCATCAACAAGCATCAACTGAGTTGTTAATTAAATGACAAACGAGTGAATAATGAAATCTTGAACAAGTCACTTATTTTAATATGAAAATCCCATAAAACAATGAACAGTAAAATTACCTAACCTCACAACTCATATTAAACCTCATTTAATCTAAGTTAACTTAGAAGACAAACATAGTGCATGTGCGGTGAAGCATCAACAAGCCAAGAGAATAATTAAATGACAAACGAGCAAATAATGAAATCAACAAGAATTAAATGATAAAGCATTAACTAAGTTGTTAATTAAATGACAAATGAGTGAATAATGAAATCTTGAACAAGTCACTTCTTTTAATATGAAAATTCCATAAAATAGAGAACAGTGAAAGTACCTAACCTCACACATATCAAACCTCATTTAATCTAAGTTAACTTAGAAGACAAACAAAGTGCATGTGTGTTGAAGCATCAACAAGCCAAGAGAATACCAGAGACATCCCCAAGCCACTACAATCCATCTCCTACTCCCAAATTTAAAAAAGGAAAGACAAAATACTTGCATGTTGGTGAGATTATCACCAAAACAAAAAGAGAAGGCATCTCGTATTCAATTCCCATCATAGTTCCAACATCAAACATCAAATTTTTTATTCCATATGTTAAACCCATATAGAAGAAAATATGAGATGTATTCAGTGGATACCTGAGTCTCACTGTCCTCGTCATAAGGCTTCTTACCAAGAAATCCACCCAACCAGCTGGTATTTTTTTTGCAAACAATCCATAAGGTCTGCATGGTCTTTATGAATCACTGCAAGTATAGAGACCTCAATACACTCATTGTTATCATCCCAACTTTTGTAAGGATCTTGGTAGAATCGTTACAAAACAGTAATTATACCAACTATTGGAATCGTTGCAAAACAAAAATTCTACCATTGATTGTTGGAATCATTGCAAAACATAAATACTTGATTCAATGAATGTCCTAGATAGATGCCAACAGTTTAAAAATAGGCTTTAAGTTTCAATAACCTCATCAATATTTCCAAAATGAAGAAAAACATTCATGCCATTTACGCATGTTTACTAGGTTATTAACATCATAAAGTCACTAGGAACAACACCCCATGACTAGAAAAGCACCAGTACAAATAGATAAGTAATCAGCAGTGACAAATGGATTTGTTAGTGAAAATTTATGAGTTAATAGGGCCTCACAATAATAAACCCAATGTTCATATTTAGAAGTGGTTAATGTTGGTTGGGGCACAATTATACAGACCATGCGTTGAGAAACTATTGAGATCAATCCCATTTTTCAAAGACTGAGGTTCTGTGAAGAGAACCCTTGGAAACATAACATTTCTTCAAACCTCACACCCTCTTGATAGATAATAGATACACCGATATGAAAAATTTTAAACAAAATCCAAATTTTCTGCAAGATTCCATATAATATCTAAACAAATTTGAGAAAATCCCATGCAAGAAGCTTATCACAAAGCATAAAACATGTTTGAAATAATTTTATCACTCTAAAAACCAGAGCATTATTGTTGCACCAGAAATAAAGCAAAAAAAACAAGACCCATGAATAACCAACCGCGACTTCATAAATAACCAAAAAAACAAGACCCATGAATAACTAGCCGCAACTTCATGAATAAACAGAGAGACAAGACCCGTGAATAACCAACCACAACTGCATGAATAACCAGACAGAAAAAACTCACGAATAACCAGACAAAGAAGACCCCACGAACTAGACAAACCCTACCACAAACCCTGTCGAACAATGTAACAAGAGCTAAACACTCAACAACAAGTTCAAGTGTTGAAAAACACAACAGTGCAACAAGAGCTAAATTCCTAACAACAAATTCAAGTGTTGAAAAACACAGAGTGGCTGGTACGATTTAGAATCCTACCGAATAGCCACAGAAGCCACCACCATGTCCAAACATGACCCCAAACCTTTCCATACCTCTTCTATGACAACGATAAAAATTACATGCAACACAAAAAAAGAGAAATTAACATTTTGGCACAAACCCAAAAAAAATTACTGCAAAATTGCAAAGAAACTCCATGAATTTAATGACTTACCAGAATGGACCTCGAAACTTGCATGTCAACCACCGAACTAAATTGAATCTCCCACAGGATCCTTCGCAAACAACAGGTCGCACAATCGAAACAATAGCAAGTGTACTTGTAAACCCCCCATGAACCAGAACGAACAACCTCAAGCACATGAGTTAACCCCCCTCGAAACAGGTAAAGCAACCACAGGCACAACCCTAAACGAGAAACGAACCCCTGTAAACAACAATGCCTGGTGAGTAGTGCTAGAATCGCAGTACAAGTGAACCAGTACTAGAGCCGATAGAATCCATATTTGGCAGAGCATAGTGCCCACACACTGGGCCCGAATAAGATAACACATGGCAGCAAAGTCATGCCACAAAACGAGCTGGAGGAAACCCTGTACATAGGGTTAAATGGGGAATTTAATGCTTTCACCAACGTTGACATGTGGCACTTTCCTATGGACAGGTGTCATATGAAAGGTGAGTGGATCTCCACGTCAAACGCCAATGTGGAAGGGAGGGTGCACAAGTAATGGCGTCCCTCCCCTAGCATAGTTGTTGTGTGGTTTTTTCCCTTTAATAGTGGGGTTGGTGTTGGCCCGGTCTAATCTAATAATTAAGAGTGCATTTCCATTTAAGAAGTCAAAGGTTCAAAGAGATGGATATAGTATTGACCATTTTATTAGTATATATTTTTTTTTCATTTTAACATTTATTGATGTGCGAATATTTTTTCCTTCAACATATATTGGTGTGCTCATATTTTTCCATTCAACATTGGAGTTGGCTTGAGCTTGGCTCAACCTAATAATTAAGAATATGTGTTTCCACACAAGTTCAAAAAGAGGGAAGAGTATTCACCATTTTATTGGTGTGCGGATCTTTTTACATTCAACATTTATTGGTGTGTAGATCTCTTTCCATTTAACAAATATTGATTTTACATTCAACATTTATTGGTGTGTAGATCTCTTTCCATTTAACATATAAAGATGTGCAGATCCATTTCCATTCAAGATTGAGGTTGGCCTTGGCTTGACTCAACCTAATAATTGAGAGTAAATGTTTCTTCCTAAGAAGTCACATGTTCAAAGAGAGGGATGAGTATTCACCATTTTATTGGTGTGCAGATCTTTTTTCGTTCAACAATTAATGGTGGGAATTGAACCTGTGATGAGTGTTATAACAACCGCCTCATCACCGTTTAACCAAGACCCCACGGGCAAATCTAGTATGTAACTTCATCGTAACTTAACTTAATCATTTATTATTATAAAAATAAATAAATAAATATTAGTTTTTCACCTTGAATTAGGTATACATAGTTTAGTTGAGCCAGGTGAGATAACATAAATTTGAACTTGTGAAAATGTTGCTTACACCTTGAATCAAGTATACATAGTTTAGTTGAGCCAGGTGAGATAACATAAATTCCAACTTGTAAAAATGTTGCTTTCACCTTGAATCAAGTATACATAGTTTAGTTGAGCCTGGTGAGATAACATAAATTTCAACTTGTAAAACTGTTGCTTATTCCTAGTTGCTTTTTTACACCATCCAACAAGGGAGTTGTCTTCAATGGATCTTTTTGAAAAGTTTTCCGATTTATTTTTCCAATCTAATTTGTCTAAACTCCTGCAAAAAATCATTGAAATCACAAGTTTGATGGGTAAACTCTGCACAATCAAAGTGCTCAAGAGGTTTCTCAAGGTGTTGAATCCATATATACAATAAAAAAGCCAATGTAAATAACACAAATCAAGATTTCATCTCAAAATTTTCAGCCATATTCAAGCCAAAAAATCTACAAAAAAAAACTCCAAAAAATAACATTAAAAACAATTCCACACCAATATTCTCCTTTCACCTTGTGGTCCCCTCCGACCTGGAATCTGACAACACAACGAACGGAGTTTGGGGATTTTAAACGTATTTGTGTTGGAGAAAAAAAAAATTAAATGTCAAAAACCGATGGGAACGAATCTGACTCAGCTGTCAAATCGACATTTAAATATTAAAAGTATCCTTTAAAAATTAGTTCAATTATACCCTGACCCTACACTGCATAGACTGTAACCGTGTTTCGTCTGAAGGAGACTGAATCATATACTGTAACCGTGTTTCATCTTAATGACACTGAATCAACTGTCAAATTGGCATTTAAATCATTACTTTAATTATACTCTACACTGCATATACTGTAACAGTGTGTTTCACATTATATGAATGAAACTAAATGAATCGTAAAAAATTGACATTTAAATATTAAGTTTATTTTTAAAAAATTAGTTTAATTATACTTTTCACTGTACATACTAGAAAAATATACCTATTTTTCCACATGTCATGGTTGTAACAGTGTTTTTCTCAAAATTTTTAATATTTTCCGTGGAACATTTTCATTTGATTTTATTTATATAATATATAGATATATTAATATTAAGCCATCTAATTAAGCTAACTTTTGGCTTTCCTACCTATATATATAATTTAAAATAATTATAAAACATTTTAAATATAAAATTTTTAAAATTTCTATATTAAAGTTTTAAAATAATGTAGTGTTATAATATAATGTAGTGTTATTCTTTGAAGTTTCTGATGTTGGAATCTGGTAAGATGAAATTTTGATTTGTGTTATTCAATATAGTTTTTTGATTTTATATATATGAATACAGCACCCTTAAATATTTTTATGGCACTTTTATTATACAATGCTACACACCAAACTTGTGATTTCAATGAATTCCTACCAAATTTTAAATAAATTTAATAAAAAAAAATTCATAGAAAAATCTCCAAAACATTACACTAAAAAAACTAGAAATTTAAAATCTCAAACATAATTCCCATTATCAATTTCCACTTTTTGGTTTTTACCCATATAAATATTTTTTAAATTAATTTTGTACAAATGTTTTTATTTTTTAAAACTGATAAAGCAGTCTCCTACTACGGTGACGTCATCAAAGCTAACCCCAGGGACGGATCAGTTAGTGTCGAAGGGATTTCGATAGTGACGGTACTTTTTGGATTAGAAGATTTAAGCGAGGTTTATTTCTTTGGCTATTAAATGGGATAATTATTTAGTGTTTAAGGGATTTCTAAAGTGACTGTACTTGAGGTTTTTTATTTAGTAGTTATTACTTGTCGCTTAATTTAAATATAAAAATATTGCAATTTGATAAATAAATGACAAAATTTTGTATATATATATTAGTTTTATAAAATATTGTGATTATAACAATAAACCATCACTAAAATGAGACACTCAGCATTCTAAAAATAGTCTTCAATAACCAGAGAAATCATTTGATTTATTATATTGTTTTCAAATATAGTTAGTAATATATTATTATTATTAGTTATTTCTTCTAATGTTATTATTTTAAATGATCTTAAAAAGATAAATGTTCCACATTATAAAATATTTCTTAAATTTAAATTATTAAGTTATTTCTAAATTATTAATTTATTTATGTTCATCTTTTATTATTCAATTTCATTGCGACATTTTGTTAAAGATGGAAAATGTATTAATAAGATTTGACATGGTTATTTAAATTTGATTTAAAAATTAAATTTTGAATATTTTTTAAATTAAAATAAAAATTTATGAGAAGTTGGTAATTTTATGGAGTCAATTATAACATCTTTCCATAAACTTGACCATGAAACAAATTGTTAGAACTAAAATACTTTCATAAAATAAAATTTGAATATTAATAAATACAATTGGAATATTAATAAATACAATTTGAATATTAATAAATACAGTTTGAATATTAATAAATACTATTTTATTTGATAAAATGTTAAATTTTAATCATTAATAATTTTTTATTTTATATATAATTAAAGTTAAATTTTAATTAATTATATTTGATTATATATATAAAATAAAAGTTACATGGCACTAATATATATATATATATATATATATATATATATATAAAATGTTACTTAACTATATTTACAATGGATAGGTTTTATTGTGAACATTATTTACGTTTAAAGTGTTTTTGGTATTGAAATAAAATTTAGAACAATTTATAATTAGCTAAGAGCTCATATAACTTAGATTAAAAAAAAAATAGGTTAACAACTCAAAACTAGAAACATATCATATAGAGAGAATTTTACATCATCATGAAAATAAAAATCTACAGTAGCTTATCCCTGCAGCTTAGCAAATGACAATGAAATTATAGGAACATTATGGATATATATTAAAATAATTATTTATTATGTTTTGTAAATGCACTTGTAAAATGTATCTCTGAACTCATGTTTGATAATGGAAATAAAAAACTTATATTGTATTGGTTAAAAACCAAATTCATTGTGGTCAAAATTATACAACATCTAAATTATTTTGAATTGTAAATTTTAATTCTCCTTGCTCTTGCTTAGGTTGCAATATTTGCAAATTACACTCATACATTAAAAATCAATAAAGTGAATTTCTTTTTTCATAGTAAAAATATATTGTCACTTTGTGTTCTTTTACAATTTTATATTTAATTTTTTTATAAATTAAAAAATATGATTATTTTTTTTAATGAATATATTTATATATAATTAATTAATTAATTAATTTTATATTTTTTTATTTAATATAATAATTATGTTATTAAATTTTTAATATGTGAATTTACAAATAAAATAATACAATTTTAAAGCATGTTTAGTTCATATTTTCTGTCCACTATTTTAAAATATTTACCAATCTATATAGCGTGAAGGATAAAGCTGTTTTGAAGCAAGCCGAAAGAATGTTTGGGCACGAGGAAGACATGAAGAGAAGAGTAGTACATTGTGATTATAAATGTGACAGGCCACAGTGCCAACACAAACAAATATTACCCATTTTCCAAAACAACTTATATTTATTGATTTAGTTATATATCAATACCACCGCTCGGTAACAAATAAAATAATAAAAATTTTCATAGGTACCACTCAAGTTGTTTATAGTTTTGTCGACGTAAATCTCAATGGAGTTTGCAATAAGAAGTGAATCTATAGAAACAATGGAAACCAGAAAACTAAATTTAAATAATAAAAATAAATAAATAATAAAATATAATTAAGGTTAAACTATATAATAAGTAATTTTTTTTTAAATTGCAAATAAATTAATGTCTACACCATAAGAAACCTAATGCCGATAGGTATAATAAATGGGGTGAAGCATATATTGCTCATAGTATATTTAATTATATTTAATAATGATATATTACGAATATTTTTATAATTCATTAATCATATAACTATTTACTTTAATAATTGTACGTATCTGAGTATTTATTGACTTATTAATGTTTATATTTAACATAAATATTTAATAAATTTAAAATATTTTTAAATGTAAAACCTAGTATTTATAAGCCTTGTTAATGGTTTATATTTTATATAAACATTTCATAAATTCAATTTTATTCTAATTGTATAACCATTTATTTTAGGAATAGCGAGTATTTGTATGACTCATTAATGGTTTATATTTAACATAAACATTTAATAAATTTAAAATATTTCTAAATGTAAAATCGAGTATTTGTATGTCTCATTAATGTTTATATTTTCCATAAATATTTGATGTATTTAAAATATTTCTAATTGTATGACCATTTACTTTAGGAATGACGAGTATTTGTATGACTCATTAATTGTTTATATTTAACATAATGATTTAATATATTTAAAATATTTCTAAATGTAAAACCGAGTATTTGTATGTCTTATTAATTGTTTATATTTAACATAAACATTTAATAAATTTAAAATATTTCTAATTGTATAACCATTTACTTTGGGAATCGCGAGTATTTCTATGACTCATTAATTGTTTATATTTAACATAAACATTTAATAAATTTAAAATATTTCTAAATGTAAAATGAGAGAGTAGTTTTTAGTGCGATTTTTTGAAGTGTTTTACTGTGGTTTTTTTTGGTCTAATTTCTCTAAAATCTAGAGACAATTCATTGAAAATAGAAGTTTGATGGGGTAATCTTGCACAATGGAAATGCCTTAAGGTTTTTTAAGGTGTTGAATCCATATATACAGTCAAAAAACCAGTTTAAATAATAAAAATCAAGATTTTACCTTAAAAATTTTCACCAGATTCAAACACCTAAAACTCCAAAAAATCACATATTTAATATAAACATTCAATAAATTTAAAATATTTTAAAAATATTTCTTCAAAGATAAAGTTTAGGTTAATCTCTATCTTAGATAAAAAATAATATTTTAAACTTTAAAATTTTATCATAAATACCATGTGAAATGAATTAGTTCTCTTTTGTGTAATATTTATATTTCATTATTGATTCTTATTCTCAACTCTTTTTAGAAGTTTGAATTTGCTATAATATTTATATTTTATTATTGATTATTATTCTCAACAGCTTCTCAAAGTTTGAATTTGGGAATTAATGAGAACCAAACACATAAATCTATATATATATATATATATATATATATATATATATATATATATATATAATTTCAAACATTTTGTTTATGAAATTATTTTATTATAAGAATTATATATTTTAGTTATATTGTATATCTATCATTTTTAAGTTTGTATTATTTATGAAGTAAATAAATTTAGCACGAAAGAAATAATAACATGAACAACATCATACAAAGAATAAAAGAAGGTTTCTAGAAAGATCCAAAGAAAATATTCGAGGAGAAGACTTGTTGAAGATGTGTGGAGCTCCAATCCTTCTCCTTGGGAGGGTCCTTGACTTCCTTAATGTGTGAGTAATCATGTCTTTGGTTGAGTTAACAAGTAGCATGGAAGTGAAGCAATATCAAGAGAAAGAGGCCTTCAAGATATCTAGTGCAATTTTATTAGCATGTACCTACTATGCATGAAGTGAGCTTAAGCCTTTATTTATGGGGAAAATAATGGTTAGAACGCTTGGATAAGTTCTTCAAAAGAATGGTTAAAGATGAACAAATAGGCTAAGAATAACTATTAGGGTTTAGAAATGTCCAATCATAACAACTTTCCCTTCCTGGAAAATTCACCTTAGAAACTATCAAAATTATGAATTTTATGAAGTTGTGCAAGTTTTTGGGGTGTGCTACTCTAATAATGCACTTATCATGGGTAACATCTATGTTTCCCCTATTAGGTCGTAAACTAGATTTGTCCAATAGCTTTCAAAGGTCTACTGGAGGTGAAAAATGAAGTGAAATGGAAGCTAAACATGCTGAAATTGGTGCATTTACGAAAAACATGTGAAAATGTCACAAGGGAGTTATTGAAGGGGGATGAGTCATTGGGAAGCCAACCACCCGTAGTTATGGAGGTATGGAGACTAAATGCGTAGCTAAAATTGGTTAGAGGAGGGTACAACAAGAATCCATTTCAAGTTCTGTGCTTTGACCCACGAAATCTACTAACACATGCCAAAAAAATCATGGGTTTTCCTTGGTTAAAAAGGAAATGCACATGGGGGTCGAAATGATCAGGTTTTTGAGAGTGGAGAGTGTGTTGAAGGCCTCAAGGAGTGTAGAAGAATATTTTAGAGAGAATTTAGAGAACTCATGAGTGAAAAATGAGTTGATTCATGAGTGGGTTATTTGTTGGTAATTATAGTAAAATAACAATTCTTATGGAAAACAAAATTCATGCCCAATTGGTATTGAATCTAAAGAGAGATCATTCCCAATTTTTTAAGCATAATAAATCTTGATTTTGACTACATATTTGATGTAGGAAAACTCAAACCTAAACAGGAAAGGGGGGGACCACAAATTGGATTCTCTCTAGGTTAGATTGTCTTTCCGGTAGAATGGGCACTAATGAATTGCACATGCAAGTAGATATGACTCCATTATGTATCTACAACCAACTCGGGAGGAATGTAGAAAATTTGTTGAAGTCCTGTGATCAATGAGTGGTAGGTTAATGCCATTATTTTCTCAACAATACTTCGGCCGAACATTTTACAAAGTTCGGCCGAACTTTGTAATAGTTCGGTCGAACTTTCTTATAAAGTTCGGCCAAACTCGTGATTCCGTTTAGATTGATGGCACATTGATGGCGCGGGAAAACAAAATTTTTGCCGGAGATTGGAAAACCGGCAACAAAAGTTCAGCTGAACTGCTAAAAAAGTTTGGCCGAACTGTGAGTTCAGCTGAACTTTTACTTTTAAAATAGTTTGGCCGAACTATTTTCTATAAATAAATCACCTGCGAAGGTTGGTGGTTTACCATTTTCATTGTTCGCGCGTTTTCATTGTGGTTTAACGTTTTCGCTATGTTCGCGTTGTTGCTCCTCCCGCCGCATCGGTGCTCCCGCCGTCCGTGCTCGTTCTACTCCGTTTCTGCATATCTCCATCCGCGCTCGAAATTTTTTTGTGCTGTGAATTAAAAAAATGTCTGTGTATTTTTGTGCCGTGTATTAAAATTTCGGTGCTGTGTATTAAAATTTTGGTGTTTGT